>JAHTMV010000049.1:0-467428 GCA_022315185.1 Agaricus sinodeliciosus
CAATGATTCCACTTGTATTCGCCTCAGCAGCCTTGCGCCATGACCCCCATTGATTTGTTCATAGAAGCGGGCACTTCTCGAGACGTGCAACAAGAGGACACACGGAAACCATTCCATATGAGTGGAGAACCGCAATCGGAGTCCACTTACGCATAGACGAAGCATAGTGAAATACAAGAGTCAAACAGCCACAGAAGTTCAGACATACGTGAGCTTGCGTTGAAGTGAAGATGAACCTTTCCGACGGCCTTGCGGGCGCCAGTGGAGGAAGGAGTGATGTTACCGCCGCACCACGGCCACCACGCAGTCCTGGTGAGGAAGGACACCACAGTCTTTGAGTAGCGGCTGGTGGCGTGAAACAGTGGTCATCAGACCCTCAACGATACCAAAAGTTATCGTGAATGACTTTAGCAAGAGTGCCAAGCAGTTGGTTGCTGCAATGAAGCGTTCGAGATCTATCAACGCGAATAAATCAACCTGTAATCAAAAGGCACGATGTGATTGCGACGTACACTTGTGTCCTTGGAATTATACTTGTCAAGCATTAACACCGCAACAATACTGCGGCGCATTCGGCCGAGAAGGAGCGGAGATAACAACTTTTTGTGCGCCACCCTTCAAATAAATGGTCCGAAGCTCTGCAGAAAATCAGAAGGAATGAACAATCGCTTGCTCGCATCATAACGCACTGTCGATTAGTGTGAAGACACCCTAGGGTCGACCGTGATCGAGATCGATAAATGATCATACAAGTCAGAGTCAGAAACTCCTTGTGGATTCCACGACGTAGTCGGCGCCGACTAACCCCAAGGAATGGCAGGGATCGCGTTCAGCAAAGACTTTCATAGGCCTGCCGTCAACGGACGATGTTGCCATTCTTGGACCTCAACGGTACCCTTGAAGCGACCGTGGACCAGAGTCGTACTTGAAACATGTTAGGCCTGCATATACGATTAGATCAGAATCGAATTGAGAAAAACCTTCGGAATCTTCGTACCATGTAGTCAGAGGGTCAATGAACGGGCTGCCAGGAATGTTAGTTATCGATAGATGTGTTTACGACATAATTCACCACTCATTACCAGCAACAACTTCGCATATCTGGAATTGGAGGGCCATTACGGGGACGATACGGCATCGCCTTGAACGATGATCAGATCGCGCATTATAGCAGGATAAGCGTGATCACTCACGAACCTACAAGACACCCGAAGTTCTGAGATGATTCCGGAACCACAGCGCGACGACCAAAACACTTACCCGTTAATTTCCACTACTTTAACCTACAAGTCGACATCAGTAGCGCTTGCTGGAGGATATGCAAGCGAAGAGACAAGACCAATGGCGACGAGCTTGTTGTGTGTAGATGAGGAGTGCGGGAAGAAGCGGAGATGGAGAGGATGTGACCGGAATTGGGGTTAATGTACTATCGATGTCATCACAAATTATCATTATTCAGAATGCTTAGGTCTTTAGCCCCAAGGACCGGGAACATTCGAGACAGCGGAACATCTCGCCCAGTCTAGATTTCCTGTGGACATCCACACGCTATGGACGCCGGTCCTAGACGCAGAATGACGCAAGCCTCGAACATGCTCTATTGTTAAAAAGGTACTGAACTTTCAATCTACTCCCGGTCCTTCTTCGCTACATTACACAACTTCATCGCAGCCCTACGTGCGTATCCCCACTCATATATCATATACCAGGCTATCAACTTTCAAAAACCGCAGCAGTCTAACGCCGATGCCGGCTTTTGCGTCAAAGATCATTGAATAGTTGCCTTCCAACGAAATCGGTGGAACAACGTCTTCTTCCGTATAGTCGACAATGCCTTTCTCGATGCCCGGGTGTTTACCGTCGACTGCGTCTTTCATGGCTTTCTTGACGTCATCGAACTGGTTTCCTTTCGAGTGCGAACGACGAGGTTCAACAACCGAAACGTCGAGTTGTTCGGAACTTCGGAATGCCATCCAACTACCACAGTCACTCAAGCACCAAGGAGCTTTGGAAAAGAACGAGTCTGGACGTACGTGAGTTTACCCTCCAAATCAGGAATCGCCTGTTATACAGCTTTAGCGGCACCCGTAAGATGCTGGAATGCATTTATTTGTAACATCCTTCCAGAACGCCAGTCCTTTCGTTGAGCAGGAGCATCGACCAGTCTTTTGTTGTGGCTATGTGGCATGCAACTGTCGTCATCAAGCCTTCCACGATTCAACACTTGTCATTGATGATCTTTGCCAAAACTGCAAACATTGGTAGTACACGAGGCATTTGAAATCTATCATTTCATTAGATCTCCTTTATGCCGCATACGTTCTGATAGACGGTATTACACTTACCACAACTTCTTTAGGATTGTATTATCCATATCTTACCTACAAACATATGTGGGTACGGCCATCTCCCAGGAGCGGTGACGATAACTTTCTTCGCGTCCACCCCTTCAAATGCTCCTTCGCGCTCTACCCAAGATTAAGATCAATTCGCAATCCGAAACACATTCAAACATATCAATTACGACAATTCTTTGTTTTTGAACACGCCTGTATATCCTTTAGCTCCAAAGTGAGGGTTAACAAAAATATGTCAGTGCCAACTCGAATCTACATTCACAGTAACCATTCAACCTTGTATACTCAGCGCCATTAGCCTGTTCGCTAATTCTGTATAACTCGCCGCAGGTTTCACCGTTTCCCCCGTGAAAGCCTGCGTTATATCTTTCCACTATGCCGAACAAGCGCATCCTCGATTCATTGCCGTCCTCTCGGAGCTCTCTCTGCCCAGTACTTGCATAACTACCCCTCTCTATATCGCCCATGAACGAATCAAACTTGACTATACGCCATGTAGCTCAGAAAATTCTTGAAGTGAACGCGAGGACAGAAGCTAGACCACGGCTATATATAATCATAACACGATCGAGAACGGGGGCTAGCACTATAGACAACTTCAGCAAGCGAGACACACTGATATTATCTATACCGCGCACATATATCTGAAGTCTGCACACCAGTCCATTATCTCCACAACTATCGCGTGAGCTTTACGTGTGATACTTCAAATCGTATATACATACAACTCCGGATCGCCTGAACCCTATGGCCATTTGTAATGCATTTCTAGGACGGACGTCCTATCCTCCCTTTTCATAATTTTTTGAAATCCGACTCACTGACAGACCAGTTCCATAAACCTTACCAAGCGTATGGTTGCAATTATAAAGGATGACTTCTTTATGAACTTCTCAAGAGGAGTACCCATTGATTCCACCATTAACCTACATCAGAGGAAAATTAGTTCCTCGTTCGAATTTAAAACTTGTCCCAAAAGAAAAAGAGAATTACCCATAGTAAATTTCTTATGATTGCGTTGTTTATGTGAAAGAAGGGGGGGGCCTTGGATGGTGTACTTTTCACTTTATAACTTTCTTTCAAAATCCTAAGAGGTTGCACCAGGCACTACTTCACCGAATTGCGTAATTTTGGGTAACGATAACTTTGCCAACGTCACATCGGGCATTGTATCTCTTCTGTCTCTTACCGTCAGATTTCTCACACCCAAATCTTGAATTAAACGAGCTACCGACAAAGCGGCAGCTCGTTTGTGATGACTCTCACACCATCGCTATCCTTAATTGGTCATCTCTCGCCCCTCATCCAGCGCTACCATCTCAGTGTCCGGTTCTGATTCTTCTCTGTGAACGAACTTATTTACTTAAAGATAGGACTGCTTTGTCTCGCATGACAATGTGAGGTTACTGCACTCACCTTGCACCTCATGGAAGTCAGCATCCGAAATGTACTTTCTTCCACTATTTTTTCGGTAGAATGGGCTCCGCGGTGTAATTACCCATAATCAATACCGATACAAGCCACAGGAATAGTTTCGTCCGCATGGTTCTCATCGTCTCGCGACATCTGCCAAGTCTCGAGGTGTCTATAGTTACTAAACAGTCGGACTCCCCAGGAAGTACTCCTTCGACAGGTAGCTGCACGTGCCAAACTACTACTGTACTACATGGGCACCGGGGCACCACCTGCAATTCGCCACGGTACGTTAGGCCTAACGTTGGGCCTTGTATTAGACTCTGCGTACTTGATATCCTTTGCAGTCTTCTGCGTAACGTTTTGGTTTGTTCGATACAAATGCAGTTCTTTGCCTGAAAGACAGTTTATTTAGTGCAACTCCCCTTTCTGTGGACCCTATAACTACTTCAAACGGGCATTGAACTTTTCGCGCTTCCTCCGCTTCCGAAGGGATGTATAGAACGAGAGGTTTATGCGTTCGACCGCAGATAAACAATCCACACGTTTTTCCGTTCAGGTGTGCTAATTTTCGCTCACCAAGGCAAAAATCCTTTTACTACCCGGAGATGTCGTCCACGGCCTTTAGGTGTGTTCTCTTATCAGAATGATTGGAAAATCCTTGTCGTACAAGCAAACGCGTGGGCGATAGTTCTTCGGACGCCCAAGTATAGTCTTCGTCTAGTTCTCTTCACTTACAATCCTCGACTCTCATCCAAAGGATCTTGATTAGGGATTTCGTTGGGCGTGGGACCGCATACACTCCTAGCAGTTCTCGGCGCTGCAAAACTATCAGCATGGATACGCCTTGCTTCGCTCTAACTTCATAACTCGCGTACGGCATGAACACCTGTATAGTCACCGTACATCAAAGACTTCAAATTCCTTTTACAATCGAACGATCCCAGAGCCCTAGTACGTACACTGAGCCGGTTGTTTCCAGTCATAACCTTCCAGCTTCACGTTGTCGCACAAGTCACCTCTACTCCAGAGCTACTGCGTGTGCGAGACCATATCCGTTCCTAAGTTGCTACCTCTCTCTCCTCGATTGAATAGTGGTGGCGTTCATGACTCGTGTTTGCTTGCAATCTACAACCTTCGCTACTTGGCTCTTTTTTCACTAAGCTTCAAGGGGAGCAACGCTCTAGCCCGACAGAACATTCCGTCCTATCACAACACTCTGAGCTCACTAGGAATCATCGTCGCGCGATAGATATATACATATACGAACTAATAAGCGTTAGGGTCCTCACGCCTTGAACATGGTGTTTTTTGCGTCCTACTGATAGGTGAATTTGATGCAAAGACAGTGCTATTTGCTTGAACATATACGAACGACTTAGGCTGGATCCCATTTTGGAAGGCGCTCGCCATTTGATTTTGGGCCGCGAGCTTCGACAGCATAAGTTATCACCTTTCCTGCTTGCCCGATAGGAACATGCCGGCCCGACATTATTGATGCTTCTATTATGATCTTACGATGTGAACAACGAAATTCCCTACCCCGTTAGCTGCGGATGGTGCACGATAGGACTTAAATTGCTTATAGGAGATGACGGAATAGGCCCATCCGATTCGACTCGTCTGCACTTCCATAGAAATCTGTTGAACCCGACGAATCTACATTAAGGAAAGCCTTCATACTTGACCAATCTTATCCCGACCCAGTGAGCCCGATCTCCAGAACTCCTCACAATCCTACCTTGGTGAGCTACAGCATACACTCAGACGATCATGTTCTATGTCACCTACTGACATGAGAGGGTTGCAAGCTAGAAAAGAGGTTGCTTATCACGGTCAGCCAATTTCTGCAATTCGGCCCGGTCAAGGAATTTTCCATGCCTAGTAGTAAGCTTGTGAGCTCCAATGATACAAGCCTCATATACCGTCTGCGATCTTACGTTCTTCAGTCACTCACTCCTGTTCATCCTCCGATGTATAGTATCGACAACACGCTTTTCTAGTCATCGAAGGAGGTTACTAAGGAACAGGAACGGCATCTTGCCAGCTGGGTCACTTATATGGGGAAAAGCATCTTTTAAGTTAAAACAAAGGGGACTGAAGTCTAAATCAACGGCCATACTATAGTTATTGAGTTAGAATGTTTTCTCTACCGATTACTGAGATCGTTAGCTAGTGCTATCCGAATCCACTGAATAGAATTTTGCAATTGACAGACGATTTGCAGGCTTATGCAAAAAGTTCACTATGACTCGATGGTCGTCAGAGTAAGTTTGATGTAAAAGGGTTAGCGTAGGAGGGAGAGAAACTACGAGCGAAAGCGAGTAGTTTCGACGACCGGGGCACACAGGTGGAGGGGGAACCTCCGAGCCGGCCCTTCGCTTTATTAAAAGACTGTCAGGTCCATAACGTCATAAGGGCAAACCTTCGGCATCGGAGCATCTTCAAGTCTAACAACACTACTCACCTCGCTTCAAAGAACGAGTACATACAAAAAACTAACTACCAATATAAAGAGTGGATGAGTACCGGGAAATAGAATACACCTTTGGTCCGGGACCAGGTATTCCTGTCGCACAAGAGCGACAGGATGTGTGAATTCTAAAGTAGTTATCTATATCATGATGACATAAGATAAAGCGCGCACCTTATTATAGCAGAGGTTGGCGCCGAACACGGACCTAGTGGGAAGAAAAACAACCCTTCCCGCCTGAACCGCAGAGCGGTGAGAAACACAGGTTAGGTCCGTTACGCGGTAGGGTTCTAGGAGGTACATACGTGAGTTAGTCATTTGTAAAATCATGTGGATTATTAAGGTCTACCGCGATTGGTATTGCAATGTCGTACTGTACGGATTCAGAACAGCATCGCAAGGTAGAAACTAGACGAGCAAAAATGACATATAGTTTGACAAAACATAAGAAAAACCCTAATCTCCCCTCATGCACCGGTGCAGTATTGGAGAGTGAGCCGACGGATGCGCGCCAGCAGGGCGCGGCCCGACCTAAAGCCTGGTGGATTCCCGGAAACCCAAAGGAACCCCCGACGGTTCCTGGATTTACCCAGACAAGGTCCCACAACGGAGGATTTTTCTTCTCAGCGTTTACCCGAGAAACCCTTCCCAAGCGGTCTGTGCCGATAGACCTAGCATATAAATACAGCAGAGTAGCACTTACCGACCATCTAAAGGGAAATGCTCCTCACAAAGTCGGGTTAAAGGGGGTTAGGGGGCGTTAGGGTGGGTTAGGGACGGGTTAGGTATAAAGGGTTAGGGTTAAGGGTTTAAGTTGTTCCGAATTGATAAGGTGTGTCTCCTAGTGGACTTCATACCGAGGAGCACGTTAAGGGTTAAGGGGCGTGCGTCCAGATTTTCTCCGCATGCCAACATCGAAGGATAGGTTTAGGGTTACCTTATTTATACTTTGGATCATTACTGTCACCCAGGGACTCGTCCGTTTTTGGCCACCGCATACACTCAGAGCCACTGGGATCGTCGAGTCGACCCTGACCTCTCATTACAGAATAACGACCACTGGTGGTCTATGCATTCAAACCCTTCATCTTGCCCTTACATTTTATACTGGGATCGTCATCCTCCGTGGCCCTGCTAAGGTGCTCGGGGTCGCGATATGGTTAGGTTCAGGCTTTTTATTATACTGTCCTTTCTTAGCGACTGCGCCACTAAGCGGTGGCCCCATCCCCTGATGTAGGGTAAGGGCCCATCCCTGCTGCCCTGTATTTGCCTCCTGAAAGTGCTGGACGTTCCGGTGTACTCTTCCTGCAGTCTCTTGGCTTCAGGCGAACTCGATATCCTGGTCCTTAATCAATGCTCCCGCACTTTATCGCCTTCAGTATACACAGCCGCTCTGGATTCACTCTCAGGACTCTTCACCTGGGGCTCTGAGCCCCGTCGGTCTGTCGCCGGTACTTATTCATTTGAGCTCCGTCTTTAACGACCCATCCTGTTCATGTCGTCGCCTGGATAGATCATCCATCCCGCCTCATTCTACATGAGGCCGTCTAGCTTCAACTTACCGCACTTCCTTTCGGCTCTCCATTACCCTACGTCCCATCCTCCACCTCACTGTACCAATTTCGCCACTCCCTTTGGGCATTCCGTTGTCAAGGACCTGCAACAAGGTATCGCCTCACGCTCCTGTTGTTTTGAAATAATTAAACCCGACCCAACCCCTAACCCCTAACCCCTACCCCTACCCTACCCTAACCCTAAACCCTAAACCCTAACCCTAACCCCCCCTAACCCTAACCCTAACCCCCCTAACCCCTAACCCGACTTTGTGTGTCCCTTTATGAGTGGTCGATAGGCTCTGCTGCCTTAGGTACGCTATCCCCACCGGCTTGGAAGTTCTCGGGTAAAATCCTGAGTTAAAAATCCTCCCGGTGTAGGTGGGGAGACTTAGTCCTGTAAATCCGAACCGTCGGGTTTTCTTGGGTTCCGGGATCACCTAGGCTTGTATGTGGGTCCGCGCGCCTCTGGCGCGCATCCGATCGGCGTCACTCTCCAATACTGCAACCGCGTGCATGAGGGAGATTAGGGTTTTTCTTATGTTTTGTCAACTATATGTCATTTAGTCGTCTAGTTTCTACCTTGCGAGTGTTCTGATCCGTTCAGACGGACATTGCAATACACAATCGCGGTAAGCCTTAATATATCCGACATGGATTAACAACATACTAACCACGTATGTACCCCTAACCCCTAACCGCTAACGGACCTAACCGTGTTTCTCACGCTCTGGGTTTTCAGGCTGGGAAGGGGTGTTTTTCCCACAGGTCACGTGTCGGCGCCAACTCGCTATATTAAAGGTGCGCGCTTATCTATGTCATATGATAAGATAACTACTTTTAGAATTCACACATCCTGTCGCTCGTGTGCTGACAGGATACCTTGGTCCGGACCAAGGTGAGTTCTATTTACTCCGGTACTTCATCCACTCTTTATATTGGTAGTTATTTTTGTATTGTACCTCGTTCTTTGGAAGCGAGGTGAGTAGTTTGTTAGACTTGACAGATGCTCGATGTCCGAGGTTTTGGCCCTTATGACGTATGGCACCTGACGAGTCTTTATAAGACGAAAGGGCCGGCTCGGAGGTTCCCCCTCCCAGCCCTTGTGCCCCGTCGTCGAAACTACTCGCTTCGCTCGTAGTTTCTCCTCCTACCCTAACCCTTTACATCAACCTTACTCTGACGGACCATCGAGTCATAGAACTTTTTGCATAAGCTGCAATTCTCGGTCAAGTTGCAAAAATTCTATTCAGTGGATTCGGATAGCACTAGCTACGATCTCAGAAGCGGTAGAGAAACATTCTACTACACTAAGTAGTGCCGTTGATTAGACTCAGTCCCCTTTTTTAACTTTAAGATGTTCTTTTTCCCATATAAGTGACCCACTGGCAGATGCGTTCTGTTCCTTAGTAACCTTCTTCGATGACTAGGAAAAAGCGGCTTTATTACCGGACAGACTATGACTGAAGTATCTTGTCAAAAATATCGATATTGAGCTCACAAGCTTACTACTAGGGAAAATTCCTGACCGCCATTGCAGATAATGGCTGACCGTATCAGCAACCTCTTTCTATTGCCACTCTCTCATGGTCAGTAGTGTAAATAACCACCAGTTGCTTATTGCGCCAGAGGAGGCGGGTGGGTCGGCTCCTGGTATAACTCTAATGTTCTTCGGCGCTCACTGATCGACAACTGATAATCGATGGCCCTATCGTCATTCCCTATAAGCATATTAAGTCCTATCTGCATCCATCCGCAGTCGTAGAAGTTTCTTTTCACAACGTAATCATAATAGAAGGCATTCAATAATGTTCGCGCATGTTCTACGCCAAGCAGGAAAGTGATACTTATAGCTGTCGAAGGCTCGCGGCCTCAATCGGCCTTCACATGGATCCAGCTTCCACTTCGTAGGTCAAGCAAGACTTTTGCATCAAATTCCTAATAAACGCATTTCAAGGGGAGGACCTCAGGTTCGCCATGAGATTTATTATTTCGACGATGATCCTATGGCCATTTTCTTAGTGAGTTTCGCTGCTTGCTATCCCCTTCCAACCAAAAAAACCAATAGCGAAGGTTGAGCAAAAGCTGTTCAAAGTCCACCGCCACCCTTTCATCCGAGGCTCACAATTCTTTCGGGACATGTTCGCCCAGGCTGGAGGAAAGGGACAACGTGAAGCTGAAGGTATGACTGAAGAACAACCGCTACCGTTACCGGATGTCACTGTAAAAGAATTTGAAGTCTTGTTACGGTTCTTTTATGCGACGCGAGTATATTAAAGCGAAGCAGACTCCATCTGATATTTTTCTTCCGCACAGGATTATGCGGTCCACGCCCAACGAAAAATCCCTAATTCAGATCCTTGGATATGATCAAGAAGAGAAGCTCGCCCTTCTCAGCATCGCCCACCGCTTTGTCTTCGACAAGATTTTCCAATACATTCTAAAGGAGATTAAGCCTGACGACATTCGGGTAGTAGAAAGGATTTGCCTTGGTGACAAATACGATCTGAACGAATGGCTTTTATCTGCGTACAAGAACATTCTCGACCATACTCCTGAAGGGAAGCCGACTAGGGAAGAAGCTGAGGTATTGGGCCTGGAAAGGGTCAATAAACTTCTTCAGGCAAAGAACTGCATATTGTACGAACAAACCAAAAGTTACGCAGAAGACTGCAAAAGATATCAACGCTACGCAGAGTCCTATAAAGCCCACGTAGGCCACCGGAAATGCAGGTGGTGCCCCCGGTGGCCCAATACGTACTCCCTTCAGCACGAACCTGTCGAAGAGTACTCCATGGAGTCCGACTCAGAGTTATTCACAACTGGCGAGCGCGAAGAGAACCAGCGGAACAACTTCCCTGTGGCTGAGATTAGGATACCATCTACCGAAAAAATAGTGAAGAAATACTTTTTCGATGATCCAAATGAGCAAGGTATGTGCCATACTCAACATTGCATCTGGACAAAGCAGTCTCTAAGATAGTTTCCAGAGAGTCAGAACTGACACTGAGATGGGTAGCGGATGATGAGGGGATGATCCAATTAAGTAGCGAGTGGTTGTATCACATAACGAGCTCCGCTTTGTTCCTCGTTTATCGTGTGTATGAATCACCAATGAGACAACGAATACAATGCTCCAGACTTTGGCAAAATACGTTACCTCAGAATTACGCAACGGTGACGTAGTGCCCTGGTGCAACCTCTTAGGATTTTGAAAGAAAGTTATAAAGTAGAAAAGTACCACCATCCAAGGCCCCCCCCTTCTTTCACATACAACGTCAATCAAAGAAATTTACTATGGTAATTCTTTTTCTTTTGGGACAAGTTTAAATTCGAACGAGGAACTAATTTTTCCTCTGATGTAGGTTAATGTTGGAATCAATGGGTACGTCCTTGAGAGAAGTTTCATAAAGAAGTCATCCTCTTATATGATTGCACCATAGCTTTGGTAAGTTTATGGAACTGTCTGTTGCATGAGTCGGATTAAATCAAAAATTATGAAGGGAGGATAGGACGTCTCGTCCTCAGAAATGCATTACAAATGCAAGGTCTCACCGTTGTAGCTGTTAACGAGTTAAGTTCCCTTTCACCAACAATGCCATAAAATACAGTGTGCGCTTGCTGAGGCTATATCTAGCCCGTTCCTCGACGTTGACTACATGGTAAAAGCGCTTCCGTCTACTCTTCTCGCTTCACTCAAAATTTTTCAGGCGTATATGTTCAAGTTTGATTCCGTTCATGGACGATATAAAGGCCAAGTCGAAGCCAAGGACGGCAAATTGATCGTTGATGGAAAGAAAATCGCAGCTTTCGGGGAACGTGAACCGGCGAATATCAAATGGGGTGAATGTGGCGCTGAGTATATTGTTGAATCTACTGTGAGTAGACGTGACAACATTTTGTTAACCCTCACTTTGAGCTAAGAGGATATACAGGGCGTGTTCAAAACAGAAGAATTGTGCGTAATGATATGTTTGAATGTGTTTCGGATTGCGAATTGATCTTATCTTGGGTAGAGCGAAGGAGCATTTGAAGGGTGGAGCGAAGAAAGTTATCGTCACCGCTCCTGGGAGTGGCGTACCCACATATGTTGTAGGTGTCAATATGGATAAATACAATCCTAAAGAAGTTGTGGTAAGTGTAATACCGTCTATCAGAACGTATGCGGCATAAAGAGATCTAATGAAATGATAGATTTCAAATGCCTCGTGTACTACCAATTGTCTTGCAGTTTTGGCAAAGATCATCAATGACAAGTTTGGAATCGTGGAAGGCTTGATGACGACAGTGCATGCCACCACAGCCACACAAAAGACTGTCGATGCTCCTGCAAAGAAGGACTGGCGTTCTGGAAGGAGTGTTACAAATAACATCATTCCAGCATCTACGGGTGCCGCTAAAGCTGTTATACAGGCGATTCCTGATTTGGAGGGTAAACTCACGTACGTCAGACTCGTTCTTTTCCAAAGCTCTTCGGTGCTGACAGTGACTGTGGTAGTGGGATGGCATTCCGAGTTCCGACACTCGACGTTTCGGTTGTTGACCTCGTCGTTCGCCTCGAAAAGGAAACCAGTTACGATGACGTCAAGAAAGCCATGAAAGACGCAGTCGACGGTAAACACCCGGGCATCGAGAAAGGCATTGTCGACTATACGGAAGAAGACGTTGTTTCCACCGATTTCGTTGGAAGCAACTATTCAATGATCTTTGACGCAAAAGCCGGCATCGCGTTGAACTCGCGTTTTATGAAGTTGATAGCCTGGTATGATAATGAGTGGGGATACGCACGTAGGGTCTGCGATGAAGTTGTGTATGTAGCGAAGAAGGACCGGGAGTAGATTGAAAGTTCAGTACGTTTTTTAACAATAGAGCATGTTCGAGGCTTGCGTCATTCTGCGTCTAGGCCGGCGTCCATAAGCGTTGAGGATGTCCCAACAGGACATCTAGACTTGGGCGAGATGTGTCCGCGTCTCGAATGTTCCCGGTCCTTAGGGGCTAAAGACCTAAGCATCTGATATGATAATTTGTGATGACATCGATAGTACATAAACCCAATTCCGGTCACATCCTCTCCATCTCCGTCTTCTTCCTGCACTCCCATCTACACACAACAAGCTCGTCGCCATGGTTTGTCTCTCGCTTGCATATCCTCCAGCAGCGCACTGATGTCGACTTGTAGGTTAAAGTTGGAATTAACGGGTAAGTGTTTTGGTCGTCGCGCTGTGGTTCCGGATCATCTCAGACTTCGGGTGTCTTGTAGGTTCGGTGAGTGATCACCCTGCATCCTGGCTATATGCGCGATACTGATCATCGTTCAAGGTCGTATTGGCCGTATCGTCCTCCGTAATGCCCTCCAATTCCAGGATATCGAAGTTGTTGCTGTGAATGAGTGGGTGAATTATGTGTACAACATCTATCGATAACTAACATTCCTGGCAGCCCGTTCATTGACCTCGACTACATGGTACGATGATCCGAAGGTTTTTCTCAATTCGATTCTGATCTAATCGTATATGCAGGCCTACATGTTCAAGTACGACTCTGTCCACGGTCGCTTCAAGGGTACCGTTGAGGTCAAGAATGGCAACCTCGTCGTTGACGGCAGGCCTATGAAAGTCTTTGCTGAACGCGATCCCGCTGCCATTCCTTGGGGTTCAGTCGGCGCCGACTACGTCGTGGAATCCACAGTGAGTTCTGACTCTGACTTGGTATTGATCTTATCTGATCTCGTATCCACGTCGACCCTAGGGTGTCTTCACTACTATCGACAAGTGCGTTATCGATGCGAGCAAGCGATTGTTCATTCCTTCTGATGTTTCTGCAGAGCTTCGGCTCATTTGAAGGGTGGCGCCAAAAAAGTTGTTATCTCCGCTCCTTCGGCCGATGCGCCGATGTATGTCTGCGGTGTTAATCTTGACAAGTATAATCCCAAGGACACAATTGTACGTCGCATCACATCGTTGCCTTTTGATTACAGGTTGATTTATTCCGTGATAGATCTCGAACGCTTCTTGCACAACCAACTGCTTGGCTACTCTTGCTAAAGTCATTCACGATAACTTTGGTATCGTTGAGGGTCTGATGACCACTGTTCACGCCACCACCGCTACTCAAAAGACTGTGGATGGTCCTTCCCACAAGGACTGGCGTGGTGGCCGTGGTGTCGGCGGTAACATCATTCCTTCCTCCACTGGCGCCGCCAAGGCCGTCGGAAAGGTTATCCCTTCACTCAACGGCAAGCTCACGTATGTCTGATTCTGTGGCTGTTTGACTCTTGTATTCACTATGCTTCGTCATGCGTAGTGGTCTCTCGATGCGTGTTCCCACTCAGGATGTTTCCGTTGTCGATCTTGTTGCACGTCTCGAGAAGCCCGCTTCCTATGAACAAATCAAGGAGGTCATGCGCAAGGCTGCTGAAGGCGAATACAAGGGAATCATTGCATACACTGATGAGGATGTGGTTTCCACTGATTTCATTAGTGACAACAACTCTTGCGTCTTTGACGCCAAGGCCGGCATTCAGCTTAGCCCGAACTTTGTCAAACTGATTGCTTGGTACGATAACGAATGGGGATACTCGCGCCGTGTCTGCAACCTCCTCCAGTACGTTGCGAAGGAGGATGCCAAGGCTGGCATTTAAATAGTTGGTTGAACGTACTCCATATCAAAAAGAAAGCCGAACTTTTTATAGTGTAATGGTATCAGGTTTAGAATACGCGTTGTTCTGTGATTTCATTTCCGTTTAGAAGTGCGTTAGAAGAACGATATATTGATACAAACATGAATCAACGCGCTTTTCTACCCGGGACCATGACGGTAGGTATGGCATTGGTGATCCGACAGAAAGTCACGGGAGGGTTGTGTGTAGTCACGTGAGTGACGCGAGCGACGCGGTTGACGGGCGCCCATTCTCGACTTCTTTGTTCTCATCACACTCCAACCATCTTCTCCCATCGCCATTGTCCCCCATTTTCTGCCTGTCTTTTTCTGGCAGACTTTAAACCATTTGAACTAGAATGTGGGCAAAGTTCAGCTCCGCGTTGAAATCGACAACGACGAGGCCTCAAGTCCCTGAAGAGACAAGATCCACAACACCGGTGCAATTTGGTCCGTCGCGGGCTGAGACACCGCAGAGCATCGGGCGTAGCCAGGCAGAAGTTACCGCTCACTTACTGGGAGAAAGTAGTTCTGACTCTCCTGCTTTCGGCGTTCCGAGTACTTCACACATCCCACCATTACCACAATCACAGCACTCATCACCTCCCCCATCGCCCTCCAGACGTAGTCTATTCAAACGATCCAAAGATACGGATTCTGTTCGCGGTACTTCCGCGTCACTCAAGCTGTTACCGAAGAAAATTCGAGGCAGTTTGCCTTTTGGTAACGGTATGTCCTTTCCTCGTCTTACAGCTCTTGAGCTGTCTGAACGGATCCTGTTGACGAGAGTTTATGGGATGATATGTAGCGTCCCAATCCTCGTTGGCGAGTTCAATCGACTCGCATCAAAGTGCTGCCCCTGGCAAGCCTCCATCAACCAAACCCGTGACTCAACACAAACCCCGTTCATCACAAGACACGCTTCGCTCATTCGCGAGTGCTGTGCGTCGACCATCCCTGGACATCTTGCGCTCTGCCGTGCAAGAGACTTCCAGTACCGCATCATCTCCCGTTGAATCCCCCACTGATAACACCAGACAACTGCAACAACCTCGATGCAATTCTGTTCGCTCCATACTCCGTGATCCCAAAACTCCTGGGACCGGTCAAAATGTCCGCTTCTTCTCTCGTGATGCCTTTAAGGTCATCAGTCCAGAGGAATCCATGGATGAGACTTTCCTTACGCCACCACAACAGGTTCGACTTCCTGAACAGAATTCTCTTATGGATCGTCTGAATCAAACTGATGGTCGCACTGACACTCCCATTACGCGTCTTTCTCCTCCTCAATCAAAATCTCGACCATCGCTCAACGGCATCTTCGGTCCTATGGATACCCTAAAGAAGGATAACGATTTCGATGCTCAGAGTCATACCTCTGGTAGCTCAGCAGCAATGTCGTTATCGAGTACATCACCTTTCAACGCTAATGGCTCGTTAGACATGCCCAACCAACTGAATCTTCCGGCGTTTCCTCCTGGTTTAAATTTTGAAGTTGCTTCGTCGCTTGGGAGCGCGATTGATCTGGATTTATCTATGGATGGGGACACTGGTGGTACAAGGATGACATCCACGCCTTGTAAACCTGGTAGATGGAACGAGGAGGGGAGTATCAAGGACGAGGATGAGAAGGAGGAGACGAAAGTTGAGGAAATGGTCTTTGATGAGACGGTTTCCATCCAACATTCCGTTCAACCGACGGAGGACGAGACTATCTACCACTCTCTGGAACGAGCTCCCGTTGCCTCGCCACTTCCCTTTGAACGTAGTCAATCCCCACCTGAGCGCAGCCAGTCTTTCAGTTTTGGCCAGACTGTATTCCATTCTATGGGCAATTCCGCTAATGTTTTGTCGCCTCCCAACAACAACAACAACAACAACAATCCCCCGGCACCGGTAAACGCACCTAGCGGACTTTCTTCACCTCCAAATTCAATAAGTCGGCGTCGTGGACGCGCATTAAGCGATACTGTCTTTCAATCAATGTTACGAGCTTCTTCGCCAGTATTTAAACCTCCTAGACATTCTGCACCAGAAGCTGACATCCACGACGACGCATCCCAAAATTTGGTCCTTTATTCTCCGAATTCTACTTCCAATGAACCTGATCCTTTCAACGCGAAGGCGAATACGTATTATACGCCTCAAACTATGATTCCTATGACACCACCTTCGGGGATGCCTCGACATACGAGAAAGACTTCGAAAGAAGAGAGTTTGATTTATTCACTTCAAACTCAATTGGCCTTGCAACAGGAATTATGTAGTCAATTCGAAGCTGATCTGCATACTAAAGATGAGATGGTGGAATTACTAGGGAAGAAAGTTTCGGATATGGAAAAATTGGAGCTGCAGAGAAAAAGCGTTTTGAGACAGTGGAAGAAGAAAGTACAGGAGCTTGAAAGGTCTTGTCGATTGTTAGAAGAAGAGGTTGATTCTTCGAGACAAGAATCTATGGAAAGAAGCATTATGGATGAAGCTAGCGGTGAAGCTTTGCGTATGCTTCATCGACAGATAGCTACTCTTGAAAAAGAGAAAGCGGAATGGGAGAAGAAGGAACAGATGATGAGAGTCGAGAATGAGACGTTGCAGTCTTTGATAAAGGACCGGTCTCAGGAAGTTGTCGATTTGAAGGAAGCGATGTGGTCTAGGGATGAAGTTTTGGATCGGGGGTTGAGGGAGACGAAAGAACAGTTTGACATGATGGGGAATCTCAGTCTTGTTGGGGTTGGTGAAGAGGAGTTGAGGAGGTTGGCGGAGAGGGAGAAGAAAGCTGATGAGGAGCAGGAGGTATACCAAGCTAGAGAGATGGAATGGGAGCAAGAACGAATGGAGTTGATGGCGAAGATTGAAGAGAATCATGTGGAGAAGATGAGTGTCGACGGACAAGTGGAGGCGTTGAAGGAGCAGATCAATGTTAGAGAAGGGGAGTTTGAGATGATGAAGAGTGAATTGGAGGCGCAATGGGGACATACGGAAACCGCGTCGGATACTATTCAAGAGTTACGAGAGGCAAAGGAGAGAGCGGAAGAGGATATCGCCATCTTAAGCCGCGAGAAAGAGGGATTAGAAAAGGAGAGAGATGATCTCGTGGCAAGGTATCGGGAAGTTGAACAAAAGGTTGAATATATGGAGGTAGATTGGAATGAGAGCGAGAATAGGAGAATGGAACTTGAGAGTGAAGTAAATGAGCTTTTGGATCTCAAAGACGCGATGGAGAAAGAGTGCAAACGGGTGATGAAATTTTTTCTTCTTTGTGTTATGTGGCAGTGATTTACAATACTTTCAGGCTGAGGAGAAGGCGTTGCAAGAGCGCGCTCGTTCTGAAGATCTCAATCGTGCCCTTCACCAGTGCGACGATCGTATCGTTCAACTGGGACACGAACGTCAATTGGCTACTGAAACTATAACACATCTCGAAAATGATATTCGTCGACGCGACAATGAAATTGCGATATACAAAGAAAGAGTTCATGCACAACAACTCGAATGTCAAAATCTACGCACAGAACTCGAAGAACTTACACAAGAGCATACTCGTCTCATAGATGAACAATCACAAACCTTAACACAAGCTACAGGCTCAGAAACTGAAGCGAGAAAACACATTCAAGATCTCGTTCGACAGAAAACCGAAAGTGAAGATCAGTTAAAGTCGACAAGGGAAAGAATGGATTCATTGAAGAATGAGATGGATAGATTGAGGAAACATGTGCATGAATTGCAACAGGAGAGTGCGGATAAGGAGGTTAAGATGACGCAGATGACGAAGCAACATGCACAAGATAAAGAGGATATTCAGGGGTTGAATATTGCTCTTGACGCTAAACAACAGGAACTGGAATTGGTATGTCTTTTTTGCTTCTATGCCGGAGAAGTTGAGCCCGTGCTGATTTTTATTTGTAGTACAAGCGCAAGGTGGCGATCAAACCCGGAGGGTCTGCTAGCGGTACACCGGCTTCCGCTTCCTCTTCTTCGAAAGTCATCAAACGGAGAACATCATCTTCCCTGCCGGATGGTAACATTCCGGCCACTGCAAGACCACTTTCACGTTCGGCCTCCGTTATTTCAGATTCCGGAAGCGCTAAAGGAAGTCACTCAGAAAAAGTCTCGGCATTTGGAAGGAGCAATCGAGTCAACACTTTGAGCGGAACTTCGACTTCTTCGGCAGCCGGATCTTTAGCAGCCAAGAAACGTGCAGAAGGGACAGCGTCTGCCAAGACAACCGCTGCGCTCCGCTCGTCATTTTCGCCGCCTCCTGCTTCCATGAAAAATGGCGGTGTGAAATCGTCTGTGAATGGCACGCGTACTGTCACAACACCTGCTAGCGCAAGACGTATCGTTCCAGAAAATGCGGATAAAGCAAGATCGACAACTATGGCGGCCAGACGTGCTTCTATTATGAGCCCGACCCCGAGCATCTCAGAAAGTAGCGAAAAGGAGAATAATATGGATGACAGTGAGATTACTGTAAGACGAAGAAGTATGGTTCCTATTTCTGGGTGATCAACAGGTGGCGATTTTGTTTCTTTTGTAGGGTTTGATACCGATCTTGACTTGCTTTTTTTTGGCGCCTACCTTACAGGATACCTTTTTTAATTCCTCTTTTACATCTCTTTTCTCGCGTTTGTTCTTTGATGTTTCTTTGACGATTCTATGATTCTGTGTTCGCACCCGTTTCCCCTTGTATAATATTTCTCTCCTTTTTTCCAGACCCTGTTTTGCTGTGATTGTAGCGATTACATCTTTCCGTCGTAGGTTATAAGTTTCGTAAGTTTCGTTAAGCGACTGTTGCTTTTTTTTATATCTATATGCCGTGTTTTTTCTTTTAAAGGCCCCAGCTGTTCTCCGTTCTGTTATTTCCTCGTGTGTTTTGATATAACACAATTAGAAAGAATAAAACGTTTCGAAAGTTGTGTAATCTTGTGCCTTTGGTTTTAGAAGGGACTTAGCTTGGTGGCGTGCGGGCAAAAAGCCACTACCTTGATCATGAGCAAGGATTTCAATCATTTGATGATTATGGAGAATCATGTAATTATGGTATATGTACTTCGGCACTATCTGCCGGCGATCAATTCAGTCGCCTTTCATACTTATAAGCTGTTAATCGAATCCCACGACCGATGTCTTCTTCTTCCTCCCCAATGTATGCAGTACCCTCTACGCGGATTATGCCACAGGTTCAATCAACGAATTTTCCTCTCGATGGTCGCACTGTCGCATTGACTCGTCATATTCTCTCACAAGGACGTTGGTCAAAGCTTACAACTCATTCTTGTTATAATTGTCGAAAGAGTGGATCTAAGCAAGGCTCGCTGAAGTTGTGTAAGAGATGTGAAAGAGCTTTGTGAGTCGGACTTTTATTACGAGTTTCCAGTTTTGAGATTTAAACATGCATATCTTAGGTATTGCTCGAGTGAATGTCAGAGAACGCATTGGCCAGTATGGATTTTAATCACTTACGATGTTGTACGTATTTGTTCATGATCCACTTGATTTCTAGACACATAAGAAACACTGCGTAAATTCAGAGTATGAAGCATCTTTACAATGGAACGACATGATCATCGCGGCAAGCGGCAAATCTGGTATTCCTGGACTTCCCGTTCCGCCACCTGGCTTGACATGGCAAGACCTTCACAAGTGTTTCAAAAAATGGTCCTCTTTTCACATGATGACTCTATTCGCAGTATCAATCCATAGCCTCCAACTTCCACAGGACCGTGCTCCTACCCATATTCTTCTCATACAAATTGAGTATCACAATGGTAGCACTGAAGTCGGGAAACACTTCAAATTGAACCACACGAAGGTTATCACGCTAGATGAGGCTACCGATATGGCTGGACCCCCCATGCAAACATTCAGAGAGGAGCGAAAAGACCATGAAGGCCGCGTCCTTCTCGGTTTGCTGATCCAATGTCTCCCAATGATACCGGGGTTCCACGTCTTTCCTATCACGGGTCTTAGCAAAGAATCCATTGCCAGGCTACCGTGGATACCAAATTGCCCAGAGATTTTGGAAGACCGTTTCCACAACGGTAAACGATTTTAATGCTCATGATTGCTGGTAACTTTCCACGGCCACTACATAGTGCAATCGCTGACTTCTTGAGTACTCCATTAGATTCGAAAACATTCATTGTATTCCAACTTTTATACGTCCGGGTTTGGTACAAGGCTCAAGGAGCGAGCTCCTCAGTCAGGCGTCCCGACCTAATCGTGTTCTTTCGAATCTTTTTCTCCTTCAACCTTTCCCATATAGCACGTGCATTGCTTGTCTCATGTCGAATTACTCCCATCGTTGTATTCGTACTTATCACATTGACTATAAACTTCGACCCGACACCTTAGCGAAAGCTTGCCCGACCCTGGCTGCCCACGCGCGAAAAAAGGGGAGTAATTTCATTGATTAAGGCACTGGGTTGGCGGCTTCGATCATTTCTTGTGTTACAATTCGAAATACCATGAGAAAAAACAAGTGTTAAGAAAAAAGGGTAGTGTAGATTGATAGCCGAGGTTGCAGTATTTCTGTGGTCTGGTTACAGTATTCTTACGAAGACAGTGGCAATTCATAAGTACAGATCGTTTACGCGTTCACGCTGAGGCTATCAGTCTATCAGCCATATGAGCGTGTGAGATCCGCGGCAATATCCAGGGACCAGATGCCACTTGAGCATCATGGTTATGTAATTTTCAATTTAGTAGTTCATGCGAAATCAGTGGCGAACAATTTTTTTCCGCCCCACAAGCTCACACCCGCAGGACCGATTATCTTGCCTACTGAGGACAAAACATAACCCAACTACTAAGATTAGGACAAACTACATCGATTCGGTGGCCTTCACGGAAACCTCTGCCCTTGCAGCCCGAGTGGGACTCATTGGCTAATAATATACCTGTACCGATTTGCAATTTTCCACACCGACACACATGGGGATAATTTACTTTTTCATGTGCATTCCCGGTACGCCAAGGTCACCACCACATTACCACCACATTACTGTATATAGGGCGCGCCAGCTGTCAATGCATTCGATTCTTCGATTCTTCCTAGTTGGAAGCGCAAATTTTCTCCATCCCTGACTCATCCATTGACAAAGCACGAAAATTGTTGATCCATCATCTGGCTCAAGTTTTCCTTAGCATCATCCTTCTGGCCTCTCTTGAATTCCTTTCACTATCATGAATCCGTCGGTCAAGAGCGAAATTTTCGAACATGAGGAATTCGAAGCTGCCTCTCCGATCGAGAAGTCGAACGACGATGACAAGGAACTCCTCGCCCTTGGATATAAACCTTCCTTCAAAAGAGAGTTCACGAATTTAGCGACGGTATGATATGCCTTGCTATATGGGAAAGCTAAAAGGCCTGAGAAGCTACTCTGATGATGTAGATAAGCTTCGCTTTCAGTATTATGGTGAGTGCCTCCATTGCAGACTGCAGTCATGGTTGTACTAAGGGGACACCGGTAGGGCTTGTGCTCGAGTGTTGCTACCACTTTCAATTATCCCCTGCTTCTTGGTGGTCCAGCGACGGCAAGTACCCACCCCCTTCTCCGGACATCAGGCAGGATCTCACGCTCGATGATAGGTGGTGTGGTGTTGGATTCTTGGAGCTTGTGTCTGTTTTACCCTCGGCGCAAGCATAGCCGAGATTGTCAGTGCTTACCCTACTTGCGGTGGTTTGTAAGTATCGCATTGAGGCTGCAAACATATTGTCCCTGACTTTCGTTCTAGATACACTGCATCCGCTCACCTCACCCCGAAGAGATACCGTGCTAGGGTAAATTTAGCTCACTATCTTCATCAGATAAAGAAAGCTTACGTGTGAATAGGTTGGGTGGCTGGTTGGATGGCTCAATATCCTTGGTGAGCGGAAATTGATCACCTCACATGATGGTGAGAAGTCGAATCTGAACATCATACGAAGGTCAGATTGCTGGCTGCTCCTCCACAGAATTCGGTCTTGCCAACATGATATGGGCCGCCGTGGGTATCGGAAAGGTGAATTACTTCCGTCACTTAATCCTTCTTCTGTTAACTCCTCAATTAGGGTCCCGAATTCGCCTTGACTTCCGTATTGTGTCATTCCATTCAGCTCGCGTAGCAACTGTTGAAACTTCCCTTATTATTATAGGGCAAGACTGTTGGCCTCTTTGCGGGTATGATGATCCTCCATGGGATCTTGGTACGTCATTCCATCTATCCTGTTCTAAATTCATATCAAAACCGGTTTCTAGAATTCCTTGGCTACACGCCACCTTGCCAGGCTAGCCAAAGGGTTTGTCTTTGTGAATTTAGGAACAACATTTAGTAAGTCCTTCTTTTCCATTGTAAAGGCTTAATTTACGATTCGGCATCCAGTTATTATTATCGTTCTTCTGGCAACTACGCCACGATCCGAAATGCATCCAGCGAGCTACGTGTTCGGTTCAGCAGGAATCGTAAACCAGACTGGCGGATGGAATACGGGAATTGCGTTTTTATTGGGTCTTCTCAGCGTTCAATGGACGGTCCGTAATTCATAGAGGGAAATACGCAAGTTGCAAACTGATGACATATTTTTTTTTTTCCTCAGATGACAGTAAGTTGGACCATTGCAGTTATTGACCTGTCATTGATGCCGTCACGAGGATTACGACGCCACTGCCCATATTTCGTACGTGCTCGTCAGTTCGTTTACTTCGGATTGTGAATACCGTTTCCTTCGATTAGTGAAGAAGTCCAACGAGCCGCCTATGCTGCGCCGTCCGCCATTGTCATCGCTGGTCTGTACTCATAGGCGCGTATCCTGTCAGTTAAGATCATTGATTCGCACACAGTCCTTGGTACCGGCATTATTGGCTGGTTATTGAACATTGTTATGATTCTATGCTCTGGACCTTTGTGAGTTGCTGGTGTCCTATCATATTATTTTTTTTTTGGAGACATGCCGATACTTATCATATTTGTGCTGCTAGAGAAAGTCTTCCTGGTCCTTCAGGTTCTGCCTTCCTCCAGGTACTTTCCTTGAATATAGTATGCTTCAATCGTTCATAGCTTTCAGATCATGGTTAATCGAATGGGCAAGACCGGTGCTTTGATCTTGTGGGTAAGCAGGGGCTGCGTAGATTTGCGGAGTAGAGTTCTTAGGCCAGAATAGGTTCCTGTTTGCTTGACGGCTTTCTTCGTCGTGCAAACTGCGCTTCAGGCTACTTCTCGTGTTCTCTACGCCTTCAGTCGTGACCACGGTAAGTCCTCTGCGTAATTTTCCATAGTTTTACTCTTGACTCAAGTATGTGCATAGGTCTACCTGACCGCGGCTTCTTCAGTGTAAACAGTAAAATTACGGATACCCCTCTGCGCGCCGTCTGGCTTGCTACAGTCATTTGCATACTCCTTGGCTTATTGGACCTCGCTAGTCCGATTGCTGCCAACGCGATATTCTCTCTGACACCCATGGCACTAGATGCAAGCTATATTATCCCCATCTTTCTCCGAAGGATAAACCATAATCACCCGGAGGTCAACTTCAAACCTGGCCCGTTCTCTTTAGGTGACGGAATAATTGGAAATTTCTGTAATTGGTTATCCATATTCTGGACGTGCTTCATTACCGTAATCTTTTCGTTGCCAACCGTATTCCCGGTGACTAAAGATAATATGAATTATGCATCGGTACGTGCTTTTCGCTAGTCGGAGGCAACAGATGAAACTTACATGTCTTGTCCGGCATGGTGAAGGCTATTACGGGCGGAGTCGTGCTTCTATCATTGTGAGTTCGCCGCATGTTGATTTTATCCGGTGATTTGAACAAACTATGAATAGTATCTGGTACTGGGTCTCTGGCCATAAACATTATCATGGCCCACAGTCCAACCTTCATGGTCGTTCCGCTCTTCCAAAAGGCGACACAGAAGATACCACCTTCGAAAAAGGCATGGCCTAATAAGCTACACCTGACCTTGTCAATAGTCAGTTGGCCGTATGTAGAAACCACCATTACTCAAGGCATACGACTTTGTCCTTACCTGTGTAGATGAGAAAACTCAATCCATCATTATTTATCACATGGGGATGCCTTGATGTGCTATATATGATCCGGAACTACAAAGAACTGACATTTTCCTCTCAGTCCCTACTTGAACTTTGGGATGGGATGCCGCTAGTACGCCGCCGTTGTCATGTACAATGATAGTTTTCCTTATAACTTCCACTCTGGCATTCGTTTACCCCACTATAGTTTGGAAAATCGAAATCCCAAATGTTTGGCTTCACAACTGGAGCCGGGTATGCGCATCAGTATGGCTAAAAGCTTTCCCTAATCCTCGTAGTGATAAGCGAGCTGATGTGCTCTAAGACTACTAGGATAGATGCGATCACTCACCGATATCGCTTCGCTGCCTCCAAATTGGCCGTGAAATATCATGGACAATGGAAATAATAGCCCGCTTTTTAAGCCGAATAATTATCGAAAGATCTGAAACAGCAGTATTAGCATAAAACAGAACCACTAAAGGAAAAATTTGGTGGATAACATCTGGCCAGGCAAGGTGGCAGCATGATTGCCATCAATCTCGAAACCCTACTGAGGGATTTAAGGTTGAACGTTGAACATGTGCCAATCTGGGAGTAAGTCAGGACGTTCCGTCTCACACCTCTCACCTCGGCTATCTTATTTGACCTTGTGGACTTCAGGACAGGCGCTGATCCCTAGGGCTTCACGACTCCGTATCGGCGCTGAACAGGCTGGAATGGGTCGAAAGGGGAGCTCTGTTTTGCAAGCGATGTCATAGGGACCCATGCCCTAGTCCCCGCATCGAGATTTATCCCAGTTTTCAAGCCTCTCATGCCGTTCGCGCCCGAAATGATGAGTTATCGCTCCTGAGCATACATGAGCCTGATAAATCAGTCATAATCATAATGTAGAACGCACTGCCCGCATTTGACCAATGAGCAGGGAAGGCTCTTCCTTCGATTATGGGCTCCCCTAAATCACCGTTGGGGGTGTCAGCCTGAGGGTGCTGCGAAGAGCAACAGATATTAAGTCCCAGTCCAGTGATACTAGGTTTGTATGTAAAAAAAAGAAATAGCAAGCCAGTGCGTAAACATTAATCAATTATCAGATAATACATCAGCCTACGCCGGATTAATTAGTATCCGTATCTACCCTGGGCTCTTCAGGATTATCTTCGCATCCGGTGTCTTTCTGGTTTATCCGGTGCGGGCATCTTTATGGTCTCAACTGCATGATAGCCGAGGATGTCGATGAGCAGGGCATGTGTACTTTAGGAAAGAAAGTAGATGGGCGGCCCGATCATCACGTCGACTTTTTCAGCGTCCCGTTCGGCCTGTCCGGTCCTCACTTGTCTACAGAATGACCGCGATTTGTTTCTCCTGGTAATTTCAGACATGATGCGGACCGCTCGAGCGTATCCTCATCGATACATCGGTTGACTTGCCTATCTTGCGTTAAGGCCATGGAGTGCCCTGTGGGTGAGGAAAAGGAAACCACTTGACCTTACTCATTACTCGTTTCTCAAGATTGCAAGCTTCTTTAGTGCATCAGCTCTGATCCTTTTTTTCCCGTTCTAGGATGTTAGGTTCTCCGGCAAGTTCACCGCATCCACCAAGTAATATCAGATCAACCCAAAAAAAAAAGTCTCGTCAATGATTCCAATCATGGACTCTTCTTCTGACTCTTCGTCTTGCTCAAGGACGTACTAGTCTAATCAGTTTTCTGGATCTACCATCCCCTCCGCTACAACAAACTCAACTAACTTACTCTGCGCTTCAGTAGTGCTTCATTGCTGAGCGGCGACGACGTGGTGTCCAAAGGCAGCCGCCCCTACAGACGGGGCACGACTTCAGGAACATCGGCTCTCTGGGAGGCCTGGACGTCCATTCATGCATTTTCTCATGAGGGCCCCTCCTTTCCGGTACATCATCAATATTTACCATGTACTGCTTCCTATCTCACTTGCCTAATCTCGTTGAGACTCCGATCCCCTTTCTCTCGTGCTTCACGGTGCGACAGGACCCTGGCTTTATATTCAATCTTAACAACTAATAAAAAATGAGATCCTTAACACCTGGTAATATTTATCGGCTCTGGCACTTAAAGGGTTCTTCCGGCCTCATTGAAGATTCCGTGCAACGATTCACTCACCAGCATTTTAACAACCAATCGAAATCGCCGCACGTGTAAGTGGCACCACTCTTGCCCCTCATCGACTACGACATAGACCATCCGCGCAGAAGTTGTGATTCAAGCCATTTGGTCAGGTTGCGATTTCTTTGGTGCTTAAGAAATGATTGCTGTCTTTACCATGAGATTATGTTTCCTTCGGATGGAGAGGACTTGAAAAAAAAATCACCAGGGACGAGTTGAATGGGAGTTGGCGAGAAACGTTCGAGAAGACCGACAATGTAATCAGTGAAAGCAATGAGACAATAAGATTGGCTTACTTTTTCAGGTGATCGTCGTCCATGGTCATATGCAGAAGGCCTATCTGCCTACTCGCATCGCTTGGACAGCTTAGCGAGATCATCAATCAGGTCCCAAACCCTTAGAAACAAGCGCTTCACCATTTCCCTCTATGTCGGCCGGCGGGAGACATTACCTTATCCAGTGCCCCAAAAACTTATTTCGCGATGTACATTCGCGATGATCTGCTGCCAAAAATCATGGGAATAGGAAGGATCGACGTCGTACTTACGTGGTTTCCCTAACTTCATATAACAGCCAGGGTCGTGTCTTAGAAAAACTACTTTCGAAACCGTTTCTTTCTGCACAGAAGTATTGATTGATTTGCCTTCAGTTCATGATCATGAGATGCATTTGTGACAGCTGATAATGATATGTGTTCACTAATCGAGAACGTCGATGATACTTCCTTGGTTTCCCGCGGCGAAAAGACATGATTTATCGAGCAGACTTCTTTCAGTCAGCCATGGCCAATGCGAAATTGCCGATTTATGAGATGATGAGCTGACTACTTTACGTTATTCGCAGCACTCAGAGAAGATAATGATATTCATCCTTACTTGTGGGCGTGAAGCATCGCTTCTGATGGAGATTTTGTTCTTATAATAACCGTGGTAAGTTGCTTCTGCTTGTATGCAAGCCATATATATTATGTATCGGGGTAACTCATCTTTCGAAATTCAGACCAGTCCGCAAGCCCTCCAATTCCTTGAATGTCAAACTTCATACATACACGACTGGAACAGCTAATTCAACGAGTAGAGTGGGGCTCCAGCCCTCGAGGTTAATCGATATCAACTTGGTGGGTTTATCAATGAATTATAGGAACTGTGGCAAGGGCCGAGACACTGTGCATAATTTATGGGGAACTTCCGTCCGGCCGTTGAAGAGAGTCTCTGATCACAAACGAAGGTTTCTCGCCCTGTACATCATGAAATCTGGGGTGTGTGATGGATTACGATACTTTGTTAGCCGTGTCATACCGTACCCGAGTACAATGATCTTACTAACCCGAGGGCTCATTTCATAAACCATCATGCCCGTAGTTTACTTGATGAGTCACTGGCACTCGCACTCATTTTGTCAGATAACACCATGATCCTAACTTCCTCAAACCTGTCCTTGGAGTATTGAATCGCCGCCGTCGTCGGCTCTAAGCAAAAGAGTGCTATGATCGCGCTACTTAACTTATACACTACATCTACGCAGTAACTATTTATAGACTGCAACCCAGAATTAAGAAGGGCCTCGCAAGGGGAAATAAAAATAGTACGAGCCTTGGAGGCCGACCCTTTTGATAGGTAAGCACTTCAGAACGGTGGGCGGTGCTAGTGAGGAAGGACAAGAAGCAGCTACTAGGAGGTGAAACTGTGAAGAACGGACACCATTCACCCCACAACCGTTTCCTCTATCCTTAGTGACTTGAGTCTAGAGCCACTGACGTAGAGGGCGACAGCTTGTGCACATATTGCCCTGAGAATGGGTCAGAGAGCTTGCGGTTTTACTCCAAATTACACCCTGAATGTTAGAAGAGCCGCACGAGAACTTCGGAAAGGAAAACGTCTGTCCCGGAGATTTGCGTAGATTAAGTGAGTAAGAATTGGGAAAGGATTAGCTTTAGCCATTGATTAAGGCGCTGAGAAACAAACTCCCTCTCAAGAAACCCTTAGCATTGGCACTGCGACACGAGGGACAAAAAAATCATCTACTCCGAGGAGAACCGGCAGAAGAGTTACCAAGACGTTCCAAAGCGAGTTGATATCGTCTTATCAAGGCTTCTGTATATGGTACTTGTATGGTACTGAGGGGGACATGGTCTAACTCGCTTCTACCACTAACCTTACGTGGCTCACTCTAGGCGTGCCAGCACCCGTGACATGTGACAAAAATACCTGAATTTTCAAGTGCCAACACACTCGAGTCAAGACGTACTCAAATCATCATGTTTCATATTGAAATTAGCGAGAGAGGCATCACATGTGCATAGTGCACTTTCTCAACTTCACTACAGTATCAAACTAATTACTTCATTTTTTTTTTTTTTTCAGAAATAGGTCTGGAAGCCCGTTAATAGATGTCCAGCTTTTCTTCTGTTCAACTGCCCACTTATCGATACAATCGTCCTCGGCATCACTACATCTAATTCAAGCAAACAATGCCCGAATCACTATCGTAATGCGACTATTTCATAATACGGTGAGATGTTATGGACTCTCCTGTTTTAGTTCCATCACATTTGAATATTTCTGGTCCGGGACCGGCCTGAGGATGCTGTTCACGCACCGTCAGCCACCACCCAACGCAGGTAAGTATGATAACAACAAAGTCAATCGGGGAGGCAATGAGATTACATTAGTGTTCCTGTCGGCAAAGTTGAACTGTGTCCCTCGCGGCGACTGTATCTGTGATCCCAGTAGGACTCCATGATGGACCATACTTTTTAAGAAGTATCAAGGTATCTAACATTCAAACCTTCTCCAGTTGCTTCCAAGAAGCGGTACTTCCGGCACCACAGTCCCTCCAAAAATGGTTAGATAGTTCCTGGAACAAGACGAAGAACCTTCCTTCCTCGACGGAAACAGCATAAACGTGTCTTAGACGGATCCCTAAGAAGTTGACGCAGTCCCGGGACACGCAGACCGCAGTTGTTCATGCTGCGGAGAACCTAGTGTGTTCGGCAATCGGAGTAACCGAAAGCTTAAACAAGTCCCATCCGAATTTCTCATATATGTTATCGTCTTCGAACCTGAATTTGGCACTACAGCAGTTCGAAGTTCGAAGTTCGATGACGATTAAGTTTTTTATCGTCCAGATGCGAGTACGAGTTGCCTCTTATGTCGAACGGGGGGATCGCCGAAAGTCGCCGATTTGCATATGTTTTTTTTTTTTTGGGCACAACGAGAGGCCGCCTGCGTTTTGATGCCAGAAGATCTACGTCCGGAAATGCGTGGATTTCGCCATGCAGCCTGCAGGGAACGATAAATTGCGTGGCGCATGGGACGTCTGTGGTGGGTGGGTGGCGTATGTAGAATCTCTTCTTCTGTGCCTCTGTCACCATGGGATCCAATCAATCGAATCTCGGGTTTAAAAACTGTTTAAATTTGAAAGGACCCAAGTACGTGAGTGTGGCTTTGAAGAGATGTGTTTTTGCTGAGATTTTGGTCTGCCTCATCACAAAATAAATCAAAGTTCTCGTCGTGGGGTCCGCCGGGAAGTCAGATTTAAAAGCGTAAGGGATATTTTTTGACTGAATGATCCCCACGAAAGTCGGTGCTTTCCACATCCGCAGACCTGCAAAATTATCCCATGTTATAAGGAAGTTCGCGAATTGCCATCTTGTCAAGTATATACGTTGCACACAAATTTATCAACCAATGAAATTTGAATTACGGTAAACCATGGGTTCGTTTTTCGGTATCAATCTCGTTTTATGCGCTCGAGACGGTGGCACAGAAGATCAACCAGAAAAAAAAAATCTTCTTCTTTCAAGTTGATAACGGCGGGAATCCGTTCGTCTCGCTTCCGACTGGAATCGCAGGAGACGTAGAATCGCTATCCACAAGGAAAAAGGTATGGATCCTGTATCATTCACACTCAATCATTCGGCAAAAGACTACTACCCCATCTGTAGCCTGCAAGTATTATGTCTATTATATATGAGTCCCTTACTTGAGCCACCTATCAAGTAGTCTTCCGAATCAGCTTCTGATCATATTTCAAATTTCAGCTGCCAACCGCTCATCATATCAAGATAAGCCTATTGATAGGCCCATCGCGACCAAGGTCAAGAGGCACCACTCCGTATCATGATGCACATTCCGACAGTCATTCAGTGGAGTTCGGAGGGACTAACTTCCATTTAAGTTCCAAGTTATCACTAATTCGACGTTCCCTATATTGTCAGAGCATTCCAATCATGGATCGATTGTCACATTCCAATTCGAAGTCATGAGTTACTCTGGTTCATCGCAGTCGCCCTTCTGGTGGTAGATAATCGAAAATGGTGTTCTACTGAGAAGTAAGGTCTGGCTGAGGCCAATCTCTCACTGATAAGGGGTGATGTGGGTTACCTCTTACCTGTTTTCCACAAAGAACGGATTACAGTAATACCGCGCCAAGCTTCCTTTTCCTTCTTTCTCGGTACATCCAACTATACGTACATGTGTATGTGTAGATCCTTCCAAGACAATACCTAATCATTTCATTTTCGGCAACTAGCCAATTCCCTGGTTGCTAGACAATAGTGGAGTGAGTATATTGATCTTGAATGGGGAGCCCGGGTCATTAGACGACGACAAACGGGATGAGGATCCGGAATGATAAAGAAGAAAAGGAAATGGCGTCACTCCACTTTTTCGAGATGATACAAAAAGGGTGTTTGGGAGTCCATTTCTAAGGAGAGCGCGTCATAAGTCGGCGGTTGAGACTGTATTTGTACTAAGCATATGATCACAATAGACAGAAGACCGCATCACTAAGAAACGAGTCCCTTGAAGGGCCTGACAGATGGGTTTACCCCACATCTCAATTCCGAAGAGTAAGCAATGACATAGTTTGGAAGACGGCGCGAACAGCTTTGTGTTGAGATACCGCGCGAATAATTGACAGCTTGAGAATTAAACGTGCACAGTAGTTGAGTTGGATGTCGCTGTTTCCCAAATTCCGATGGATGATGGACAGACCCGAATGTACATGAATAATTGTTTATCGAGTGACGTCGCGGTTTTATTATCAATCTCTGCCAGATAGCGGATAATGACTATTGTTTTGCAATCCGTGAAAGACTGAAGCTGCTACTTTGTTGGAGCTCTCCTAAAGCAGGGAAATCTAACGCGATAAACACATGTGGCGATGCACCAGACCAGTCAGTTTGATACGCCACTAAGTCTTAAGACTTGATTACTGTCATACGTTCACCTTTCCTTATGGGCAATAACTCATGCATTCAAGCCCAAACACCAAGTTCATCTCGACTCCAACACAGGTAGACCATGTCAACCGCATATCATCCGTGTTTCGCATATAAGAAATCTCATCTTATCGGGGATATGGATACCGCCATAAAGAAAATAAGCTTAATTGTCGCGTGGAAAAAGGAATTTGAAGTGGAATGGAGAAAGACAGTCGACGTCATAAATCGACAAAAGAAATGTCAATATGTTAAGGTATCCAAGGTGTCGCTTGGGTTGCAGGACATACAAGCCGTATTATCGCCAACAGCATTCACAAAAGCGATTTTGCGCTGTAATGGACCCTAGGTGAGAAATGTTAAAGAAATCGGGAAACGAGCTTGGGCTACTACAAGGGGGATTCTATGAAGAGATTGCAAATTTTTCCTTATTTTTTGACCGTTGCTAAACGGGCGGATGAGAGACAACGTTCATAAAAATCATATGGAAAATTCCGAGAGATGGAGATGCGATACAGGGTACGATCTCGTGAATTTGCAGAAAACAAGAAAGCACGTTGTTGATTATGATGGGATCCGTCGGCATCGTCCAGTAGACCGACGGCTGATAGTTTAACGCGAAGGAGAAACCCTGGGTTAACAATCAACGGTTATGATAGGACTGTTGGGGAAAGATATGATTATTCCAGTCGGACATAACAAAGAAGAAAGACCCGAAAGGAGAGAGAAAGACCGATGGGACACGTTGGGGACATTCTCGATTCTGATGTGAAGGCAGCACTTCTGTCAGGGTGTGAAATATAGCGTCCGAGCCGGACTGGGAGGACAAAGATAGAGAGGATTGAAAGCATCGGAGAAAGCGGGTGCGGGCGGCAGATAGGGTGGGATGAGTGGAGAGGAGAGCAGGAGGGCAGGAGGCTTGGCGTACGTATGGGAGAAGAAGTTTCCGCAGAGGGAATGGCGATCAACCGGGGGCGATGGAGTAGGAAACTCACAGATCTGGGATCCGGCCCCGGACGGCGGCGCGGCCGGGGCCCGGGAAACAGAGAACCAACACGGCACAGCAGAGGGTCAACATGGCACAATAAGATCGGAAGGGCAGATCGCAGGCGAAAATGTTGGAGGTGTTAAATACTGCAGAACATGGCCGAAACTCTTCCTGACTTGCCACAACATGCTCGCAGCCCCGCGCCCCATCCTCAAGCGCTCCTCGTCGTCTCACTCGGCCCCAAAGCATGCCCACTTCCCGCCCCCCGCCATGCTCACCAGCACCTACGTCGTCTACTCCCCCACAACCTACGATCGCTCCCCTATCGTCGTTGCTCCCAACCTCTGTGCCCTCCCCGAGCGCGGCGGCCGCACCTATGTCCTTGACGACGCCCAGTCGCATTCAAGACTGGCCTACAAGGCCACCTGGCCCCCCTGCCAGCCCAGCGACCCCTCTCTGCCAGCCCTGATACCAGACCTCTCTTCAGAGTCTGACGAGTCCGATGCCTTCCCCAGCCCCCATCTAGAAAACCAGGAGTTCAACTTTACCGCTCCTAATCAACATGGCCTAAAGGCCGTCCGCGATGACTCCCTTTCCTTTCTCCCCTACTCCCCCTCAAATCCTTACTGCTCTTCCATAAAGGAAGACGCCCCCGTCGAGAAAGTCGAAAAACCGAAGCGCCGCAGAGAGCGCAAACACGATGCCTCTCGCGATAACAACCGGATACGAAACGACGACGCCTTCCCTCGTCGTAAATCGTCATCCTCCCACTCTCCGTCCTTTTCAAGTGACTCCTTCTCCAGTTTCACGCTCCGCGACGATGGCTGCCTTGGCGGCTTCTGAGGGCTTCTGCCCCGGGCATACTGTCTTACACTGGAACAGTCTTTCTTCGTGATACCATGGATGTTTTCTTCATCTCTCACGCATTATGCTTAGTGTAATGCTACGTTGCTGCACAATTTCCACCCAGAGACAGTTTACTCCATACGATCATCTACGACCATTGATTCCCTTTCGCCACCAATGCTGTAACATCAATCCATCAACGTTTTATCTTATTTAGCTCTCTTATTTTTCTCCATCGCAATACCCCTTTTTTTTGCTTTCTGGTTTCCACCGCCTTCGCTTTGTTTTCTTCCGGGGCAGTTTTACATGACCAGTAGTTCATATATCCGTCACCGTTTGTAACATCACATCCAATCACCATCGCATTTACCGCACAGCAATCAATAGACGTGACCTTTTCTTGACTTGTACATCAACAATAACATGTATCACCGCGTCGGACTGAAAGGGTCCAGGAGGAGTGCCAAGCACTTTGGAAATTTTCGAGATTCGAGGATCTAGCTTGACGGCCATCGGCCCATCGTTCTCTTCCGCATGGTGTCACTTTTTTGAGAGATTTTTGCGAGGCGGCATGCACGACGATCAATCCGCGTTTACGATCGTCCGGCCATTACTATATGTGGTAGCTCTGAGGTACTATATCATTTTTCGGGCGTCCGGCGCGTAATCAGCTCCGGAGTCGCCGCAGTCGCGCACACCAATACTACCTTGTTCTCCCTACGATTTAGAAGCCTTCATATGCGTGAAGTTTTTCATCTATCGGCCCGGAATATCTCGCGTGAGGGATGGCCCTACAAAAGATTTGTAGGTTATCCACCTTACACCAATAGCACCACCACCATGCCACCAACCGCTTACCGGAGTTTAGGCCAAAGTTCGGCGGATCTAATTCCTCAACTTGAATAAAATTTCACTGATTGTTAATTAAGCTTCCAACGACTCGGAACCCTCTCGGGTTCAATCGAACGATGCCAAGTCTGCATTAGCTTTGCTTCATTATACATGGCTTCTGATAAAGATAGAAGAGAGACTGCGGTCAAAATTCGAAATCTCGATAAGCGTGTAATAATTTGACGTAGTATGTGGCGCGACTGGGAGATTTTTTCGTGCCTTCTCCTTCCCGAAAAGACGACTTTGATTGTACGATTTCGGACTACTACGTTCCACGAGTACCATGAGGAAGAGGTGCTCAAAGTTCCAATTCATATAAGGATCATCTCCGTTGGGATAGGTCGAGTCTTGCCAAGCAAACTCCTAAAGTATAAGAAACATAAAGGGAGAGAAGAATGACGGTCGCCGAGCGGGACACCGACGGTCCAACTCGACTGACAGGCACCAACGCCTGATCTGGTTCCCATTGCCTGTCTGATTGCGTTTTTTTCTTCTCACGCATACCCATATATATGATCTTGATCGTTTCGACGGCCGCTGGCTATACTGTAGTTCTCGATGTGGACCCTCAAACCGGTCCCGGATGGAGAATAAAACATTCAGATATTGGTTAGGTTGAGGGCGACTGCCGCTGTATGATTATCTTTGACAAAAGAAAGCTCTCCTGGGAGTAGTGTCCTCCTGACGTTCTTCGATAAACCGAGAAAGGGATATTTTCACAGAAGAGATTTTTTTATCTTTATCTTGGGAAAGAAAATCTACAACATGAAGTGCGGAGCTTACGGCATAAATCCTACGAGCTAGCCGTAGAACACCACTGGAACATCGTATATACTCGAGCTGTTCTGTTGTGTCGGCCGCCTACAGTAACCTACTTGCAAGAATGTTTATCGAGCCCCGGATATCAAGAAGTTAGGTTTCAGTCGGTCCTTTAGTTACTTTGGATCGGTCCAAGCAGGCTGAAGGATCTCCGCGGACATTGTAATAAAAACTGTTTTACCAGTTGTAGTGCGGAACAGTGGACGTTTTCGCGATGTCAAAGCGGAACTTGTCAGCCGATAACTCGGTTTGTTGGTACCATCATACACTCACTAGCCCTTTTCGTGATCATATCGTTTTGGTTTTCTTCGCGGTTTGGTAATCGCTTCCAATGTCTGACTTTTGCAGAGGCCTTTCACAGTATAACCTTCGTTGCTTCTATCAATCTGAAGAGTGCTCAAAGACAAGGCTTCTTCGTACCCATTGTAGAACATGAAAGGGCGCGCTTATGGTGCAGTGCCTGAACGAGAAAAAAAGAGGAGAAATCTATTAATATACTCCGGGCTACCAAGCACACGTCGCGTATTGCATTTCGGTTTGCATCACTCCGAGTCCATGCTTCACAGTACACTCTCCATTATCGGTAAAAATAAAAAAAAAGGCCAGGGTAACAAACGAAATCATAAGACTGTCCGTCGACAAGATAATGATATGCGGTACTTGGGATAAAAAAGCGAGCCAAGTACGAGGAAAAACCGGCATCAAATCGCTATGCCTCGGAATTACCGCTACCATTTTCCCCACGAAAGTTTTTCAAACCTGCAAATTTAACATTTCCCGGATCGAGAAAAAGAAAAAAATTATAATATTGAAGCTGAGAAAGCCTGGCAGATGGAGTGAACTTGAATTCAGGGAGGATTAACTGCCGAAATTACGATCAAATTCATCTAGACATTATCTATAATTAGTAGTTGTTACCGTTAGCCGTGCGTGAGTTTGGCCTGGGGTTTAACTTGCAACGTTTTAATAGACTCACGTTGCCTCCATACGGTCCTATATATAAGGATCACAGCCTGTGGCTCATCATTGTGTCAATTTTATTAGATGGATCCAGCCCTAAGCCTCATGATGCTCGTGCTAGGATAATAAATGACAGTTACAACATGTTCTACACGAGTCACACAGCCAGGGTTGTGCAAACATTTCCGTAAATATTATGATACACACAGTCCGCCATTATTGGGGAGATGGAGGAGCCAACTACTGAATTCTGAGAAACACGAAAGAAATTTGATGAGATCCATGGCCACATGCATTGTGAATGATACAGAAGCCTTTCCACGCTCATGAAGATCCAAGAATATGTTATTTCAACCACAGTCGCATGGCGAGACCATTCATATGTTCGATTTAATATGTATCCCTGACAAAGAAGGTCCAGTTTTCTTTATTTATCCATCATCTCGCAAGGCTTGAAAGTGCGCCGGCGCTGAACGTGGTGGAGACATTTCCCTGAAATCCTGGGTCTTTTTTCAATCGATCGTCGCATATTCAGCAGGCCATTTCGAGAGATATCAAAGTTTACTATTTCCTCCGCCCATTTTCTCGATGCCACTTTCCAGAATAAGATGATAAAGTGATCAGCTCCACGGGGACCTGCAATGTGATGTTTACCCTTCTTCATTTCGTATAGATGACCGTATATGGGATTCTCCGGAATACTGGTCGTCTTTCTCGCAGTGACGGGCATCGAAGGTTGATGATCAGATCAACACATAGGGCTTCATCAAACGTGTATGGGAAAAAGATGTTTCAAAAATAAGAAAGAAACCAAATTTTCGGACGATTCGGAAGATAGACCAGATATTAGAACACAGACTTGCAGGTCCGTCCCTGAGAACCACATATCATATATATATAAGAATATCATTCGCGCTCCCGTCTTGCGTGACTGTATTGATAGTACCCGCTGGTTATGGCCGTCAGATGATTTGTTCTCAGCGAATGAGCGCTGACCAGGTAACGAGATGCAATTGGGCACGTCATCCTTTGAATAGACCCGAAGAACGAATCGTGGTTGTGTGGAGTAATGTACAAATAAGAGATATAAATGCTCAGAACGTAAATGGGAGAAGCTGGGGTAAACGAGCTCAAACAATACAAGCGAGGAACACTGAGTACTGAGTATTATCAGAGTGTTTGGAAGTATTATGCATGATTATCTGAATAAATAATCTATGTGGATACAAACGCAACATTATAAAGCTCCTACCTATACAAATTTTTCTAGCGCTCCGGACTGTCTCCTATGCTATACTAACTATTCTAGCATTCCAGGCCACGGAAGAGTCAGTCAAACTTCCAAGATGTCAGTCACTCGTAATTCTATCATTCCTGCTCTCATTAACCCATTACAGGCGACGTTGGCGGTAGAGCATCTCCCGGCATGGAGACAAAAGCGGAGACTTCCATCTGACAGTGACTTCATCTTCCACGGACAGATAAATGCTCCAATGCTACTCAAGGACATTTGCGATAGCAGACTCAGCCGGTGCACACTAAAGAAGATGAATTGTAAAATTTACTCCAGCGGCCGGGCATCCGGCACGAGAATGGTAAGAACATGTACAAGCCCTTGGGCTGGCAAAATCCATATCATAGCTTGGCAACTTGCTTTTTTTGCCATTGGCTACTACGTGCTTGCGTTGCCACTCACTAAACGGGTTTGATGGCTCTCCTTCGCCAGCAAAGTCTGAGTCCGGCCGGGAACGGACGGAGGACACGCGACCAAATGATATCGGATAAAAAAAAAAGAAGAGATCAGAACCCGATACAGTGCAATGGAACAGCGAAATGACAAGACATTGAAGGTTTGTACCGATCTTGGACTCTGACGTGATAATCGATACAGTGCGATGTCATGGGAAGCGGAGGAAGGGAGGAAAAGCAGCTATGACATCATAACTGCTCTACCAGGGCGGGGGCTCAGCGTACCTGCGTCCTGACATCATCCGCCCCGGTAAGTGCTTCAGAGCTCTGCTCTCTCGTGTCGAGTGTGCTTCTCATGATTCTTGACTTTGAAGCGAAGACTTACTAGATCCATAGGTTTTTTAATTTTATCTATACGCTCAAGGTTTATAGATTATCGCCGAAAACAGGCTCAGGACACGAGCACCTTGAGCAACACTGTGGTCATAAACTCTGCAATAGTTCTCAAAAATGGGGACCCAATAAAGATACTAGGTTCAACTCCTCCGCAGGCGGCGGCGCAGCAGATCTTCAGCACCACTTTCAACCTTAGTTCTCGCTGTCAGTTTTTCGCTAGAATTCTCATTCTTTTGCAAACAGCCCACGAGATTCTCTTGGCCTGACCTTCCGGGCTGTTCAATGTTTGATGATTGCGTCACTGGCATCTTCAACTTTGGGGTGCAATGAGCCTGTTCACCAGTGACTAACGGCATGAGGCTGGGTATGATATTGCCGGTCAATTCAATTAGTAACTGACTATGCTGCAAAGGCGGTACATTTGTGATAGGAATGATGACCGCTTCACTTTACCTCATTGTTGGAAGGACAACTCCCCCGACATAATGGATGTCAGGTAACCAACTTTTCATTGAGATAATATGAATGCCAGTAAATATCAAGGTGAGCTAACTCATGGCAATTATCACGCATGTCTCCAATCTTCAATTCCTATCATTTTAACACGTGGACACAGCCAGTCAGAAACGGTCGTATACAGTATGGTCACCGAGTGGGACATGGTCTCACTTTGTCGACAGGAACACCTAATCCCGATACACGGCCCGATCGACTTTGCCCTTGTCATACCTACAGAGAACCATGATTTTGACCGTTCACAGAAAAATTAAGACATGAGCAGGATTTTTAGCTCGGCCCAAGATATGTTCATTATCATCTTACTGCCCAGTGCCAGGCCATAGCGGCTTTGGTGTCGGTGTACGTACTATAAAAGTTCACGTCACAAGAAAAAAAAAGTCACGAGGTGTCAGGACTCCGGGACAAGCCACTTACTGTTAGTAGTAAAAGCAAGACCACATGTCTCTCGGCGACCGTAGGTCTAGCCTCGTCTGAGGCATCGAAATTTCAAGAAAGCAGTGAAATCGAGGCGAAATCAAGCTTTCCCTCCCAAAGTCCTTGCTGGCTTATGGCAGTAAACATTTTTCTCCTAATCATGCTCATTACGTGTAATGGTTAGAACTACTGTGAATTGTGCATGTCAACTCATTGCTATAAACGTTCCCTCTCAAAGTGTATTCGCCATTGATTAAGAATAGAATGTATTCAAAATGACACCAGTTGATGGGTAACGCACGAGATATTTCACGAGGAGCCTGAAGAGCAGCAAGGATTAGCGGGAGTCTCATCCCAGTTTTGATATTTAGCCCGTCCATCATCCGCAATGTCTCTCTGCCATGCAACTTCATGCTTCAGTATCAGGAAGAGAAAACCCAACACATGGCTAGATTTTCATGGTACCAGGGTCTACAGGACGTCTACGGAGAGTCCACAGGCAAACAATCACCTGAATGATGTGAATTATAGAAGGAGTCAGTGGAGACCTTCTACAGCGGTAATAATGCGTTCACGATGAAAGTAAGGTGGACGTAGCGGAGAAGCGGGAACGATATATGATCATCCCGCGGGGAATATTTTTTTCCGGCAGTTCGAAAGGAAGAATGGACTATGTAGAGCCATAAACGTGGGCGTCGGAATCGAAGACTTGTCATCCGACAGAACGAAGGTGACAACCAGACAGAGGAAATGGGAAGACATCAGTTAGAATGTCCAGAAATAGCTGAGAAATCTCGGAAATGACAATCTTCTGATGTCAATGCGAAAGCGATCTTCGGTTTCCGGGGTTTTCACGGGATAAAAAAAAATCGTGGACTTTTCATTGGATTCTGCAGTTGATTTCACGGTTTTTTTTAGGGGCTTGATGTGTCGTGTACCCAGGATCAGACCGTACCATGCGAACCTTGAAACGTTCTTCCCTCCTTCGCAGTAAGGAAACCCAAGAGAAGATCATAATGAGCGAGAGCAGCTGGGGTTGAGTAAAGGAATGGAATAAGCCGTACAAAGAAGGCAGGGCGGCCGGCGGGAGAAACCGGAAACAGGACGTGATCAACCACGTGATATTATCGCGCATAGATATGGCGGAGCTGGACAGCCGACAGTCCGATATACACTCTTATCGTCGATCTACACAATGGTCAAGGCTGTCGTTCTTGGTGCTGCTGGTGGGTAATCATCGGTGTCTTGATCCAAGTTTTTAACGCGCAACATCGTAGGTGGCATCGGCCAACCCCTCTCCCTGCTTTTGAAATGTAATCCCCTGGTTACTGAGGTATGCTGGCCCGATGTACGATGCTCTTACCTGAGTTTTATAATTACGCAGCTCGGCCTCTACGATATCGTCAACACCCCTGGTGTTGCTGCCGATCTCGCGCACATTTCCACACCCGCCAAGGTGGAGGGTCGCTTGCCTGATAATGACGGCCTCTCCAAAACGCTCAAGGACGCTGATATTGTGGTGATTCCCGCTGGTGTTCCTCGTAAGCCTGGCGTAAGTGATAGTTGCGACCCTCCTATCAGTGCATCCGCTAACGTGTAGTCGGCCGGATAGATGACAAGGTAACATTCTGAATTCAATCACAATGAAAGGCGCTGATATGTTTGATGAACGAAGAGATGACCTTTTCAAAGTACGTCATGACTCGCGTTTCTAAGATTTCCATCCGAGCAGCATCATCTTTACTTTAGATTAACGCTGGAATTGTACGCGATCTCGCGACGGGGATCGCTACCTTTGCTCCCAAGGCTTTCGTTCTCGTTATTTCAAACCCTGTAAACTCTACAGTTCCTATCGTTGCCGAAATACTTAAGAAGCATGGCGTCTATGACCCGAAACGGTGAATTCTTTCAAGTGTTTCTTTTTATCTCAGCGGGCTTGACGCATATCTGAAGTCTGTTCGGTGTTACAACCCTCGACGTTGTCCGTTCATCGACCTTTGTCGCCGAGAAGCACGGTAATCTTTCTTTAGCGAAGGAAGTCGTCGTTCCTGTTGTTGGCGGTCACAGTGGCGTTACCGTCAGTTTCAAGTTCCACCCCATCTTTACTTGTTGCTCATCTCAGGTTGCAAAGATCGTGCCCCTCCTTTCTCAATCATCACACCCCTTACCCAACCTCTCTACCGCTGAGTATGAGGCGCTTGTCAAGCGCATCCAATTTGGCGGTGACGAAGTCGTTCAGGCCAAGGGAGGTGCAGGCTCAGCCACCTTGTCCATGGCCTACGCTGGCGCAGAATTCGCCAATAAAGTTATCAAAGCATTCAAGGGTGAAAAGGGCCTAATCGCTCCCAGCTACGTCAGCTCAGAAGCGGATCGCGAAGGCGCGGCCCTCCTTGCCAAGGAACTTGGAAAAGAAGTGGCATACTTCTCTTCTAACATTGAGCTCGGTGTACGCCCATTTCTATGACGTTATGGCTGTCGAACTAAGTACCTTCCATTGCATATAGCCGGGGGGTATCGCAAAGGTCAACCCTCTTGGCAAAATCACCGAAGCTGAGCGTGATCTCATCAAGGCTGCTATCCCAGAGTTGGAGAAGAACATATCCTCCGTGAGTCCTGTTTCTTGAATGTGGTATCTATTCGCTAAGGCTCCTCCAGGGTGTCAGCTTTGTAGTCGAGGCAAGGCTTTAATTCAACCTATATTATTTATCTGGTGTTGATTCCGTTGATTTTTGCTGGCAGGCGAAGTAGCGTGTACCTACGAATGTTGTGTAAAACTTGTTAGATACCGACGTTTCTATGTCCAATGAACCTTTCAAGTTCTCGAAAAAATTAAATTATTTTAAGTTGTGATTGGTTAAATGGAGGCTATCTTGTTCTTGGACTGAAACATAACACGCGGGAGTGTCGAGTTGTCTTTCGCTTCAACCACTTTATCAGCTCTCCAAATTATCCCACCTGCCTTTTTAGTAACGTTGCTTGAATGCATATGTTACTGGCGCCTAGCGCCACATTTGACGAACGTCTTATTCAACGGAGCGGATCAGGAGAGACGGACAATACGTCATGCACTGTCGAATCCGGGTTGGTGACGCCCCAAGATGAGGGAGACGTGCCTTTGCTCGGACTCTTGAATTTGAAACAGGCTGTGGGGGGCATCGACCGTGATGTGGTTAGAAGCGATTCTTCTGAAAGTGGAAAGGGGGACGAATGGAAACGTGACGGGGTGAATTCTAACACTACGAGCACGGTAAGTGAACAGCGTGATTGCAGGCGGGTACTCATTGGACTGCCCAAGCGCAGACCGTCGTACTGTCTAAGATGATACCTTCTACTTCAGGGTCTAGTATTGCCCAATCGCCAGAATTTGAAGATCCTCAAGTCACGCATGAGAAGACGAAGGTAAAGGTGCGATTATATGCGCCTTACATATACTAAATACCGTGTAGGGAATGTATACCCTGCCGAATAGGCATATATCCATTGAGATGCATAAAGACGACTCGGAGGTCATTGCCACTTCGTCTTCATCGGGATATATAACGGGTCTGATCCGTTGTGTGCAGGTTTCCAAATATAGGGATGACGTCGATTTCGGGGTCGAGGACTACACCGAATTGTCTCAAGGCCTTCTTCGAACATTACTCGACAGACAATGGACCATGAATATGGTCGGCGCAGGCATTCTTCGCATGCTTCTATTTCTTCCATGGTGTATCGCAGTAGGAGGAAGCATCATTCTTTTCCCAAAAGGATTGGACATCATTACCTTCCGATCCGGTTTCCTCGACCCTCTGTCTGGAATTTATCGATTCGCACACTGGGTTGATCACGCTTTTGAGCATATAATCATCTTCGTGTCCTTTGCAGGACTCGTTTGTTGGTTGCATCCTGCGTTTGGATTTCTTGCTGGATGTGCGATGGGGGCGATGGTCTTTAACGCGTGGCATGACTTTAGGTTGGATCCCAGCGTTCCGCTTGGAGAAGATGATAGGCAGAGTGTCTATCTGAGTGTGACGAGATTTTGGATGACCGATGATTTTTTGAACTTGAGGAGGGTGAAGGGAGGGTTTCTTCTAGACGAACAAGCGCGTGCGTAGCATGGGCGAGGAACTCGAAGTTGACGAGGGATATAGTGGTTGACACCGTGATTGGATGATTTTTGTCATTTTGGGCGACCAGGCTTTGTACGGATTTCGGGACAGCGTAGTACTATAGGAAGGGCAAGCGCAAGTAAGAATATTTGTGGTTGGGATCGAGCTACTATATCAATGTTGTATGAAAGTACACTTCGAATCTTATTCAGTTTCAGGCTGAGGAAACTTCCAGTAGGAGGAAGTAGATTGTTCGGTTGTCACCCAGAAGTCCGCGTAGTATTCGAACAGCTGCATCGCCGTCATGCTAATGAGTTTGTCCTTCGCCTCCACGCTGTTCGCTGCAACCGGGCGATTTGAAGGCTTAGTGTCAAAATTCAAAGAACAGCAGCCAGATTCTTGCTAATCCAATGTTCTGATACAGCTATGAGCCGGCGTTGATACTGAAGCGGCCGAGTTGTAGCGGCAATAGGCGGGCCGAATATCAGGTAATGAAGCAGGAGCCAGACGGGTCGGACAGCCGAGGAGAGCGGTCTCTGAATTCTTTGGGTCAAAGACGATGTAGCGCTTAGCGGCGCGAGCTGGTTGGCCAGTGGTCGGCCAACGTCCACTTATTATACTTCAGCGTCAGGGGCATGTTGGCCCGCGCCGAGTTGCCGAGTGGCTGTGCATTCGTGGCCCTTTGAAAACGAGAGCGCTCAGGTAATTCGGTGAACGTTGCATCCTCCTTCCCTTGAGGATGATCTCTGGAAGCCTCTGTGCAGGCCAAAACCCCTTTGAATTCGACGATCCTTGTGTCAGGGCTTCCTGGAGTGCTTTCCTTCCGGCCGCCTTCGTTTTTGCTCTATGTATCTTCTCAATCCCTGTTCCTGCTTTCATTCGCCGCTTCTTAGAACCGGTCACACGGCACTTTTGGCCATTCTTGCCCTTGAGAGAAGCTGAGGCGCTCAATGCACAGAGTTCTGGTGGAGACAAAATTCTGACAGGAGAAGAAGAACACGGCGGTTCCGTTCAAGTTTCGCGTTCGCTCCCGCTTTGGCGTACAACCGTTTTCGCATTTGTTGGAGTGGTAGAAACGCTATGGCACCTGGGATATGGCTGTTATCTCCTCTACGAAAATCCACAAAATTTATGGGGGGGCATTAGAGCTTTAACTTCCTCTATCGCATGGTTGTACACAGTCGTTCGTCCTGTTGCTTGCCCAACTCCTACGCCTCCCTTCGACGTTCTCGCCATCTATATTTCCCTCTTTTTCGGGACAACTATGGAATTCGCGGGTAATATCTACGATCATAACGTCTATGACATTCCGTTGCCAAGTGGACTCGTGTTAACTGGATTCGGAATCAGTTTGCTTGCAATTATGGCTGTGTTGGGTGTAATTTTCGGTATGCCGCTCGCCATACCGAGTGATGGGATTAACAAGGAAGATATTGTGAGTATACTCACTCTTATGACCGGCATCCGTTTTTCATCTTCTATAGGGACGTACAGAGACAAAGGAAGATTATGCGACTTTGATGCAATGGGTAACTTTCAGTTGGATATACCCGCTTATACGAAAGGTAAAACAATGCTTGACCGGGAAGCGAAGCTCTGAACGTCTACATTTAGGGGAGAAATGCAACGCTCGACGAAAATGACGTCTGGAATCTCAGCCCAAGCCTACAATCTCGGCCCGTGTTCCTTAAATTCAGTCAAATACAGTTGGTATCGATCTTGTGGAACCTTCAGTATCAAATTTAACGATAGACGATAGGCGACGGACGCTGCTTAGAAGACTCTGGGCTGCAAATTCTCTTGATCTCATGTATGTATTCTCATTTCATTGTAGCGTGTTATCTTCTGCTTAACATTCCGCAGTCTCGACTTCCTTTTGGCGGTCGTCAGTGTGTTTTTCAATTACGCTAGTCCATTCTTCCTTAAGTAAATTTTACTGTTGTGCAAACCTTGCGTTGCTCCTCTGAAACTATGTCATTTTTAGCCGCATTCTTAGCGAAATTGACGATAAGAACATATCTCGTGCGAATAGAAGCAGGGCTTACAAATATGCCATCCTCGCTTTTATTTGTACTGTAGCCAAGGTGAAATTTCCCTCAGCCTTTTGTATAGTTTAAATTACTCCGTACTGACGCATGCATTCAAGGCCCAGGCTGACCTTCAACATTTGTGGTTTGGTCGTCGTGCAGCAACTCGAATTCGATCTGAACTTATGGCAGCGATCTATGATAAAGCTTTGAAAAGGAAAGATTATTCGGGTATTGTCGACAAGAATAAGGTCCGGCAAGAGGAAGAAGCGAAAGCGGCAGAGGACAGATCATCAAAAAGTGAGTTCTAGCTCTGTTTTTCGTCTCGCATATAAATTGTTTTGCGTGTACAGAAAAGAGTAAGGCTGAAGCAACAGCTGATAAAGAAAAGTCTGCGACGATGGATGATCCAAAGGCCGGAGCTGATACCGGAAAGATTGTTAACCTCATGGCCGGAGACGCCAACAGGGTAAGCAATGATTTCTGAAATCCATCCAATAATCTGACCATACCACAGATTTCCCAAATGACCAGTGGATTATATTTCATATACATGAATCCTTTCGAGATCGTAATTGCCAGCGTCTTCCTTTACCAGTAAGATTTCCCTCTATATTCGACATTCTGTATCTGACATCTAGCGGGTAGACTTCTCGGTTGGAGCGCTTTTGCTGGGTTCTTTGTGTTGTTTATTGGTTGGCCGCTTAATACATTCTTGGGGAGGCGTAGTGTGAGGATTCAAAAGGGTGTTCTGGCGGCACGGGATAAGCGTATGGGTGTTCTGAACGAACTAATTGGTGCAGTATGTCTATTTTATCTTGCCCGCATCTGGCCAAGTAATCGACGAATTCCTTACAGGTCAAATTCATCAAATTTTTTGCTTGGGAAGATCGTTGGATTGAACGTGCTCTCGATGCTCGAAGTAAGGAACTCAAATGGATGACCAAAGGTCTGTCCGTAGGCGATATCATGTATCAGCACTAACGATGTCTTCGAATAGCCCGAACTAATTCAGTCATGTTTTATTTACTGTGGTCGTGCGCACCCATTCTGGTGTCAATTACTTCATTCCTTGTCTACGTTATGCAAGGTAATCAGTTGACCATCAGTACCGCATTTACGGTATGTAAAGTATGGTGTCAATGTGACGCGTTCGCTCATGAGCTGCGATGTAGGCTATCACACTCTTTAATATGCTCCGGTATGTTTGGCTAGTCTTTCAGAGTAGTTGGGTGTTGATGCATGCTGTAGGTTGCCTCTTAACATTCTTCCACAGTGGATCATTCAAATACTCCAAGTAAGTATTCGGTTCAACTTTGGACGCTCAAGGGTTGGAATTCACGCATGATCCTTAGACTGGTGTCGCTATCAAACGAATCTCGGTCTATCTAGATGAGGAAGAAGTCTCCGGACAAGTATCTTCCTTGAAGAAAGATGCTTCGCCACCCTCGGTAGCCACTAATTCGGACGAAGGGCTCGGATTCGATAATGCTACATTCAGATGGAATGAAGTTCCTGCAGATTCAGATAAGGACGATAACGGGAAAGAGAATGGGAAAGGAAAAGCACGGGGTCCTCTAACAAATTCTGATACAGTCGAAGATGATGCATCGTCAACCGTTGGCGATCGTGCTTCGTCCGTTGAAGTGGATTTCACTGCGTCGGAAGAAGAGCGTTGTTTCGAATTGAAGGATCTGAATCTTCGCTTTCCGGAAGGGCAGTTGACTGTCGTTACGGGTCCTACGGCCTCTGGCAAGACAGCTCTACTTGTAAGTGCTCCCTTTCGATCTACTTCACTATAATTCTTGAATATGATATATCGTCTAGATGGCTCTCTTAGGCGAGATGACCACTGTATCTGGCCGACTCATCATGCAAAAGGAACTTTCCAATATAGATTCCAACGGCTTCATGCATTCTATTTCATATGCTGCTCAATCTCCTTGGTTGAGACATCAATCTATCCGGGATAACATCTTGTTTGGATACCCCTTTGATGAAGAGAGGTATAAGGCGGTCGTAGAGGCTTGCGCTTTGAATCCTGATTTGAGTGTGTTAGAGGACGGTGATCAAACCGAAATCGGTGCTAGGTAACGATAATGCTGGGTTATGCTCGTTTTTGATGTTAACGGCCTTTCGATAGAGGTGTGAGTTTATCAGGGGGTCAAAAGGCGAGAGTCGCACTAGCGAGAGCTGTTTACGCCAGGACGAAATATGTCTTGTTGGATGATCCGCTCAGTGCTGTGGTATGTACGGTATCTATTTCCCAAACTCGGCGTCATTTAGACCATTGGTTATAGGATAGTCATACTTCAAGATTCTTGTATGAGCACCTCCTTCGTGGGCCTCTGCTTGCAAACCGCACAGTCGTACGTTTTGATGTCTTCCCGTTTGATCCATACCGATTATCATATTCAGATTCTAGTCACACACCATGTCGAACTTGTCCTTCCAGGCGCTCACTATCTCATTCGTATGCTTGATGGCCGTATCGACATGCATGGAACGATCAAGGAACTCCGTGCCCAAGGTATTTTAGAAAATATCAGTCAAGATGCCGAGGTGGAAGCACAAATGGAAGAAGCCGCTATTGCCAAGGAGGAAGCTATTGATCCCGAGGAAGCCGCTGTGAGTGGTGGAGGTGGACAAATTCAGAAAGACGCTGTTGCAGAGGCCAAGAAACCAAGGAAGTTGATCAAGGATGAGCATAGGGAAACCGGTGGCGTCAAGTGGAAAATATACAAGGGTTATTTGAAGGCTTCGTGAGGACTCTTATTTTACGCTACCCTTGGTATTCATCATTCCCTTAGGTCGTACTGGACGTGGGTTATCCTCGTTATGCTGATCGTGGTCGCGCAACTATTAGGTGTAGGAGAGAAACTTTGGGTTAGGGTGCGCTTTCTCGTTACTTGTCTGCCGCGCAAATTATATTGAAAGATGACTGTAGATTTGGGGTCGAGCATACGGTGAAACCGAATTTATCTCACAGAGTCTCTATAATTCTTTCGCGACGTTTGATCAAGAAATATCTATTAATGTTTTTTCCTCGTCTCATTACCAACATGCCTATCGGAACATACCTACCTCTTTCAAAATTAAAGAAATAGGTTGGCCAGACGCTTTAACACACCCGTATTTCTACGTTGGGATATATGCTGCTATTGGCATTGGGAGCGCTTTGACAAACGTGCTTTCGGTCGCGGCGCAGTACACAGGAGCACTGAGGGCTTCGAGAATTTTGTTCAAGTAAGTTCCCTTTCAACATGGGAATGGTGATTCTAATGTAGAGCTGCAGGAAGCTGCTTGTCACAGTCGTGAGAGCTACTTTTAGGTTTCATGATACTACGCCCCAAGGCCGAATGCTAAATCGCTTCGGAAAGGTAATTATCATTAAAAAATTCAGATAATCAGAAGACTAAAGTGGATAGGATATTGAAACAATCGACACGTCTTTGGCCGGTTCTTTGCAAGCGGTCAACTCATCTCTTGCTGGATTTTTTGTTTCAGTCCTTACCATTGCGTCAGTAGTGCCTCCGCTCTCTTTGAAACGTCGAGTTGACATGAGCTTAACCTTTGTAGCTTTATCTTCCCGAGCTTCCTCGTTCCAGCCTTTTTCATCGGTTTGGGATATTACGAACTTGCTATTGGATATCTAAACACGGGCCGCGACCTTCGAAGAATGGAATCCAACTCCCGATCTCCAATATTCTCTGACTTTGGTGAATTATTAGAGGGTATTGTCACTGTCCGAGCGTTTTCTTCAGAGAACAGATTCTTGAATAATTTGCACAAGAAGGTTGACGTTACTACTAAGGTACGTTGTCCTTGATGCTCAACCCGATAAATACAGTTGTGACTAAATGGTAAGTAGATGTGGTATTCTTTCTGGATGACCAATCGTTGGTTACTCCTCCACTTTGATTTTCTCAGTGCACTGGCAGTTTTTGTCACAACCCTGTTCTCCATTACGTTGTTGACCGATGATGCTGGTTTGGCCGGTATAACCATCACTAGCGCAATGGCGTTTACGCAATCTGGTAAATTCTTCAATACATGCCTTTGGTTGGATTTCAAAAGTTGACTGCTATATCAGTGTACTGGGCATGTCGCTTCTGGACAGGTATGGCCTATTGTACCTCTTCGATAAATCCGAGTCTGATATCTGAGTGAAATAGGTCTTGAATTGGACCTCAAGTGCGTGTTTATAAGCCCCGTTCAAGTGTGTTCAGTATCTGACTCCGACCAAGCTCCGTTGAACGGGTTGTGGAATAGTAAGATTTCAGTCATACTAACAAATCTGACTTCTGATAAACCACATAGCTTGGACCTTCCTCAAGAGCCCCCAGCCATTATTGAATCTAACCGCGTGCCTGCTTATTGGCCTTCGAGTGCCAGTAACCACTCACTTATCGATGTCAAGAACTTGACTATCAGATATGCCCCCGAATTACCTCCGGTCCTACGTGATGTGTCGTTCAGTTTGAAAGCTGGTGAACGTGTTGGCATATTGGGACGTACTGGCAGTGGAAAATCGACTCTCGCAATGAGTATCTTGCGTTTCGTGAGTGTTCCCCAAACTGGAATCTCATTCTGTTTGAAATGAGACGTAGGTTGATCCTGCTGCTGGCAAAATTATCATTGATGGGATTGATATCTCGACGATCGGTATCCAAGACTTGCGTTCAAGGCTTGTGAGTTGCCTACCACTTGAGTTAGTGGTACCTCGCTAACGTAAAAAAAACAGACATTCATTCCTCAAGTAAGCTATCGTGTTGGCTTCTTCTTCTCAATTGACGTGTTTTACAGGATGCGACCCTCTTTTCCGGCACTTTGCGGGACAATCTTGACCCCTTCAGTGAGTAGTTATGCGTCGGTTAATCTCGTAGTTCTCATCAGTTTAAGATGAACACACTGATGCTGACTGTCTCGATGTTTTACATCGCGTTCAGATGATGGGTCGAGCAGGAGGCACAACGCCACTGAACGATTCCGGCGCGGCCACACCTCGTTCGCCTTCTATCCATGACACTCCAGTTTCAACTTCTGTCATAGAATCTGACAATGGCAGCTCCATTCTCACTTTTACAAGCACACCCACTGAAATTGATGGGGCGAAGACCAAGATCACTCTCGATACTCAAGTTTCTGCAGGGGGTGCGAACTTCTCTCAAGGACAGCGCCAACTTATTGCCATGGCTCGAGCGTTGTTACGGAGGAGTGTAATTATCGTGCTAGATGAAGCCACAAGTAGCATTGACTTTGCGACTGATGCCAAGATTCAACAGACGATAAGAGAGGAGTTCACGGAGAGTCTTTTGCTTACCGGTATGCTTATTCTTGAATCCCTCAAATGAAGTCAGTTATCTTGAGCCAGTGATTAGTGGCTCATCGTTTGAGGACGGTCATTGACTATGATAGGCTCATCGTTCTGGATAACGGCCAGGTTCGTGTTACTTTGCTTCGAGAGGATGTAGACTTCATTGATTCTTTTTTTTATCTCAGATTTCCGAAAATGATACGCCGTGGAATCTTATACAAAAAGGGGATGGGATTTTTAGGAATATGTGCTTAAAGAGTGGTTCGTTTGTTGAGCTGGAGACAATAGCCAAAACCACAGCCCGAAGCGGCATATGAGATATCAAAGACTGCCACATTGAATTTGTGTATGACTGTTGTATAAGACATAGATACACTGCGTGTGAATTACCCATAAACCTTAGGAGTTTATGGTGATTTATTTCTGAACATTGCTTCCATAAAACTCAGAAGAAGCTCCAATCCCAAATTTTATATATGTTTATTTTGAAATTTATGTTAGAAAGGTAGTTCACCAGCGAGAAGCGTCGTCGTGCCACTAGACAACTACCACGGGGCCACCGAGTCCGTCCTCGGATATACCAACCAACTTAGCAAAGTACCACCGCCGCTCCCTCCTCCACGCCATCAGCGTCCCACCGAGCCCATATCGCCCGGAATTTGGCACCAGACCCCTGGTACCACCTCTACTAAGTACTGATAAAAAATGCGGCCCTTGGTCTCCGCATCTCACCGTTTGCTGAACGAGGGTATACAATGTACGTTCGGGAGAATCTAACAGACGTGTTTGCGTCCCGGTATCCTGCAAGTAGTAAGATCGATCCGCTCAAGCTGTCATATCCATACGCCCGATGCGCCTGCAAAAATGAAAGGGAATTAAAAGTGTCTCTTGTTGTGAGTTGCATGGGTAATCCACAGAATTTGCATGCTCATCTACGGTATCAGGCACATCGCGTGTGGGCTGCACGCGACAGGGAAGGAAGGGACATGATGTTGAAGTATGAATCTTTTCCTGTCTCGGCTCTTGTATTCTTATCCGTCTCAGGGTGATCTCAGGCGCAGTTCCAACAAAAGAGCTCAAAGCTTTACAACTCCTTCACTCCGAGCCGCTCAGTAATGGCCCACAAAACCACACTATACTAGCTATCGAGTATATCGAATTTGACCACCAAACTTTCGTGGTCATGCCGAGGTGAGCTTATCAACCTTTTGGACCCACTTCACCAGGAGCTCAAACTCCCAAAGGTGGAGTAGTATAGTTAGCAGTGATCTCTCCACCGTTGGGGAAATTGTAAGGTATGCGCGAATCTTCTTCGAGGTAAGCATCTACTACTCGGCTTTCTTCACTACTGAGAATTGGCCAGGCTCTCGCTTTTCTCCACGAGAACAACATCACCCATGGCGATATCACTCTCCAAAACATGAGTATGGATGTTTTGATGCCTGCTTTCGTTATCCCGACTACTATGTCGGGCATCACGGGCCCGAGCGCAGATATGCCTTCATTGATTTTGAAACCGCTGGACTTCCTACCGTAGACGGGGCGCCGTTTCCACGTTTTGAAGAATGTAGAAGACGTGATATTATCTGGCTCGCTACCACTTTGGAAACTCACCTGCGCGTGCGTATGTCCATATCTCATTGAATGACAGCTTAACGATCTACTGATAGTGCGTTGAGCATGTGGTCCCTCGAATGGACGAGTTCTTGGCCTCGATGAGTATAGATAAATGGGAGAGTTTACCAACTGCCACTACTGTTCTTTCTAGCTTTAATGAAGTGTGCTGTCGCCTCTCAACTGAGGGACTCAAAATCCCCCCTAAAGCCTATCGCTGGGACCGCGGTTTGTTCGACTCCTCCCATGAGTGAACATTGACCTTAACCCTTTTTCTTAGGATATTTCCGCCACCGCGAGGGACCTCCGACATATCTGTAACACCAATGCTTTATTTCGACGTTTATGACAGTACTATCGGCTTATGTGCCGATGATAATGCCAACAGCTGAATGCTGATCCATTTTTCCACCACTCCATGTCCCGCAGTTTTATGGGGGCCCAAAGTGAGAAATCATTTACTTCGAGCGGAAATCTTTCAACAGGACGGAGAGCGCAGCATGCTGGGCAAAATTTGAAGCTCTTGATTCCGCTTTTTCCGACAAAAGTGGAAGGAGGAAAGACCAGAGCAAAGGTTTATGCGATGAGAATCCAGATACCAATTCTATCCTCCGGGTGTAGAATATCTGATGGACAGCGCTATCAGGACGAGTTCTTGGACCATCTGCTTGCTGATAGCATGTGGAATATCTAGGGCTCAATCCCAAAATAATGGTGTGGGGGCCTATTTTAGTAATTTATGAGCATCCAAGACTGTCAGTATCAATCCCAATGCGTTTTAGATTCATATAAGGAATGTAGTTCTTTTTCCTTCGGGTTAAAACCCTTAGATGAAACGATCCCACCGTGGCTTTAACAGCCTACCCACTCCACACTGTGCGATAAGTTAACTTTCACCATTCTGGGTACTTGCTATATCTATCTAGCTCAGCCAAGTTGCCCTAGAGATTCATCACATCACTGGCTCTTTCCAGACAAGAAACAAGAAGTTGCACACGTATGAGCCGCGGATATTAGTACCCGATATCTCTGAGGTGAAATCTTCACTGGCATTACACTAATCCTTGAGACAACGAATTATTGCGAGTCACAACTCATGGGATCCCGGAGAGTTGTGTACGGCATAACGTTGAGATTTCTCACATACGTTGTGTTGTATCATGATCAGGTTTCTCAAAGCTGCGCCGGGTAAGTGAATATCGATTTATTGTACTCCCACCGGAGATGAAGAAGGCCCCTTATATATTTCAACTTCTATCGTTCATAGATCGCAGTCGAAATGACCATATTAGCCTAAAATCCCAGTCATGGCTCCTTTTCAGTTTTTTCACCCCATCACAGCACCATGCTATCCATGTTCAAACTCATCTCACCGAGAAAAATCAAAAAGGACGCGTGTACTGCTGAGTCTGAAAGTTCCAGATATATAGTGCTGTATTGCACTTCATGAGCATTTCGCGATGGATAAAAGGACTGGAAAGTCACTGAGCTCTCCATTGACAACCTTTCTTAAATATACGCATCATCAAACTCTTGTAACCGGTGGGTATTCTCGTTGACAATTAATGCGCCCTTGATTCAAACATCGAGCTTGATAGATCCTCAATGGCTGCCCCTCCCAAAGCAATGAACAATATTCACGACAAGTACCCGGATAATGACAAGACGAAACAGGTATTTATCCAGGCGGACAACAAGGCCTATCCCGGATACGGTGATCGTCATGTCTTGTTGTGGTGGTCCAACTCCAAAGACGCGGATGACGACTCAAACCTCATCACCCAAGTCATTCAACTGACGGGACAGGCCGGGAATTACAACTACTACATCCCCGTCGTCAAACCACGTTCTCCTACTTCTACTGCGCGACACCTGCAGATTAGTTTGGCAACTTTACGCGGGAAGAGCGCGACAAGATTCTTGACCTGGCCAAGCATGTTCAGTTCAACAAGAAATCCACCGTGAACGGGTGTAGGGTTTGGACCAGGGATTTGCTCGAATCGAGGTTAACAAGGGATTGATCACGAAGGCGAAGTTTGAGTCTATTGATGCCGAAATCCCACTCGTGAAGAGGAAGGAAGAAGCCTGAGCGCTGATCCATGTGTACTTGTCTTTAGCGAATATCGTCGAATGTCACAACTGGAATCGTGAATTTCTTTGTGTTATATGTGTGTCATTGGTGTAAATATCGAAATGCCATATTGTCAGATTAGTAGACCTCGACTTTAACACTTGCTGTCGACTTTGCTTGTTCGCGGAAGTGACATTTTGTGCGAGGTCAAGGTGAACACCAGGCATCAAATGCTAAGACGGCAAATCTACTTAGGGCCTAATCCCAAAAACCTTTGGCTATGCTTGGCTAGCGAGGGTAGAAGATACACTAATACAGTCTACTTACCGTCACTACCTCCACCATGCCTGTTAGCAACTCTAGCAACCTCCCCATTTTGTGGCTACCAAAGTCATATGCTGACTTGAACACTTTACGAGACGACCCTTCCTCCCGAGTTGTTTGCACTCAACCTGGGATTATCATCAAATATGGAGAAGAGTTAGCGGAGGAAGTTCTCGCCTTGCGCTTCGCGCGAAGTGTACTTCCCAACCTAGTCCCTAAGGTTCTACACCATCCTCCGTTTCCTCGTGGACGCCATTCAACAGCCCGTCACGTCTGGTACATATGTATGGAGAAATGTTCAGGTGTGCCACTCGAGGCAGTCATCGATGATATGTCGATGGATGCACTTGATCACATTGCCAAGCAATTGAAAACAATTCTTTCTACGATGTCAAAACTTACCTCGAAGAGTCTTGGCTCCGTCACTGGCGGCCCCTATCGGAATTTCTTCTACCCCTCACACCTTAGCCCCAAATATCCATTTTCTAGCGTAGGAGAGTTTATTGACAGCTATCGTCAAATTTTGTTACTCTTCTGTACAGAATCATTCACAGAATCTCTCCTCAGCCAATTGCCACGCAACGATGCCGTACAATTTACGCACGGCGATTTGCTTCCGAAGAACATCTTAGTTGACGGTTCGGAAATCACGGCTATCGTGGACTGGGCAACCGCTGGGTTTTATCCTGCGTATTGGGAATACTGTCGGATGTATGATCCCCATTTCTCTAGCAAGGGCTGGGACTACGTGTTGAATCGTATATTTTCTACCCCACGTAGACTTACAGAGATTTATGCTATCAAAGAGCTTTTGGGCATCCAAGAACGATTTTTCTATGTGCGCATCCTTCAGTTTCTGACATTGTGTCGCATACTCACTGTTATCCTGGTTAGTCTTGAAGCTCGAAAGAATCCAAAAATCTCGGATGCGACATTGTCAGTTTTGCCCCTCCCAGGACATTCGAAAAACGGTCAGATTGGACAGGGGCTAGAGCGAGAACGACGACGACAGTGGATTCTTGTTTAGAGTGAGATTATTGAAACTTTCGAAGGAGGAAAATGTTCCCAAAGCACGTATAATATTAGTAGTCAGTTGCTCAGGATAATTGACTGACACAGAGAAGCTAGAAATTGAGGTCAACGTTTGTTGGTTTAGTCGAAAGACAACTTCTCACTTCATGAACTGAAGATTTCTTAAGGAGGAAATGGCGTCAAATATTCGTTCAATTGGTTTTTGAATATGAGAAACCCCCTCAATTTCTGTTTCCTTTGTGCTGTAAATCTTCGACGCGTCGAATTTGGGCTGTCAGGTGTGCGCAAATACGGTGGTGGAACTATCGGCAAGCGCAGTAATGATTTCTTGACACTTCGTGAAATCGGGCCAATAGATTATCAATTATTGATCAGTGAGCGCCGAAGAACGTTCGAGTTGTACCAGTCGAATTCATAGTCTCCTTTGTTGAGATAAAGAATCGGTTTTCAACTCGATTATTGACCATCAGAGAATATCAGTGAGAGACAAGAGGTTCCTAATATGGTGGTGCCACATCCGCAATTGCGGTCAGGATTTCCCTCAGGCTTAGCATTGTTGGCATAGAGATATTTTTGTTCATGCTCTGTCCATTGAAAACCCCCGTTCTTCTAGTGGCACGAAGACGATTATGAATGGAGACAGCGCATAGTCCGGGTCACAGAAGACGATTCAAGAATGAAAGTAATTATCAACCTGTAGCCCTACAATATGAGTATACTGGAGGAAGTTGCAAGCTATGTTTTTCCCGCTTATACAATCACTATAGGCTCAGGGGACAGAATGAGCAGATCTGGAAAATACATTATCGTAACATCTTTGATGGACATTGTACCCCCCTGACGGTGACAATGATAACACCTGTTCTCCAGTTTTTCTTGAGACAGGAAAAGCTTGGCTTCCAGCAGCCGAACGACCCTATCCAACCCTAACAAATTGATTTCTTCCTCGGTCAATCTTTCCGAAGTACGATCAAGAAGGGCTCCATATGCAGAAAGGAGCCATTCCCGTAGTTCATACTTGTCGCCAAATCGAATTCTATCCAAGACATGCAGGTCGTCAGGACAAATGACACGAAGCATGTACTTGAAGATGTTATCGAACATGAATCGATGAGAAACGCTGAGGAGGGCGAGCTGCTCATCGATTTCGAGTTTCAGCAGATCAAAACCGGTATCTATGTCTTCTATGCGCTCTGCCCTGGATGAAATATGTGACCATGGTCAGCGTGTGATCCAATAAAGAAACTGTAAACAGACTCACATAGCATAGAAGAACCGCAATAACATTTTAAACTCCTTCACCGTGACATCGGGCAGGGGAATTGGGTGCTCGTCAGAAACACCCTCAGTAGCACTGGCTTCTCCTCCCCCAGCCTGAGTGAATAAGTTCCGAAAAAATTCTGATCCTTGGATGAAATAATATCGATGGACCTTGAACAGCTGATTTTCAACCTATAGCTATAACTAAATTTCTGTAACTCGAAGGGTTGGGCCACTAACTCACTAGGAAGACGGCCATGGGATCATGGTCGAAATAAAACACATCATTGTGCACGATTGGTTCTTCCGCTATGCTGCTCGGATGGTATATCAGGCTCAACTAATTCCTCGGATCCCAACTTACGAAGGGGAAGTAGCTGGTTCCATGGGACTATTCAGAGCACGACAGAGATTGATATGATCCTGAAGTCGTCTTTGACCTGTTATAAATAAGTATCATCTCAGTTCGTAGAACTAGAACATTCTATCAAACATCATCTGACGACCTGGATATATGTCAACTTAGCTAGTGAAGCTTCTAGATCGGGAAGCAGATAAAGACACATGATAGAACTTGGCATCTGGTGACTTCGAGATCGAGTGCGATGTGTAGATTAGATGTGAAGAAGCAAGAATATTCGAGAGGCGAGTCGGTGCTATACAGAGAATCCCTAAGTACAGTATAGCGTACAGTTGAAGTTCCGCCCTTCAAGATGTCCCTCACCTACTTACAATAAGAAGGGCAAGCTTGAGAGTGTGGTGAATTCGATAACACTAGACAGGAACAGTGAAGTCGAACAATGGGCGAGGTACGTGCACGGAGTGAATTTTGTTCTACTGAAGACCGTTCTCATTCAACCTGTCCATCTCTGACTTGCAGTACATATACTGTAGCTTCCAGCGAAAGAAGGAATTTAAACGTAATAAAAAACCACAAACATCCAAATAATGGGAAAACTGGGTCGCTGTGATAGACGAACATGAGACGAGAAGCTAGAAGGCTGGCAGAATGGAAGTGGAACAATATTTCGAGGAGACAAAGGAATTCACGTCTAGTAGTTTCAAGATGGTCGCTAGATTCCCATGTGAACCATCCTGAATAGTCCGTCACTCCTGCGATCAAAAAGTCAGGTAAGTCAACGCAGTCTATCATCATCAACCGACCACTTATATAGAATACCAGAATGCGCCGATCGAATGCGTGTGACTATTGGTGTTGAGAAGGGCATCTCGACATCTCATGTCTATTTCGAGTTGGTCGGGACGCAGCTCGCGGATGCAACGAAACTGCACCCCTCGGATAAATTTCGAATCCACATGCCTGGAACTAGTGATCAAGTCAAGGTGGCAAGCAGGATGAATCCACAAAATTCGACCATCGTGGACAATCTCTCCAATGCGTTGATTCTCCCTTTCTGTCCGGATTTGGAAGAAGAATATCACCAAACAGGGGGGCACGAACATGTTAGGGACGTAGATGAAAAATCAACTAAAGGTTACCTACCCGTTAACCGAGTTTCATCGTATGGGGCTACCTGAAATACGAGGGGCCCACGGCGGGCTTCAAATAAACTTGGAGCCCGCGTGGTGCAGAAGGGTCTGCGTCCCATTGAACAAGCCCTGGTAGCCATCTCCAACCCGCGCCAATTGCCAAAGGTCCACATGTATATCCTCAAATAAATCATGGGCACGTTTGCCCCAATGAGGTCTTGAAAGATGACGACCATAGTTATTCATGTATTTTACAATTCATAAAGACAATTAGATCTAACTTCTCTGAAAAAAACTTAGAACTAAAATTCAATATCTCGCGTCAATCCTCGTCATCCACATTGTGTCCTCGTCATCCCACGTCGATTCTCATTGGTCCGCATCTCCCGCATCATCCTGCGTGGAGCCCTCGTCGAGCCCTCTTTTTTTTTTTTCCTCAAGCCCACCTGGTTATTCACGTCGGCGTGAAATCATGGTGAAGGCATCATCTCACAGCGTTGGACCTCTGACACCACCTCCCCGCTCCTTCCCTCGCCTTTCCCACTCGCGATCCCGCTCAAAACCTTCTTTTGTCCCACATGGACCTGCGTCTTTGCCCGCGCCGATTACGCGTCTAACCCGCGTACAGCCCGCACGAATCTAAGCCTGCGTGAGGGCAACTCACATTTGCTGTAGCCCCATTGTATGGGGTTAAGATCCAAAATTTGGCAATCCCATCGGTGTGTGGAGGCAGTTCCATTAGTAACGGGCAAAGTCAGTACCAGTGGGACGACTTGCTCTGGATTTAATCAAGCTCCGGTCAAAAAGAAACCATCTCTGTGGCAATGAACACACTGACCCGAGACAGAGTACTAGAAAGTGAAAGAGAAATTCGGCTCTTGCGTGCCAACAAAACATCCCAAGTGTCGAACAACAGAAGCGCGGGGCCGTTTTCAAGAGCGCTCTCGAAATTCTCTTAAAACAGCTTTTGCTCCACAACGCTGGGCCACTGAGGAGGCTTAGCGTTCAACTTGTCTGAAAGACAGTGAGAGGGTGTACAGAGCAGAAGGAAAGAATAAATACCAGAGTTCCGGAGAGAAAGAGAAATCAACCAAGACCGGCACTGTGGGACCCAGGGATGCGTAAAAAGCACTTATGGAAGCGCACATATTTAGTGTGTTTTATGTCAGTGACTCAACTTACGGCCTCCTGTTTTACAACGTTTGTATCGGTTGAAATTCCGCCGCGCTTTCAAAGATTTACGACCCCTGCTCTGATGGCCGATCACCACTCAAAGGTATATATAATTCATATTTAGGTAAAAACTTATTCCACCACTTCCCACTGTTATTTTGTATTACAATCTGTGTTTCTCTTTGCTGTGTTACAACCCATTGCCGCCTTACCGATTTTTCAAACTTTTTGGTAGCTTTTTCGGAAGCGTCGCGATTTAAATCCATGAGTTAAATATTAAAAAAGTATAATTTACAAATAGATTATTTTGACGCGATATAGAAGAAATTAATTAGTCCTTTGGCGTTTGCTACGCCGATTGCCATACTTTTTACACCGCTGACCACCTGAATTTCCATCCTCTGCAGTAGCTACATTTCCACCATCTCCAGTAGCTTGATTTCCACCGTCGCCAGTAGCTTGATTTCCGCCGTCTCCAGTAGCATTTTTATCTCGATGTGCATTCCCAGTTTCTTCACATATTTTGGCGTCGTCCTCAGTGAGCCGGGCCGAGACGGCAAGGTTACTACTCTCATCTATGTTCTGCTCGTCATGTTCATCTGTGTTCTGCTCGCCATGTCCACCTCTAGTCTGGTAACTTCTTTTATTCTTGTGGTTGCTCTTGATGATTTCGAAGGTAGCCCAATTCCGAGCATATAGAGCAAGCCGCGGTTGAACCTCCTTAGCCTTTCGAGAGTCAAATGATGAAAAATTGCAGGTAAAGGGTACATACTCGGGCAGCTGCTCTTCCGAGAAGATCAATGTCTTGGTGATACCAATGGACTTCAGGTAAAATGCCAGTTTGCACACAGGCGGTCTTAACTGCAGACTAAAAGGTGTCAGCACGCGGAAATTATCAGAATGAAACACTTACTCGACAACTATTGTACAGTTTTTTTTGACCTTGAAGTTGCATTGCGGTTTGGAGGTTGCGAATGACGGGCGGCTTTACAATCAGCCCCCCCTCGGGAGGCCTTGCCGCCTCAGCTTTGGCAATCTTATCGAGCTTAGCTATAGAGTGCTCAGCGTTCAGATAGCCCAGCAATAATTAGATACATACCTTGCTGTTCAGCAATGATCGCTTTGAGGGCATTCAGTTCGGCTTGGGCTTGATTGGTCGAGGTGGTAGAAGCAGAGGCAGCAGAATTCGAAGCGGTGGAGGTCGAAGCAGCGGGGGTCGAGGCGACGGAGGTTGAAGTAGTGTCAGGAAGCAGAAGACGCCGCCTTTTCTGCCGGACAATGTCCCTGCTAGACTCTGAATGTGAGCATTTATTGAGTAACATTCTTGCTCCCTCAAGATTCCCATCATGTAATTCTCGTATAGTATCCAGAACCATTGCCCCTATTTCAGGCCTGGTTTGGCCTCTGAGATGAGACAGCCGTGTGGAGTAAGAAACATTCTTCCCACAACCACAGGTGCATAGGACTTTAGAGGATGATTCAGCCATGGAGGTGGGGGTGACAAAGCAATGAATGTTGCGTGGGAAGAGGAACAGAAAATTGAGGTGTGGTCATGGAGATTGCCGATAGCTTGGTGGCCATAATGAAGGCTGCAGGTGTGAGGCGATTAGGTGAACTTAAGGTGCCACAGTGGCAATTTGGCCACGATGCAGTAGTGAAATGGGCAGGAATGTGACGGTACAGGTGTGGAAGGCATCGCCAAGTCAACCAATAAGGCGCCGCAAAATACAATGACTCATTATGTGAGCGCATTGTGGGATTCGTAGCGGTAAAAAATGCCTAGTATGAGTTGCTTCAGCTGGCACATTTATAGAGGTAAGACGAGCTGACTGTAATCACCTAACTGACACTAATCAGGCGTATCGCTTCATAGAAATATATCGAAAAAAACATGCTGGATCGGACAGCGGTGTGATATGAGGGAGACTGATGGCAGATACGACTTGAGAAAGGGCCTAGTACGGAGAGGTCATCTAGAGGGCGAAGAAAGGGAGAGCGTCGATGCATTGATGGCTGAGGTTGAGATGGCTGCCAGACGAGGAATTGAGGTGCCAGAACAATGAAAAGTTCAAATGTCTGTTGATGGCGTGCAGTGAACCAGAGATTGTTGACGTATGAAGAGCTGTCAATGGTATGCCTCATGGAAGATGGGACTTAGAATAATCGTGGAAAGTTTTGATGCGGCACTGTGGACAAATAAACAAAACCAATCAATAAACAAACGTGTCTCCCTCCCACCACCATACGTGAAACAGCACCTAGGGCGTTTGGATTTTCCTTCACAGGGACCCGCAATTCACAAGACTTTTCAGAACTAACATTTTTAGTAGGGTCCCAGGTGACAGGTCAGTTTGGTTTTCTCTACGGCCAGACGATGGCCAGATATTAACAACAAACTGTCAGGACAAAAATGTTCATCTGGCTCCCGGTATCACCTCCAATGTACCCGAGTTTACTTGCGTTCTCCCTCCGATTGGCAAGAACCTCTCGCTCTGGCTCAAATTTGAACGTCCATGATTATTCAAGTAATCGATGACGCTAAACTATTATTCAGGCACTGTCGGCCACAATTCCGTCTATCGCGAGGGCCAATCCCATCTCTTCCACGTTTATGGTCAACTTGATGTTCGAATTGGCAGGAATACTTATGCAGATACGTCGATCTTGATACTGGGCTGGGGTCAGACAAGTCGGTCCTATCCACGATTCCCCAACGACCTCGATCAAAAACTCTCCCTACAACACACTTTACCGTAGATAAATCAACCATTTCAATTGGCCCGGGAGGCCCTCCATAAAAATATAGACCATTTTCTTTCACAGCCTTGATCGTCTCGACAACGGCGAGGATAATTGAGGACTGTAAATTTTGAAATAAGGCGACGTTTTGAGGAAGGATGAGAACAAGGATGCGCTTCAGTTGACCGTAGAATACTGTTGGAATGAACTCAAGGGTTCGATTCCTTTGCCTTGCGAATTTATCAACCAGTTGAACGTACTGTTCGATAGAAATTAGATGTTGCAAGATAACAATCGAAGAACACATGCCTTGATGTAGGATGCGTCTCGAGTATCTTTGCTGGAAGTGACTATGTCACTTGCCGTCATGCGATCTCCCCCCTCAAGCCGAACAACCCTGCCATATTGTAGAAGTGGCCCATCGAGTTCAAGATAGCTTGAACCGTAGCTTTCGTCACTCTGAAACGAGTTGCTAATGTGGCATAGATCTTGTTACGAATGAGTGTGGAGACAGCTTCCTTTTTCGTAGGCGGAGAAAGTTTGTAATATGGGTCTTTATCAAGTAGATCAGTCAATAATAAACAAGCGGTACGGTAAGGGTGGAACCTACAGGAATCGTGAACCAGAGCATCTGATGACACGTTCTCAGAACGATTTAAGCACAGCACTTGGTGGAGGTTGCATTTGAGCCGAATTTGGTCTAGCTGAGCATGTGCAGTAACAAAGGCATCAATGGACGCATACGGGTGCCGCCTGCTTCCAATTGATTGGAGGAGGGCGTTGCAATGGCGTTCCATTGGAAATACCCAGTAGGTCCAAACGGGGCCCATTACCCTGATACCCCATGCAATGTGAAGAAGCGCATGGACTGTGAGCGGACATGCTGAAAGTCGAGTGGGATTATTCTGCAAATATAAGCTATCTGGGTTGAGTATGCGGAATGGACTGAAAGACAACCGACTCACTGTTCATAATTTTGTACCCAGGACTCGAAGCCTTTCTCTATAACATCTAAATCACTTTCGGTAATTTTAAGAGCCAAGCATAATTTAAGCAGGTCTACGAGCTTCATAAAGTGCTTATAATAAATATCCTTCTTGAATCTGCCACGTAAGACAATAGGCGCAATGAAAAGTGTCCAATTGGAATACATTTCGGAGGTCATTTGAGATCGTTGTGTTGCGATGTTGGGTACGGGAGCACCAAATGCTGATGGGATCATCGGTTTACAGGCTGCCGTTGCGGCTCCGATTTCACTCCAGATATGAGGTGAAATAACGTAGTCCTGGCCTTCATGATCCAATTCCTTGAAGCTGGCAATCCAAAACAATATCAAGTTCGGGATAAGGTTATCCCAGATAAGATGCATAAAATCGAAGGGAAACGAAGAGGGAAAAGAAATAGAAGAAATAGTGCTGAGGATAGGAATGCCTTTGATACCGAATCTTTGGCCAGCTTCTCAGACGTGGCTTTGTTGGGAGCACTTTGCACGGCTTTTGCTTGTAACATCAACTCGTCATGATCCCGGATGGGAAGCTCATGTAGATCGTATCGTATGGGATCTGATCGAAGGGACCTGATCCCGTCGCAGTGGGACGTAGTATGTCTTCGAGCCAGCACCACGTACACCTTTGACAGAACAAACTCGACATGGAGAAATCCCATTTGCGCCTTTCATGCGCATCAAGAGCGCCACGGCAGGAATATCCCCAAATGTGACGATGAGATAGGCATGGAGTAAGAAAAAAGATTAGCTGATAGCATCAAAGCTCTTGACACCGAGCTGAAGTTCGTGTAACTCTTGAACGAGTGGCCAGAGAAATGAATCCATGTCGTGTGGTTTTTTGGGACCGGGTATTGTCCCAACATTGATGCAATACTTTTTTTTGGAAGCGTATGTCAGGGGAAAGATTATAATTGAAGAGGATTATGGGCCAACAGGTCTGGGTACGCCGCTTGAAAGGAGAGGCGCGAGATGCTGAAACTTGCAAGAAGGCCGATCATTAGGAATTGAAAATCAAGAAAAATTGTACGGAGCTTACAAGTATAGTTCCGGTCGCGCTCGAGTAGGCTTATAAAAAAAAGGTCGAACAATGTTGTTCATCTATGGCATGATAAAAGCCAAAGAGGACACCGGTACCAGATCCTAAACCAATTCCCATGTTTCACCATACTTACTCCTCGAGCTCGCCGTTCACTACAACTTCCGATGCCATCAACCTAGACGATTTTTCGTTGAGTAACAACACTCTCAGACCGCTGATGAGGACATCAACTTTGACGGGCAGTATGACGAGTCACTCACTGGCAGTGATACGGCGGATTACATTGAAGTCGATGGCAAGAGGCTCCCAGATTTCCAAAACCAAGAGGGGCTACATATTTGGCAGGCTGAGAATCCAAATTGCATACATCCATGGCTTCGGAACGTGTCTCCCAGAACCCTGAACGCATATCTGCCTTTGAATATGAGTAAGTGATTTATTTCGAACAACTGGACAAGAATAGAGACTTACAACTATTTTAATAAGACGTTGAACAAGCGCCGCTCCAAGTTATTCCAAGCAGGGAAAAACTATGCAAGCCTGTAGCCCAGGACGAGACACGTGGTGACAGTGGGTCAAAGGAGAAGTCAGGAGAACCAGTAAAGCAAGAAAGAGGTGTCATGACGGATACAGACAGTGATAGAAAGGTAAGGTATTGAATAACAGTGGAGCGATACGGCAATGATTTCTTCGGAATGAATAAATGGTGTGTGTTTATTCATCATGTAATCTATCTCCGCTAACATCGTTAGCAGCCCATGTTTCTAGGATCGTAAAATACGTGGTGGAATTCCGTTCAATTTCTCGTCTTACAATTTCTAATATCTTGAATGGATTTTTATAAGTCAGGTTGGCACAGTGGACACCCGGCTAACTCAGAACACACTCGGTAGGTTTAATTGAGAGACTATAGGCATGTACTCGATACGTTTAAAGCACATGACGGCGGTCATACAAAATCGGGATGGACTAATCAATCAATTATGCTATATATCATACTAAACATCGGTGAGCAGAATTCCAGTTCGTTAGACAAGCAAATATATAAACTACGTATCTTACAGATTCAACAGATGTCCTCACAGAGAAACAAGAAACCGTCACTATCATACTAAAGGATCTCGCGCAATGATCTCCCAGCCGCCTTGCCACAACAACCCAAGAAACCCCAAAGAACCGCCAAACCTACTCCCGTCAACATAACGTCGTACTATCTATCGTTCCACCGGCCTCTCCATTCACGCCCTTCCACCCGTTTTCGCCTATAAACATCCTTTTTTTTTCGGAGCCGAAACCTTCCCTTCCCAATCCGAAATCGTCTCCCTCAACATATCCTTCCCATGAAATCACTCCTACTCCTCTTTGCCTCCCATTCCCCTCCATTACAGTAAACTTATGCCGGCATTTCCTCGTCCTCGTAGACATGCAGTGTCATCATTGCATGTTCCCCGCAAAACGTCCTAATCGTACAGTGCATCCCACCCTCGGCTTGCTGATGCGAATGTTTCTTTCCCCTAGAAGCGGTAAGTCGTATTTCATAAGTAGAAAGCAAAATCACTCACATCAGAACCCATTCCGCTGAGCGGCCCGCCTGAATTTGCTCGATGTGATCCGTCCGCATAGGCAAGAATAGCGGCCTGCAAGTGCGCTTTCACCTCCCGCCTCTCTGCCTCCTCCGGGAACCAGTTTTTGCCTCACGTAAAGGTAGCTGTAAAGTTGTCGTTTCCATAAATTAGAGGTATGCTGAATGGGTTTGAGCGAGTAAGACGTTCCAAGGACGATGAGATCAACAGTGAGGAGGACGAATTTGGTAACCTGTGCATACACACTCATTAGCGCCGCCTCCCTCGCCTGCCCCCCTCAACTTCATATTCATTCATTTGCGATGAACGGCCCGAACAACTTGAGGAACAAGGCGACAGATATCTTACTTAGCATGTCAACACTGTCTCCTCAAACCTCAATAAATTTAATTGTATTCATGAGCAAAAGCCGTCTATCATAACGAAGGCAAAGAAGTTGGAGAGACACGATAAATTCGTAAGCGGAAAGCATTTATCGGAGACCGAGCAATATTATATTATAAATTTGATCCGTTGAAAAAAAAAAACATATGATTTTAGTAATAAAAAAACGACCGTACGGACTTTTATAAATTTTATATGTAAATATAGACATTTTACTACGTCTATTCTATAATAGTTTGTAATCCGATTTGCTCCCTTTTGGCGGTGGAAAACCCAGTCAACCGACGCCAAAGGTCATGATTTACAAAGCCCGTGGGCTCACAGTAGTATACCTCGTACACATCAACCCTTCAACAAGACAGCTAAAAAAAAAAGAAAATGTCTAGGCCCTTATTACCTTCCGCAAGAGTAAACAATTTTGAATGAACATCCATCCATCGTTGTTTCTTAATCAATGTTCCGAGAATTCGTGCCTATAACCCTCATAATCTGCAGCATCCCAGATCTTGACTTTGTAAAATGTTCAAATACTTTAGATGCCATATTCCATCCACCCAAGGATCTTTCATATTCGGGCATGCACGAGTGGCAAAAGCCCAACTCGCATCCGGTTTATACTGAGTTCTTGCCCACCAGTGAATGCCACACCAGAAATTGTTTCGGAGAAGAGAGATTGGTCGTAATGGGAATTTGTCCATGATATGTGATGCTGAGACAAGTAAGTATGAGGGATTCAAGACAATCAAAGAGGGAGTAGATAGTATAAACTGCACTACAAACACGTCCTAACAAAAAAAAAAAAAAAAAAAAAAAAACACAAAACAAAAAACCCCTAACTCTACAACATCACACACACGTTTACACTTATTTCACACATCCCCGCTTCTCATCGAGCAGATTGAAACGCAACCATCGTACTCGGTCTCGCAAGGTCACTGATAATCCGTATACGCATTTCCTAGTCATTCATTTGTTTTATGTAAAGAACGGTCAAACGCACCTGAAAGCGCCCTCCATGCATGCTTTAATTTCTTTATAACTAACCACCAAACAACTCGTATCATCTCTCGATACCAACATAATCTTCTCTTCCGATCCAGCATCCAACTACCAAAAATAACAGGTTATTATCATATTAGAATTTTTTTTTTGGTGGCTACTGACCTTGTTCAAACAAGTCAACACATGCGACATGTTCACTACAGGATTCCCATGTTCATCCACTTGATGAAAGACATAATCTCTGAACAGCTTGATTATATATCTGTCTCCCGTCTCCGACCACCGGGGTTCCAAAGCGAACCTGATAAAAAAAAATGTGAATTTTTCCAATTCGAACATAGAGAAGGGGAACACGCACTCGGGTCGTTCGTTTATAAACCCAAATTTACATAACAAACGGACAAGTCGCGCGTTTTCGAGTTCACTCAGTAATTCTTGTTGAAGTCGGTCCGTCGCACTTCTCTTTTATCAATTAACGAAAAACTCGAGATTAGGATACACACGCACAGTAGAGCTTCTTCCATTTCGGCTTGCACTCTCGGTCTGATCATCTCCATCAAATGATCAATCGTCTATTCCATCGCCCAATCAGCCATCAGACATCAGCATTTTAGGATAAAACGCGACCTTCAACTTGTGTACCCCAGGCTTACTTATCAAATACAATGCCACGCTTTTCAAATCCGGCTGATACCACCTCGTCATCCAATCCAGACTTTTCTGAAATTGCGGCGCAGTCCAGGCGTTGATGTTCCCACAACTCAACGAAAACACGAGTCTTCCGAAGAGAGTGAGGTCTTCTTGGAGGAGAGTAGAGTTGTATTCGAGGGATTGCTGGAGGGTGAGACTGTTGTGCATTAGGAGATCGATTATACCGCAGGATGATATTCGTATCCTGTTTATTTTTTTTTAGCAGAGGTCTTGCTAGTCGATGGACTGCGTACCGGTTTTGACCTGTGACTAGTATTTTTGTGGGGTCTATCATGCGGACTGGATTACCAGTCTCGTGGACTTTTTTGATGGCGCTAGCGATTTGGACGATATACGACCATAAAGTGCGTTCTGGAATAACAGAGTTCTGTTGTTCCATTTCACTGGCAGGGTCACTGGGGCCCCTCGCACGTCTTCCTGTAGAAGGAAGACCGCCATTGCCACCTGATGGAGGTGGTGGGGGTGGTGCGCCGTTGATGGATTTGAAATGGACGTCATAGAGGGTTTGGGCGTCTGGGAAGTAAGCGTATGATACGACCAGGGCTGGAAAGATGCATGGTTAGGGCAAGAAATCTGATGGGGAAGAAAGATACAAACAATTATCATTGAAAGCTTTTGTGGTAAAAGCTTCCTGAACGGGAACAATGCTAGGATGACGAATGGAGGACCATAATTCAATTGCGGAAAAAGCTGATTGATGCATCAATCGGTAATCTAAAAAGGGGTTTATTTTTGGGAAAAAGAGAAAAGGAAAACAACGGACTTTCGATGCGACGGAGAGCATAGGGTCGGCCATCTGACACACGTATGGCACGATAGACTGTGGAGTACCAGTTGCCTAATTTCCGACGTTCGCTGGAAGTGGGTTCGAGGGGGACGAAGGAGTGGTAGCCTTGGCATTCATCGGGAAGCCCTGAAGAAAAAAGATGAGTGATTCGGGCTTTGCAGGGATTGGGGGTAGGGGTGAACCTGGAGGAGCGACGGTGCGGATGGATTCGCTCTGAGACTGGAGTTGTTGGCGGAGGCGGGAAGAAGGGGGAATGAAATGGGAGTTGGTGGATGAGTCGTCTGGGAGAGAGGGAGTGTAGAGGAGGTAATTGAGCTGTTGTGATTGAGTGAGAAGAGAATATATAATTAGGTGGAACACACACGGGCTGGCGAAGAAAGGGGGGTGGATGGAGATAGAGAGAGTCGATGCCGTTTGGGTCGTAGGGAGGGACGTATTGGTACTGGGAATCGTCATAATAGCCCTGGGAGAGGGCGATGAGTTGAGAAAGCATAGAGGGAGAGATCGCTTACGCCCGAGGTGAGATCGTCGACGGCAGCGGCATCGGCGGCGGTGTAGGGGAACTCGTCATAGTCGTCGTGGGGGACTGCTGCTGCTGCTTTTGGGATGAAGATGGGTGCGTTGATGGCGTGGGGAGAGAGGGCGGCAGAGGGCGGTGGCGGGGGGCTGGGAGGGATGTCGGAGGCGGGGTGAAAATACTGACAGCCCTTGTCCTGGAACTTGCAGAAACCGTAGATGACGATGTTTCTGCACTGTCGCTGGACGGCGTCTGGCCTAGAGTCAGCGAATATAATTCAGAGAATTTATTGAATACACACCCCTGCGTGGCTCGCGGTCGTCTGTGGGCTGGGAGATGCGGACTGCGGTGGACTGGGGCCTGGCGAAAAAGGCCATGGCGGGTGTTGGTGGATGTTTGTGCCAGCCTCTTGTCTCCTGCCGCATGGCCTCCCCGCGCAGACCCCGGTTCACTGCAGATCTCTCTCAGTGTCTCTTTGACTTTGTCATTCAGCTCCTTCCCCCGCCAGATGAGCTTCTCGTCAAAGACAACGTACGCCGCCTCCTTCAGCGTCTCATCCGCAACATCGAGCCACACAGCCGCCTCCTCGCCTTTGGCTCCACCGCTAATGGCTTTTCTCTCCGCAACTCGGGTATGTTTCTGTTGTTTTACTCACTCTATCGCTCACCATCGCAGACATGGACCTCTGCTGCCTCATCGACTCACCCGAGCGTCTCAACCCCGCAGATCTCGTCACCATGCTCGGCAACCTCCTCGAGCGCGGTCCGTCTCTCTCCCCTCTCTCCCCCTCTTCTTCTCTCTTTCCTCACACACCCCCCCCTTCCCCCAGAAACCAGATTCCACGTCAAACCCCTCCCCCACGCCCGCATCCCCATCGTAAAACTCTCCCTCGACCCGTCCCCAGGCCTCCCCTCTGGCATCGCCTGCGACATCGGCTTCGAAAACAGGCTCGCCATCGAAAACACGCGTCTCCTATTAACTTATGCAAAAATTGATCCTACTCGCGTGCGCACCCTCGTTCTATTTCGTAAGTAACTCCACCCCTCCGATCTTCCACTCTTCTCATGCTTCCCCAGTCAAGATCTGGAGTAAGAGAAGGTTCGCATCTTTTCATCTCCTCCTCTGCCACCCCTCATTCTTTTTCCAGAAAAATCAATTCTCCTTACAAAGGCACTCTTTCCTCCTACGGCTACGTCCTCCTCGTAATTTATTTCCTCGTCCATGTAAAAAACCCTCCCGTCCTCCCTAATCTTCAACAAATGCCTCCATTACGTCCCATCAACAAAGTCCGTCCCTCTCCTTCTTTTCCCATCTCCCAAACTCACAACCCCCACAGGACGATACCACCCTCAACGGCTACAACGTCTGGTCAGTGCGCCACATCACCCTCCAAAAATAGATTTTTTCTGACGTGACACAGGTTTTTTGACGACACCGATATCCTTTGTCAGCGCTGGCAATCAGAGAATACAGAATCCGTAGCTGAGCTGCAAGTCTTTCAAGTTCTCATCCCATCACCCACCCACTTACCTATCTCCCAGACTCATCGATTTCTTCCGTTACTTTTCGAGAGATTTTTTATACAACACGGGTGTTGCTTCCATTCGAGCTGGATTGCTCAAGAAAGACATCAAGGGGTGGCAGAATGACGTGGGTACCGTATTGAATCTCACTGGCCAGTCCTCATGTTTTATTCCTAGCTTTCGCCGACGAGCGGACGGTATGATCCCGCAAGAGAGAGAAATCGATTTTGCATAGAGGTGCGAAGCACCGCTTCTTCCGATAACTTTACCTAACCTTTTTTAAATAGGACCCGTTCGAGACGGACTATAATGTTGCGCGGTGTGTTACCAAGGACGGCCTATATACCGTACGCACTTTTCTCCTCTTGCAACACTTGCACTCACTCCGACATAGATCCGAGGCGAATTCATGCGTGCTTCTCGGATTTTGTCAATACGTCCAGAAAGGGCCATCGTCGCTTTAGCCGAACTATGCGAAGAACGAAAGGATGAAGATCTCGTTTCCGCTCCTTCTTATGGTGGACATCATCATATTCCTTTTGTCGGAAATGGCGGTAGCCATGCTGCCCCTGCAAAACTGTCGATCCCACCCCAAACGCCGTACAGCATTGGAACCCAAAGTCGGCGAATTGCTTCAGGATTATCGCCACGGATGACTATGTCGGCAAACCCGACTTCGCTTCTTCAAGTCGTCGACGAACATTCAATTTTGACAACGACGAGGACGAATAAGAAGCCGCCTGTGGAACCTGTTGATGTACCTTTACCTCCATCTCCAACGACATCATCGGCTTCACCATTACCTCATTCACCAACATCGAATACTATACCCCCCGTTCTGAATAATACCCCACATACTACAACCATCGCATCTCCTGTCGCCTCCTTCTTAAACACCATACCCACCTTTGTACCACAATCGACAATCCCAGCTCAGCCACACCCTGAACATATGGCACCTAGAAGATCTAAATGGACATCACCACCCCCCGCCGATGCATCGTTTGTTGATCGGACGATGTATGAGGATTCTTTGGATAGGTCGTTGGAATTGGCTACTGCTCCTGTTGGGGAAGCCCGAGAGAGGTATAGACATAGGAAGAAAAGGAGTAAACGGGACGGGGAAGACCTGAACAATAGATGGGAGGAAATAGAGGTGGAGGAAGAGGAATTGGAAACGGAGGAAGAGGAGGAACTTGATGATGTGGGAAGCGTAGTGGAAACTTTGAGTGAGGTTGGGAGTGTGAGGAGTTTTACTGAAGGCATGGGGAATAATGCTATGATGAATTTTTCGGGTGTTTTGGGGAATGGGTATGGTGGTGTTGGTCCGAGGGGAGGATTTTTGAGGAGACCGTCGTGGCATGTGATGGATTCGTTACCTAGAGGATGGGTGCCGCCTTCTTTTGTGCCTTCTTCGGATGCGCTTAGACAGCTGTCTCAACAACAAAAGGAGATGGAGGTGAATGGTGTTGGGAGTCCAACGCCTTCTAGGAATGAGTCGCAACAACAGTCACCACGTCCTTGCGAGGAAGAAGGAATCTCACAAGAGCTCGAGGTGCCACGAGGATCGACACCACCGTTGTCGACTTCACCTATAGCCGTATCAGCAGGTCAACCATCTCCACCTACATCGTTCCACAGTCCCTCCATAGCCGTGATGAACTCTTCTTCTTCTTCTTATCCAAACTCCTCTTCTCCCTCCTCCTCACATTATACGCGTCGTTCTCGACCACCACTGCAACCTCAATCACATCAACAGTCGTATCGTCAGCAGAATCGTGGAGGGTATTACAATCATCATCATCATCCTCATCAACATCATCATCAACCCAATCCTTCGTCACCTTTGACTCCGTTTTATGATACGCCGGAATCGGTTTCGCCGGGTTCGGGGTCGAATCTCGAGTCGCCGTTGCCTTTGTCTGCGGGTGCAGGTGCAGGTGCGATGGGTTCTACTGGTGGTGGGAGGTATACCAATGGAGGAGGAGGGTATTTTGGTTCGCAGAAAGTGAGGGGGGAGGGAGGGTCGGGGTCACCATCGTCGCCGAGGGTGGTATCATCGGCTGGAGCAGCGCAATCGCCTAGATTTTATCGACATCATCATCAACATCATCATTATCAACATAGGAATGCGTATGGTGGTTATCAGTCACCACAACAACAGCAACAACAACAACAACAGCGGAGTCCACAAAGCCCTTCTTCGTCTTCGGGATTGGCGGCGTTTGATTCGTATGCGCTTCAGTTGGCTATGAATACTATGAATACCTTGAATACCATGAATACCATGAATAATTTCGGTATTGTTGGGGGGTCTTTTAATGGGATGAGTGCAATGAATGTGTTGAATGCTGCTTCGCCGATAACGAGTACGAGGACTACGACGACGACGACAGCTGCAACGACCACGGCGGATGGGGGACATGATAAGAGTAGTAATGGTATTGGTGGGACGACGGTTTATTATCAGACTACGGCGCCTAGATCACCGAGGATCGTGTTACCGGTTCAGTCGAATGTGTCTTCTCCTCAGATTGGTGGGATTTCTGTTACGGGGAGTGGGAGTGGGAGTGGTGCGACTAGTCCTGTGGTTGTTGGTGGTGGTACTGGAGGGTTGGAAAGTGCGGGAGGGAGGGGAGTGGAAGAGAATGTGTTGTCGCCGAGTTTGCCTTCGATTGGGTTGTTGAGACATGGGCAGAGGAATGGGTTTGGTGGGAATGGTGGTGGATTTGGGTATGGAGGGTCTGTACAGGGGATGTATGCTGCGTCGTCGGTATATCAGCAGATTGTGATGGCGTCTTCGTTGAGGAATATGGAAGCTGGATTTGGGTATCAGAGGAATGGGTATGGGGAGGAAGGAAATGATGGTGATGGGGGTGAGCAAGGGGAGGCAGAGGAGGGGGCGGTAGTGGAAAATGAGAATGGGGTGTTGTCGTCGCCTACTACGACACCGGTGCAGAGTAGTTTGGTTCATGATGATGAGGATGGGGGTGATGGGAATGAAGATGCAGGTCGGGCTGGTGGTGGTGGTGGTGGTGGCGAGAGTTCGGTTGGGTCGACGACTTCTTCGTCGACTAGATCTTCGACTGCGACTGATATTACTGCGGCTACGACTGCTATGACGGCGTTGTCGAGTTCCCCTCCTGTTATCAAGACACCAACGACATTATCATCTCCGGCTGTTGCGTCTACTTCTACTCCTGCTACTACGGCTATTACAGCTATTACGGCTACGAACGGTGCTAGTGCTAGTCGTTCTGCAAAGACGAAAGCGAAATCGAGAGTCAAATCGAGAATTGGTGGTGGTGGAAATGGGAAAATGAAAGCGAAATCAAAGTCGAGGTCGCCTTCGCCGTTTGTTGGATCTGTTGCTCGGTCGTCACCGTCGGTTGGTGGACATTCGCCTTCTGTATCTGTGACGACGGCGAGGATTACGAAGGAGGAGGAGGAGAGGTTTCATTCGGGTGGTGGTGTTGGTGGTAAAGAGGAGAAGGGTGGAGGGAAGAGTAATAAGAAGAATGGGGAGCGGAAGAATGGGAATGGGAAGAATAAGACGAATGGGAATGCTGCTAGTGGGTCTTCGACGGCGAAACAGGGTAACGGTGGTGGTGGTAATACTGGTGGTACGGGTGCTGGGGCTGGTTCTGCTAGTAATTCGAAAGCGAGGGGGAAACAGAAGGGAAAGCAGAGGAGAGGTGGGAATAGTAATAATGGCAAGAAGGGTGGCGATCAAGCTACGGAAAAACCTCCTAGTGTCACTGTCGCTTCGACTTCCGCTACTGCTACTGCTACTGCTACTGTTGCTGGGAATTCGAGTTAGGCCAGGCTCGGGGGTGGGTGTGATTGGATATCAAACAAGATGATGATGAACGATAAAGACAACAGAGAGAACGTGAAGAACGACTTTGATCGGTTCCTCAATTCAAACCGTGCCATTCTCAACTTGATCATCCCATTTCCTTTGACGATCCTTCTTTTGGATCTTGTGATTGGGTTTTTGGTCGAGTTGGAGTGGGAGAGAATGAAAGCAAGGAGAGGAGGGAAGAAGAGGAGAGAGATTGTCGTGGTTTGGATTTGGATTGGGTGGTGGTGTGTTTGGAGGAGTGTTGGGAGGTGGTGGTGGATGGAGACGAGGTTGAGAAAGTTGCCGAGGCCTGGGATGGTTTGATTTTTCCATTCCTGCCTGCACTCTCGTTCTTGTCTATTACGGTGGCGCGTACGGTTGGCAGTGGACTCTCCTCTCTCTCCCATACCCTCTCCTCCTTCCCTTGGTCGTCGTTTTCCGGTCTTCGGTTCTTCTCTCGTCATCGTTTGTTTGATTTTTCAAAAATTGTTAACGTGGTACTCAAGATCACGTAGCACACTTACTCCCGAGGGCTGATGTAAATATTTGTTTCCTCGCCTTTCCCCTTTGCTTCCTATCATCACTCGTTCTGCCCCCCTTTGGCTTTTTTTTTTTCCTTTTCTAATTCCGGTTGCATTATTGGGATATTTCTGGTTTGCCATAGATTTTTTCATTTGTGCTTTTTGTTCATTACTTATTATTGCATTACGGGTTCTGTTTCTTCCTTTCCGTTTTCCGTTTCCTTTTGACGGCGGTTATATTTATCAGTTCTTTTTTTCTTCTTTTTGCTTAGGTTTGAAATTATTTGTGCATTTTTTCTTTCTGCTGCCTCTCGACATATACCATCGTCTTTTTTTTCGGATCACTTGGACAAAACATAAAAATGCTCTCTCTCTCTCTTTCTTTCTGTTTTATTTTTTCATGAGCATTGTCACATAGTCCTGCCCTCGTTTGGTTTTTTTTCTCTTTTTTTTTTCTTTTTGCTGCACTGGATGTTTATATTTACTCGCTCTCTCTCTCTCCGTGGATCGTTGCCCTTTTCTATCAAGAAACAAATTCTGGTGTCAGTGTGTAGATAACTCATATAGTTGTTGCATTATTGTAATTGTTCTTTTGCCCCTCTTTTGATATGCGAACAGGATGAATTGAAGTACCGCAGTTTGTGGAAAAGAACACCACGTTGGCTTGAATTTGAGTAATGGGTGGCGAATTTTAATTGTATGCATTCGGCAAAATGCGGCGGCCACTTTATATGGTCAGCTTCTCAAAAATCAACAACCCATCTGCCCACTGTCATTGCTATCCTTTAGGCGTCGTCGTCCCCACTGGCGAATCTTAATCACGACCAAGCTTTCCTCTCTGAACAACTTTTTGCTCTTACACGAACTCGATCTCAATTACTTAGATCATACAGTATTCCATGACGACTTCGGCCGGGAAATGAAACTTCTGGACACCATCGCATTGTTGTTGTCCACTGGTCTGCTAGGAAATCATTTTGCAGCTGCATTTGATAAGCGCCAGGGCTTAGAGATCGTTCTAGCAAAGAATGGAACTCCTACCTCAGAAGATATAGCCGATGCAAAAGAACTTTTTTCTAGACTCTGCAATCCGAAAATTAGGAAGGCGAGAGACCTACAGTATTTCCCTTCGTGGCTCGACGTTGTCGAGCGGGTGTAGTCAAGCGCTTTCAAAAATTGTGGGCTTCTATTCATAGACACCTTCTGCTCGAGACTCGACCAATGCTCGTCAGCACGCGACCCTCTATTCCCGAGTATGATTGAATGGGAGTTTTGGCGCAATTCAGGTTCTCTCATTAAGGGCTACACAGGAAAACCCCTTTCGGTTGTATTGCGCGGCCATCTCGACGCTACTGTCAAAGCCACTGCAGTTTCCGAGGTGCCGAAGATCGAGAGATTCATGGGTGTTACATCCTTGCCTCAACGCTTGCCCATTCCCGCTTTTTAGATGAATGGGTAGAGATGGAAGATGCAGGGTATCAGAAGGTGCAGAGATTTCAACGACGTACAGCGAAATTGTCCCGCTACATCGATGACGTTCATTCCCTCGTCAAGGGCGCTAAGCGGCTGGGAGGGCCCATAAAACATCGTTGGGTCACGGATGAATCTTTGGGGTATTCAAGTAGGCGAACAAGACATTCGCATTCATGCCGAGACTCCTCTGGAAGCCGTCCATCATGCGTCCGCGTTGTCCTCGCAACAATTAGAAGAACTGAGAAAACGCAAACCTTCGATCGTTGCGCCATGGCAACGGACAGTGCATACATGTATTCACGCCGAACTCCACATTATTCTCTATGTTGGCCGGGTCTCGATGTCAGGTGTGGCAGACCGTTCTCAACCGATTGGGCTTAGTAAACGAAGCTGTTTATGTTGTGTATTGTGGATAGCGGCCCACAATGTACGAGGCGGCATATAGTAGGCTACAACAGTATAATCTACCAACATTTCATAAACACCCCATCGTTCCTTCATATTGACTGATGTGGCGAACGCACTTGCACAGTCTTATAGCCGCGACATTCTCTTGTGGCTGACTTTCATCGCCAGCACTTGAAAAAAGCTTATCAGATTGCAATCCAATACTCGTACCAAGGTTGAATGGTACGGCCAGAGCGAGCCCAAAAATCTTCGTTGTTGGATGTTCGATCAATGACGTTTTGGTTGCTGCTTCTACGAAGTTGTTGATGCTCGCCACAAACTTGCTAACAGTAGTAAGATGGGCCCGGGGTACCCCCACGGCATTGAATCTGAATATATACCAGCACTGAAATGCGAAGTTTGCTGTTGTAACGTGTTGTGTAATGTGACTTAGATACCATCATGGCAATCAACCAAGCCCAACTCTCCGAACAACTTTTGCTCTTACAAAAACTCGGTTTTGATTATACAGATCATAGGGCGTCCCGCCACCACCTCAACCGGGAAATGAAGCTTCTAGACACCATTGCGCTGCTGTTATCCACTGGTCTGCCGGGAGATCATTTTGCAGCTGCCTTTGATAAGCGCCAGGGTCTGGAGGTTATTCTAGCGAAGAACGGAACGCCTACCTCCGAAGATATAGCCGATGCGAGGGAACTCTTCTCTCATATCTGCAATCCGGAAATTAGTAACGCACAAGACTTATATCCTTTCGTGTCTCGACGTTGTTGAGCAAGTCTGCTCAAGCAGATTCAAAGATTGCAGGCTTCCATTGTAGATACTGGGTTTTACAACGACTTCTACTCAAGACTCGATCAATACCCGTCGGCGCGCGACCCCCTATCACCGAGTGCGATTGAAAAGGAGTTTTCTGAAGATGAGGATGCTATTGAGGATGAATACGCAGGCGAGCCACTTTCGGTCATATTGCGAGGCCTTCTTGAAGATACTATCCGGGTTACCGCAGTCTCAGAAGTGCCGGACCTGGACGAATTCATGAACATACACATCCTTTCCTCAACACTTGCAGATTCTCGTTTTATGCAGAACTGGACCATAATGAGAGATGTGGGGTGTGAGAAGGCGGAGAGATTTCATCGATGCAGGCAAAAAGTGTGTCGCTACATCGATGACGTCTATTCCCTTGTCAGGGGCGCAAAACGGCTGGGAGGGATGATATACAAACGGGATCCAGATATATGGCCGTTTTATAGAAATAGAAAGAAATAATAAAGCAATGAAATAAAATAGGCGTGCGAGCTCCTACACATATGAACCCTCCACCAGTGGTGTTCTCGTTCAAGGCGTCTTGACCGTGGTTGGGATGGTGACCGTAATACAGTTGTTTACCGACCGAAGGATACCCCAACGAAAAAACTTGACAAAATTCCGTTTTCATGTTTTGTACTCTTGACTGAGGACTGATGTGTGCCGTCTTCTCGATTCTTTGACCCTATGTGGGTCATTTACAAAATCTCCTACAAGCTCCATAAATATGAAAGCGGTCAATACTCGCCCAGCAATAGCCATCTACACCAATGCGATCTACCCACTTCTCATGAACGTCCCTTAGTTCCTTCTCATCAGATGATATAGTGAACCAACTTGCGCATCCCGTGTCAGCGACCTTTTCACGTGTGTCTCTTTGGCCCGTCCAGCTGGTCTAATCACGAAACATCGGCAGGGGAATGAATCGATGATAGACAAATTTTGATATGAAACAGTATGTGCAATTTTTACATACTGTTTCATATCAAAAATTCGGGCAGCCCAAATATGCTAGATCCTGATCTGCGAGAACTTGATGAGGAGGTGATATCTGAAATATTAAAACGGTGGCGGCATTAGCTTCCTCGCACGAAGTTGGTTGATCTGATGGACATGAATAATATCCATAGATGCAGCGAAAACGGAATTTTCGGATACTATCATATTGTTATTCACGGGACAGCAAGGAGGTCACTCAATGAATGTGTGGGATATGACGAGCGTCTGGAGGTTGTTCTAGCCAAAGTTGGAATTCTGCCAGTGGTCTACTCATTGGGTCAATGCTCATTGCCACCGAGGTGATTCCATCCTAACAATCACTTGATTAAGTTCCAGAAGAACAATTGGTTTTATCCTGAGTCTCTGCACTCGTCCACAGATCCTGAACCTAGAATAATGTCCGCATCCAGCCTCGCCCGCCTCGCATCCAGTTCTACTACGAATGACTTTTCTCTCCATTCTTCAAGATCTCAATGATCATTGCTATTTCAGGCTTCAAAAGTAGTAAATTTATACCGTCTTCTGGATTCTTTTAATCACCTCCTATATCGTTCATGTACAACATCTCCTACAAAAGTTATAAACTCAGGAAGTCATAAGTCCTCGGGATCTGGCAGTACTAGTCATTTACACCAATGCCTACCAACCGCTCACAAGCATTCTTTACTTTCTTCATACTAACTGCATCATCTTATCTGTCGCGCAATCCTCTTTGCATATCCCTGGGCAGTAACCTTGTGTTGTTCACTCTCTTTTGTCCATCGATCGTCGTCAGAACTTGAATAATGTTCATCAGACACGAGTCTTTTCTTGTTCCTTTGCTTCGCGGCGCTAGTCAGCATTTCTTCAATGAGTTCTTCCACCAGCAACCACGCTTTCTCAGAATATCTTGTACCAGGCAGATTGAACCATCTAGCATAAGCCTTGCCGTGATTCCTGCTGGTCACGTAGTTCCTCTCAAGCTCCATGTCATTGTGACTGTCCAGGGACTACTGACACATCAGGCAGCTGTTCTTGCTAACCCTGATTGCCACAGTTCCAGATCTCGCATATCCTTCCCTCCTGAAATTGTTCATTAGTTTTATTACTTGAGATAGGCATGGTTTTAATGGAGTTCGTCGACATAAGAAACTTTTCCATATAGTGCATGATTTTTACTTCGCAGTGGAAATGTGCTCGAAATTTCTTGGGCTGCCCATATTGATCAGTAATAAGTTTCTTCCATTGGCTTTCATATTGGCTGGCTTTAGATGAGTTTGGTACAATTGACGGTTTCTCCCCCTGCCTTAACCGCATTTTTTTTAGTATTTCCTGTACCTCATCTTTGAATACAGGATTGAATGGACCGTATTCAACTCGAGTACATCAGCAAAATCTGTCTAACTTTTCACTAGCTTAAACATCTTACACTAAACTTTTCACACAAAATCTTGAATCTACTTAATTCGGGCCAAAGAACCAATACCCAAGGCAGTTAACCTCTATAAGTTTATCTTGATATTAAAAGTAGATTATGAATTACAAATAAGCACCATAAGTTAGAATCTTCAGAGATATTATGTCTTTCTAGATGATACACTTTGTATGTTATGTTCTATTGCTCCTAAAATTCCGGAAAAATCACGACAAATCTTGTAATATTAAAAAAACATAAGTTTATTGTTGGATTTAATTATAGTGCTTGATGCTGACTAAGCTCAGTGCTAATTATGACATGCATAGCGCCTATTCTAAGGCATCTGTTACGACCTTAATCTTATAAAGACTCAGGTTGCAGACAAGTGACAAAGACTTGAGGGCGATAAGAGAGAAGAGTAAGGGAAGGATACGATTGGTAAAGCGTAAGGAATACAGCAGTACCTACAGGACTTATATACGTAGAGACAACTACCCAAGGTAACTAAGTATAGAACAGGACTGAGTCATAATACTCGGGGTAGTGGAGTAAGTGAAGTCAGAACGTATGGACGTGAAGTAAAGCATATGGGAGTGGAGTAACAGTGAGACAAAAGATACTAGAAATGAAAGATGAAAGAAAAGTATAACGGACAGGCATGGGAATGTGGAGTGACCATGAGATGAAAGATACTAGAAAGGAAAGGTGAAAGAAAAGTATAACTGGCAGGCGTGAGAATGCGGAAAAACAAAAGAGCCGGAGCAGGTGACCATAGCCGGTGAAACCATAACAATACCCTCCGTTTAGGCTTCGTGACCACACGAAGTATCCTAATCTGTGAAGTTAATCTCCATCTTTGCAGGTCGAACCTCGTATCCCAACTTGAAGAGGTTTCTCTCTGCCAAATTCTTGACTTCAGGAAACTTCCACTTGTGCGCAAGGTTTAGGATGTTAACCCATTCTTCGAATACGAGACTCGAATAGTCATCATATTTGGTGTTGTAGAAGATGAAAAGGAACACTTGGAATTCTGTGGCATTGGCGTCTTCAATGAAAGCAGGGTTTGCAGTGTTAAAGTTTCGGATGAACGTGTGATGGGGATCGTCGTATCCAGTTAATTTTCTTTGCCAATAAACGGATTCTCTGGTGAGGAAGTATGAATGGATCCAGAAGCGCATTCCGTCTTTGGTTTGGACACATAAATCTGCTCCTCGAATTCTGACCAAAGCAGGTGTTTCGTTGTTGGTGGATTGGAAAGGTGGAATAAAGGTCGAGATGTCGGACATTTGAAGGTGATTTGGAGGATGAAAGAGATTGACGATTGTTGTATACCGATTGGATTGCTTTCGTTGGGCTTTATATCCTACGACCGTGTTTCCTCGTATTCGTCTAGGACGTCCTTGGCGTTCTCCAAGGCTGATCTTGGTAACCATGTGTCTTCTTCATTTCCGTAACCCCTCCAATGTACCAAGTACTGGGTTCCTCTTCCTCACTTCCTATGTCCTCGGATCTCTTCGATTTCATACTCTTCTTCTTCGTTTATGATATCAGGTGGTGGCGGGGTAGGGTGGTGTTGGCTGTCAAACTCGGGTTTGTGACATCGTGTGAGCAATGAAGCGTGGAATACGTTGTGGATTGCCCAGGACTCAGGTAAGTGAAGCTTGTATGACCGATCTCCAACAGCTTCGACGATCTCGAAAGGTCCATAGCGTTTGTTGTCAAGTTTCCGTGATGGTCGGTTGGAATGAATGTTAACTGCTTCTAGCCAGACCTTCTCTCCGGGTGAGAACACTTTAGAGGTATTTCCGTGGTTTCCTCAGTTTCGCATAAGATTATTGTTCTCTTCCATTGCCGCTTTAGCTTCTTCTCGGGCTTTCTCTAACTCCGATGAGAAATCCGCTGCCGCTGGGTTGAACGTAGGTAGACTGTGATTCCCTTTCCATGGATGGAATCCGTGATTCAAAAAGAATGGTGTGTTCTTCGTGGCAGAGTGGACTTTGTCGTTGTAGTGAAACTCCGCCGTAGGTAGCCATTTCATCCAATCGTTCTGTCGATAGCTGATGAAATTCCGCAAATACATTTCGACTTCTTGATTGATGCGTTCCATCTGTCCATCCGTCTGAGGATGATACGCCGTTGATAGGTTCCTTTCTATCCCCAATGATGTGCATAGCTCCTTCATGAATTTAGATGCGAACTGCGGTCCTCTGTCACTGATGATTCTTCGGGGAATTCCATGGAGCCTCCAGACCTCCGATTTGTATAGATGCGCTAATTCGATTGACGTGAGAGTCGTAGTGGTGGGAACAAGGTGGATCATCTTTGAGAACCGGTCGACGATAACAACAATAGCATCTTTGCCTTCGGACTTAGGCAGAGGTCCGATCATATCAATAGAAATCTCCTGCCAAGGGCCTTCCGGGATCGGTAATGGGTTCAGCGTGATTGGTTCGGGTCTGCGAATGATCTTGTTCGTTTGACACATGTCACATCCTCTGACATATGTCCTGACGTCCGTCTTGATCGTGGGCCACCAGAACGTCCGCTTCAACAGTTCTAGCATCCGGTGTTGTCCAGGGTGTCCGACGTCGGGGGAATAGTGGTGATCGTGTAGGATTTGATCTCGCAAGTTCCTTTCATCCGGCACATAGATCCGTCCTTGTCAGTAAATTATCCCTTCTTTCTTCCACACTTTCTCCGGTTGTTTCGCCAATTCCTGCAGTACCATGGTTTCCCTCCTCCTCGACTTTCTGATAACTTCCAAGATCTGTTGGTCGGGTGATATCTCGAATCGTCGAGATCGTAGAATGGTGGCTTCATATACTGGCATTTCTTCAACGATCCTTCGTACAAACTCCTTTCCTTTGAACATCTCCATGTTCCTGTTGTCTCGGCTTGTATCTGGTTTGACTATGCGGGAGAGGATGTCGGCTTTGGTGTTGGATTTTCCAGGTATGTGTCGTAGTGCGAAGTCGTATTCCTGCAGCATAAGGTACCATCTTGCTTGTCGAGCATTCAGTTTCTGTGGGTCTCTGAAGTACTTCAGGTTTTCGTGGTCTGTCCAGATTTCGAACTGTTCCTTCGCATCCAACAGGTACTGTCTCCATAACTTCAGTGCCTTGACTATAGCCAGTAACTCCTTGTCGTAGATCTCGTAGTTTCGTTCTGCTTCATTCAACGTTTTGGACATGAATGCAACCGGATGCCATTTTCCTTCCTGTTCCTGTGATAGGACTGCTCCCGTTCCATAGTTTGATGCATCTGTTGAAAGCATAGTGAAGACGCAGTGATGAGTTGAATCACTTACGCGTAGAACGATGAGCTGAGACCAGTGAGTACAATGAGTAGCTAAGGCTATGTAAGACTTTAGAGTGAACACACTTAATGGATGGTAATCCGATAATTATATTAGAGGAATACACAGACCTTATATACATTTCTAAGATGGTCTGTGCGAGCATGAGAGGCTGCGTAATGCTGCGCCTATAGAAAACTATCTACCAATAGCAGAAAGAGAGCATAACTGTGCAAGGCTGCGCCTGCACAAGACATAATGCATAGGACGAGGCAGCGCTAAGCAGCGCGGCTAAATATAGGGCGCCTTAGAATAGGCGCTATGCATGTCATAATTAGCACTGAGCTTAGTCAGCATCAAGCGCTATAATTAAATCCAACACTCCTCCTTGCTGCAAGCGTCGTGGAATTATGCAGCGGCTAGCGCGCAAAGAACTCCATACCGAGAAGCGCACGAATACGTTCAAAAATTATTCGGTCTAGATTTTTGGTGAAGATGTCGGCAGGATTTTTTGTGCCCTCGACATGGAAGAGATCAATCTTCTTTTCTTCAAAGAATTGACGGATGATATGAGCTTTCACGTCAACGTGTTTTGAACGTTTTTCTTGGACCGGATTGGAGGCCCAGAAAAGAGCGCCTTCGTTGTCACCGAGCAAATGCGGTATAGGACAATTCAAGCCAATTTCCGTCAGCAACATGTGCATCCATACTAACTGTTTTGCACAGTCAGAGAGCGCCATGTATTCGGCTTCTGTCGAAGAAGCGGCGACGGTTTTTTGTTTCCTGCTCAGCCAGGATATGCATCCGCGAGCGAGGGTAACATAATTACCAGTAACAGACTTGCGATCATTAGGGTCCTGAGCCCAGTCAGAGTCCGAATAGGCAACAATTGCCTGATTGGAAGCACCGTCATAAGAAATTCGGTACTTGCGAGTTGCGAGAAGGTACCGCAAGACATAGAGTCCGGCATTGTAATGCTCCTCAGCAGGATTCGCACATTGTTGACTCAGCTTAACAACAGCGTAAGCGATGTCTGGTCGGGAACCGATCATCAGATACATCAAGGACCCAACAAGTTGTTGGTATTTCTGTCGGAAGGCGGGATTGACAGGTTTATTGTTGGGTACAAAAGTAAACCCAGACGGAAGAGGAGTCTTCGTCGGCTTAGTAGCGACGTTGAACTTTTCCAGGATCTTGTCAAGATAAGGGACTTGATCAAGGAATATTCTCTTATTTTTCCTATCGCGCGTGATATTCATCCCAAGGAATTCTTTCGTCTCCCCTAGGTCGCGGCATTCCCAGCGCTTCATAAACTTCCGCTTCAATTCCGTGAAGAGCGGAGTTTTCTTGCCAAATAAGGCAACGTCATCAACGTAAACTAATGCAATGATAAGTTGCTTTGTTTTCGGACAACGATAATGGTAGACGCCAGCATCTGAGGCACAGCGCTTAAAGCCTAGTTCTTTCATGGACGCGGTAAGTTCACGCCACCAGGCTAAGCCAGCTTGTTTTAAGCCATACAGAGCGCGTCTGAGTCTCCACACTTTATTGCCTTGGATTCGAAATCCTTCAGGCTGCTCCATGTAGATTTCTTCATCCAGTTTACCGTAGAGGTATGCAGTTTTGACGTCAACGCTTTCAATATCCCAATCTTCAAGCGCGGCAACGCTGAGAATGAGACGAGCAGTCTCGTAACGCACTACGGGAGAGAATAGCTCATCGAAGTCCACACCTTCGATCTGGGAGAAACCTTTAGCCACGAGTCGAGCACGTTTCCGGCCATCAGACTTCGTGTTAAATACCCATCTATTTTTGATTGCTCTACGACCTTTCGGGAGATCAACCATTTCATAAACACCGCGCTGTTTAAGCGCTTTTAGTTCCTCGAGGCAAGCGTCAATCCAAAGTTTGCGATCATCATTGGAGAGATCAGCAAGATCCTTGTAAGTGACCGGAGTTATTGATTTTCCGGCCGCTACGGCTTTTGAAATGATTTGCTCAAGAAATTCTATTCCCCCCTCACTTACAAGTCGGTGGAGACGTTCCTCTGATCCTTCGGGAGAAGGTTCCCGTGATGGGACATTATCAGGGTCAAGTTGACCAGGGAAGTCTTCAACAACCGACCATTCCATCCAGGTCGGAACCATTCTCTCGCCTGACGAGGCCGGTTAGGCACTCTATTTTGGATACGATCGCGAACACGCTGCTCGAGGGGTGGCAAAACTTCATCGTTGTAGCCACGTCTTTGGACATCTAACTCGAGTGGGTTTCGGTTCTGGCGATCAATGTCACGTAATGCTTCCAAGGGGTTGGAGCGATCACCGTAGACATTTCCAGGGCGAAGAGGGGGTTGCCTCTGTCTGCCCGTTCTCCTGGGTACAACCGGATTAAAAATGGCTGATTAGGGAACTGGGGTTCCGGAGTAGGTTCCGGAACTGCAGGTGTCAGAGCACGAGGCTCCGGCGTGTTATTCCTAGATGGTGTTCTCGGACGAGAGGGTCCGGAACTAGGTGAAGGGGATCTCGGCGGAGATCTGGGAGGTGTTGGTGGTAAGGGTTTTGCGTTTGGGGGGTACCCAAATGGAGCAGGACCTTGTGGTCCATTGATACCCGGCTGGTCGGCGGGTTTTGGTGTAGGAGGAAGTGGTTCCTCAATAGGAGGTGCTCGAGGAGCTCCACGCGGATCTGTTTCTGGACATCGAGGGAAGAACTCCTCCTCAAATATGGCTGTACTTGATATAAAATATTGTTGTTATGTTGGTGCCGTATGAACATGTAGTTCGATCCCTGTTTAGTATAGCCGATAAACGTCATCAACTCTGAATGAGGAGACAGTTTATTGTTGCGGACTTCTTTAGGGATAAATACGTAAGCACCACAGCCAAAAACGCGAAGATGGTCAATCCTCGGTTTCTTGCCAAGAAAGACTTCCTGAGGCGATTTCCAATCAAGCCGGCGCATTGGCGTGCAATTGTAAAGTCGCACAGCCGTGTCCATCGCAAACTCCCAATAAGAGTCAGGTAAGCAGGCGTGAAGCCGCATGGCCTGAGCTTTCTCAGTTAGGGTGCGATTAATTCTCTCAGCACGACCGTTTTGTTGGTGCGTGTGAGGAGCGCTAGTTTCATGAATAATACCTTTTTCCTTGAAAAATTGTGCCAATTTTGTAGATTTATACTCCCCCCCGTTATCAGAACGGAAACGTTTAACTTTCGCTTCTGCTTGGGTTTCACAGAGTGCAACAAAGGATTGCACAGCGCCAAAAGCTTCGTCTTTACTACGAAGTAGCATGGTAGCCACGACGTTGGAGAAGTCGTCCAGGAATGTGATCACCCATTTGTACTTGTGATAAGACAAAATGGGGAGCTCAAGCAGATCAGAATGAATAAGCTCGGCTTTCCTGGAGGCACGATCAGGATTCTCGGGGAAAGATCTCTGGTGCTGCTTGCCAAGAGCGCACCCAGGACACGTTTTCGGAACCCGAGGGAAATCTATTTTAAGTGGCAATTTTGAGAGATCTGGAACTTTGCGCAAGCATCAATGCCGGCATGTCCAAATCTTTGATGCCAGATATCATACGACGATTTTGCAAGCGATACAGTTGCCGAACCACGGTATCGGATGATACGTGTGTCAACGTAGTGCAAATTATTGTCGTTTTTCCGGACGGCGTTTAAAAGGGCACGTCCGTTTCGATCGCGGAGCGTTGTTGTGTTAAAAGTGCCCGTTGAGAAGATCTCCTTGTCTGACTCAAGGAAAGTGTTGGTCGACAGGAGTCTAGTTCCCATTTTTCCAGTATAGAAGACTGGGTAAATTCGAGAGGTACGGATCTCACGAGATCCCGTTCGGTCATCATGGACAACATGCTCAATGATCACTGTACCGCGATGAGTGATGAGTAAAGGTAACGTTTTCTCAGCGGTGTGGCAAAGGCCATAGTGACCTTCTTCGTACTCGGCAAAATCAGCTAGATCATTTGTGAAATGCGATGATGCACCAGAGTCAAGGAGCCATGTGTCAGGGTATTCCTTATTTGCAGGTCGCTTTCCCTTGCATTTTGCACATGCAGCAATGTCGGAACATTTATGCATCAGATCCTCAATGTAAAACGGGAGAGCATAATGCGAGATCATATTATCATGATACAAAGGACGGACTAGGCTACGACTACCTCCGGGAATCACATTTGGGGGGTAGGAGACATTTCCGGCCTGATCAGAGTTAGATGAGATCAATCTTAACCGATTTGGCACGTACGTATATTGAGAGTAAGTTTCATCTCCGTGATCCGATCCGAGAGAGATCAGATCATCTTCCTTGGTGGAAGGCACATATTCAGCGATCACGGTATCAACCGGATCAACTTCCATGGCTTCCTTCTCCTCGATCTTCTTGATGTCGTTCAGGACCTCAAGGGGGCGATCCCGAGAGAGGTCAAATTGCTTTGCAGCATGACGCTCATCCCAGGATTGAGAGCCCTTCCTTGGCAGCCTGAAGAGTGTCGGTTTGGGGTTGAGAGTCCTTGAATAGGGACTACCCCGATGACGAGGATCCCTGGTGATGCGATCAACCAGGGACCGGGAAGAAGAAGTGGAAGAGGGTGACGGGAATGTTATAATAGCGGGGGAAGCGAAGAAAGTCGATGATTCGGGAGTATATTCCTGAATCCCGGAAGTGGAAGGCTCCATGTCGGCCTCATTGGCCTGTTGCTTTCCCTTCCCTTTACCGCGGCGAGTACGTTTCTTCTGGTTGCCATCCGGGTTTTGGTTATTCCCGGATTGCTGCTGCTGCTGCTGTTGGCCTTGCGGCCGTTGCTGTTGCTGCTGCTGCCCTTGAGGGCGCTGCTGCTGTTGCTGGCCTTGCGGCCGTTGCTGCTGCTGCTGACCCTGATTTTGGGTCCAGCGGGGATTAGGATTGTTCCCACGCTTGATACCAGAAAAGCGGTTTGCCTGAAGCTGCTGGTTCCGCCGTTGAGCGAACTCATTCAGGATAGCAGTCCGAACGGTCTGGAATGTGACATCAGTCACGTTGGACTTGGCGGCTAGGAAAGATGACGCTATCTTCCAGTCGGTAGGAACCGAAGCTAGAAGGGTCATAGCACGGACTAGCGGGGGAATGTCTACACCCGCATTCTTAAGCCGGTTGTAAACCGACTCAAGCTGAGCCATTTCGGCCGAAGGGTCTTTTGATCCTGTGATATGAAAGCCAATGGTCTGCTGATATAATGTGAAGATCGAAGCAGGACCGGAGGTGCCGTAGGAGTTGCGGAGAGCAGTCCACAGGTCATTGCAGCCTGTATGCCTGATGGAAACCAGGCCTTTGGCGCAGCGTGCATTAATACATGCGAGGGCAATCTTGTTCAGATAAGCCCGTCTGGCTAACGTGGGAGCATTGGCAGTAGTTGGTGCTGTTCCCATACAGAGATCAAGTGCGGAGACATCCTCGCCTTCTGCTTGAATAAGCGTGAGGACGTCAGACATCGCGTCGACCCAGTCGACATAGTTCTCGGCTCCGGTAAGGAGATCGATTGATGCAAGAAGGGGCATGTAAGAGGCCATTGTAGATTCGAGTGTTCTATGAGAAACACGATCAGTATCAGGTGTGCAAACAACGTGCACTACACCGAACAATGTCATGAACCCTTTCAAGCCTGCATAAGGGTGATAGACCAGAACGGTGAAAGCCGAGATGAAAACTCGAGGCGTTTCAACATAGCATGGGAGACGGGCAGTCTCGCTACAGCGTTCAGGTTGGTGATCAACCCTCTCAACCAATGTGCAGCGGGGAGCGCACTAGAGGGAGCAGGCGATCGGGGCCCATAACCTGTTGAACAGCATAGTGAAGACGCAGTGATGAGTTAATCACTTACGCGTAGAACGATGAGCTGAGACTAGTGAGTACAACGAGTAGCTAAGGCTATGTAAGACTTTAGAGTGAACACACTTAATGGATGGTAATCCGATAATTATATTAGAGGAATACACAGACCTTATATACATTTCTAAGATGGTCTGTGCGAGCATGAGAGGCTGCGTAATGCTGCGCCTATAGAAAACTATCTACCAATAGCAGAAAGAGAGCATAACTGTGCAAGGCTGCGCCTGCACAAGACATAATGCATAGGACGAGGCAGCGCTAAGCAGCGCGGCTAAATATAGGGCGCCTTAGAATAGGCGCTATGCATGTCACAATTAGCACTGAGCTTAGTCAGCATCAAGCGCTATAATTAAATCCAACAGCATCCACCTCCAATCTAAACTTTCCATAGTCATTTGGCAATGCCAATACTGGTTCACTGGTGATGGAATCTTTGACGCTGTCGAATGCCTGTTGTTGTGCTTCTTCCCATTTCCACTCTTTTCCTCCTCCCTTCAACTGATTGAGTGGAGCTGCGATGATGCTGAAGTTTTGTATGAAGCGTCTGTAAAAGTTTGCGAATCCCAAGAAACTCTCCACCTCCTTAATTGTTCGTGGCGTTTTCCATTCCTTTATGGCCCTGACCTTCTCCTTTTCCATAGTAGCTTTCCCATTTCCTACAACCGTGCCTAACAAGGCGATTTCCGTGGCGTCAAATTCACATTTCGATCGTTTGAAGAATAGACTATGTTTGTCGGCGATTTTCAGGAAACGTATAGTCCGTTCACGTAGTTCCTCTTTGGTACGTCCAGGAATCGCGAAGTCGTCCATATAGTTGACCAGTGCACCTTCTTGGATCATTCCTCGGAATATGGTTGCCATCATACGAGAAAAGGTCACCGGGGAGTTACTCATTCCAAAAAACATGACGGTAGGTTCGAATAATCCACGATTGGTGATAAACGCTGCTTTCCATTCATCTCCTTCTCTGATCCTGACATTGTTGTAACCCCAGATAATGTCCAGTTTATTGAAGTATTTCGCATCTCGCAGTTGGTCGAGTACTTCGCTTATGAGCGGTAATGGCGTTTTGTCCTTGATCGAATGTTCGTTGAGTTTCCTGTAGTCCTGGCATAGTCGGAGTGATCCATCTTTCTTTGGTACGAAGAAACAAGGGGCAGCGTATGGTGATTTGGATGGTCGAATTCGTTTCGATGCTAGGTTCTCGTCTAAGAACTTATCCAGTTCCTCCCTTTCCTTTGGCGTCATGTTATAAACCTTCGATGATATCTCCTTTGGTGCGTCCTCCGTTAGATTGATCTCATGATCCCATTCCGTTCGAGCTGGTAATTGCTCAAAATTCCGTTTGTTAAACAAGTGCGTAAATGGTCGAATGTAATCGGGTAGATCTTCGGGGTTGGTGGGGTCTGATTCTTTTTCCTCCGTAGCGCTGTCCACATCAGTGGTTAGCCGTCGAGAAAAAGGAATCATTTGGTGTGGTGTAGTGCATGTATTGGGGCATCGTGTAAATCTGACTTCTTGGTTTATCCAGTCGATCTCCGGGTTGTGTTGAATTAACCAGTCGTATCCAAGAAAGATATCCGCGCTCGAAATGTCCGATACCAGTGCCTTGATTTCCTCCTTATGTCCTCCTAGATCCATCTGGATCTTGGCGTCCTCCGTTAATATCCCTGTCCGATTTGGTGTTCCATCTGCATTTCTCATGCGAATGGGTTGTTGCCGTTTGACCTTCTTCAATTTCTCTTTTTCCACCAACTCCTTTGCTACCATCATCATATGTGCTCCTGAATCGATAAGGGCCTTGACCGTTTTGTTTCTGTTCTTGGTTTTGATGGTTGCATCCAGCAGAATTTCGCGCGTTGAGTCTCTTTTGAAGGGAATAACATACTTGGATTTCGAATTTGTTGTTACATGGGGAGAGACTCTATGATTTATGGGTCGAGATTTCGTGCTCAATCGGACCCTTCGGCAAAATCCTGCTTCTCGGTGGCATCTTCTTCATCCTGTGGACTGTCCTCGGTCGTCGTTCCCTAGTCCTAGCTCTCTTCGGTGCCCACATTCCTGGCGATGTGTCTGGTTTGTTACAATTGTAACACGTTACGGTCTTCTTCGGCTGCCTGCATTCTCTAGCAAAATGTCCGAACTTTCCACAGTTAAAACACTTCCTCTGATTATTCGGGGTTTGGACTCTAGCGGTTTCGACCTTCCTACTTCCATGGGTTGACCACTTCCTCCATACGTGACTCCTGTCGCGGTGTGTTTGTCGAACAAACTCATCGTCTCTGTTCCCATTCCTACTGCTTTTATGACTTCGAGCCATCCGTTGAATGTGGTAGGACTTTGTCGGTGGGAATGATAGAATGGTGCGAATGGTTTCCTTCTTGACGTTCTTCTTCAGCAGAAGATGGCGTGTTGATCGTCCGTTCCCGCCTTGTTCATCATCAAGGTAAATTCGACTAAGAAATCCACGATGGGTTTCCTTCCTTGTGTCATAGTCTCGATAGCTATCTCGCTCTTCTCTTTGTCCATTCCATCGAAAACAACTCCTTCGCCTGCTTCTCGAATTGCTTCCACGTGAATGTTACGTCTGGGTTGGTGACTTTGTCCGCTACGAGTGCTGAAAAACTTCCGGCTACTCCTCCTCTCATCCTGGATATGGCCGCTATGATCATCCTATCATTGTCGGTGATCCCGTTAAACTTTATGAACAGCTGAATGCTCCTCCACCAGTCCTCAAATCTCTCTCTGCTTCCTTCGAACCAACCGGGATCGGGGATAATTGACTTGGTGTTCTCTGTGGTCGACATGTCTGATGGTTCCTTCGTCTCTGATTGGTCTTCATTGTCGATGTGTATATCCGCAAAACTGTCCGCAATTTGATCTACTTCCTCGTCGATTTCTGACTGTGGTGCTGATTCTGGTCTCGATGTCGGGCTACTCGGTAACTCGATCTCTCGCAACAATTCGTCGTGATATGCGGCTAATTCTTCTTCAACAAGTCATTTCTTTCCTTGTTGGCTGCTACTTGGCATAAACTTGTGCCCTGATGACTACGCTTTGTAAAAGCCTCGACGCGAAAAAATTACGTCCGTTCGGTTGGTAGATCTGCCATATGCACTACCACTACAGCAAGCTCGCTAGGCTGCTGTCTGCAAGGTGAGGTGTAGATGCTTTACCAAATGTTACGACCTTAATCTTATAAAGACTCAGGTTGCAGACAAGTGACAAAGACTTGAGGGCGATAAGAGAGAAGAGTAAGGGAAGGATACGATTGGTAAAGCGTAAGGAATACAGCAGTACCTACAGGGTTTATATACGTAGAGACAACTACCCAAGGTAACTAAGTATAGAACAGGACTGAGTCATAATACTCAGGGTAGTGGAGTAAGTGGAGCAAGAACGTATGGACGTGAAGTAAAGCATATGGGAGTGGAGTAACAGTGAGACAAAAGATACTAGAAAGGAAAGATGAAAGAAAGGTATAACGGACAGGCCTGAGAATGTGGAGTGACCGTGAGATGAAAGATACTAGAAAGGAAAGGTGAAAGAAAAGTATAATGGGCAGGCATGAGAATGCGGAAAAACAAAAGAACCGGAGCAGGTGACCATAACCGGTGAGACCATAACAATCCAGCCCTGGGCTTAGATAAGCCTTCCATCCATTCCACCAGCTATTGGTTAGATCACATTCGTAGGTTCCGATGAATTGTCCAAACTCATCATAGGCATAGATGTATGGTGCATATTTCCAGGCTTGTTCCAGCTGGTAATTGATGTAGGAGTCAAGAGTCGTGGGAAGGCATAGAAGGAATGACTCAGGGGGAGTAATTGCATTTCCTCGGTAGTAGTGATGGTAGGTCTTCATAACAGCATGTGTTCGACATGTGTTGCTGGCCAGAGTGAGAATCAAGATCATCATGAAAATCAATTTCTACACCGGATTGGCTACTAAGTTTCCACTAGGGAAAGAGGTTATTCATAATGACTATGCAGAAAAATCTGACGTGTATGAAACTGGTTAAAGGGGTTGTTCATAACCTTTTTTGTAAAATTCCTGAAGTTTCAAAAGGCTTTGAGGGCCCACAAGGCTGCCTAGGCAGGAAAATAATAGTTCAGATCTTTTCTGTATCAAGGGAGAAAGACAGACAAAAACAAGAAGAAATCACATTACGATGTTGATCGTACTCTTATAGCGTTCTGGTATAAATACTGTTCGCTCACCATACAACAGCATAAACATTTAATCTCTTGCCCACTCTCTCTTTGAACCTCACTATCCTTGTTATCATGGCCCAGTCCAATGATTAAGAATATCTTTTATGAGGACTAGCTGTTTTACAAGCCATGGATTATGCTGATCCTTCCGCCATACTCAGCAACAAGCTTGAATGCACAAATGTTATAAATTCAAGACTTTGCCTCCTTGATGTCATTGCTGGTGCACTGGCTATGGGTAACTCTGGTGATGTTGTTGCTGTGGCTTTTTCTGGGTAAGCATTGTACATGCAAAAACATGGACCCATTGATTCTAGTAAAGCAAAGACATTTGTACTTCTAGCCAAGAATGAGGCTCTGAACATTTGAGACAAGCATGCTGCAACAAAACTGTTTGATGCCATTAATCACCCGAAAATGGAGGATCTCTTTTCTATCCTGCTGGCGTGGTGCAAGAAGAACATGCAAAAGAGGGTCACATCGCTCCTTTACATTTTACAGAAGCCGGATTTTCTAAAATTCATGCAATCTGAACTGCACAAATATCAGCCACATATGGCCACAGGATGCAACCAATTTGACATCAATAAAGAATTTGAACATCCTGGCCCAATTCTTCCTGCACTTGTTGAGGAATATAGCCACAAAGATTTCGAGGCATTCTGAAAGGCGTTAATTCAGGTGATTGAAATTAACAGTGCAATATTCTTGCAAAGGAGGAGAAAAAGTTACAGAAATCATATGAGATGGTTTCCCTCGTGGCTTATAGCATCCAGCACTCCACCTTTCTGAACCAATGACTGCTAGTCAGATCTCAATACAAAAAACAGGCCGAGAAACTCAAGTGGCAGTTATCCAAAATAAATGTATATACACATGATGCCGGAAATCTCCTTGAACAGGCTGATGAGATTTACTCAGTAGAATGTTTTTGGGTTGAGGAAGAGCCGGCTGGTACATCAGCAAAAAAAAACTTTACTTAAACTCATCTTAAATGTCTTTTTTTTGAAATTAAGTTTCCATAAGAAAAAATTTCATTAAAATAAACTTAGATTGTTCTTATGAAATTCTTAATGACTTAGACTGACTTATGCTTAACTTACAGGTATATATATATTTGTATAAGAAGCTCAAAGATAAGGAGCATAAGATGAGTTTAAGTCAATCGAAAGTATGGTAAGAATCAAATATATTATATAATAAACAGTTAATAAGTATATACACAAATTGGGGGATATACTAAACTACTATAGAGGAAGTTGAAGGGTATAAAGAAGTGGTGATAGTTTGGTATAATAATAGCCTCTTACAGACAAAAATCAGCTTGAATCCATAATAAAAGAAGATAAAAACTCACTAGAAATGTGTTATGAACTCATCATTACTATTAATAGTTGCATCATTGCTATCAGTAGTATGAACGACATATCTATGATATGTCGTATAACCTTCATTCTTACCCCTTAACCTTACCTAACACCTCTGACTCCCTCTGACTCGTCTTATCTGTTTCACCTATAGTTAGTTCTCTCTCTTTTAGTATATAAACCTAGACCAACCCAGTGTATTACCTTATGCTTTATCAATCGTATCATCCCTTCCTCTTCTCTCTTTTCCGCTCTCAAGTCTTTTCTCTTGATTGCAACCTGAGACATAGTCTAAGGTCGTAACATTTGATAAAGCGTCTTTATCTCACTTTGCAGTAGTAACCCAGCTGCGTGCCAAGGGCTACAGGATACACACGGCGTTAGTGTATTGACAAGCATAACAAGACACAAGGTGTAGTGTCACTAGCAATCAGGCTGAAAGAATTTTTGATACGGTCAACGGTGCATGACCAGTAGGAGTCACAAAAGGAAACAGTTAATACAGAAGTCATATTACACAGACACAGAAGACGAAGAGGAGAAACAGCTACCTCTATCAGACAAAGACGAGCCAACCACACAGATCAACAAAGAAATAGAAGCAGCGCTCACAAAGCAACTAGGTGAAATACAAATCGAAGACATGTCGGTCACCACAAACCAAGTAGACACTGGACCAAGAGGATTGGTACCAGAACCAGGACTATTCAATGGAGACAGAACCAAATTCGGAGATTGGTGGAGATCCATAAAGATCTTTATGAAATTCAACAAGATCAAGGATGAAGAAGACAAAATCATCGCAGTTATATCCCGGATGAAAGGAGGAATGGCAGGACTACACGCGGCCATGACATCAGACCAAATAGAATGTCCAGACCCAGCAAACCCATTGACTTGGATTGCATTCCAAAAGGGGCTCACAGATGTGTTCAGTGATAGACAGGAAAAGGAACTAGCTGAAGCATGCATTGAAAGTTTTAATCAAGGAAGGACCAATGCAGCCGATTGGTTGGTCGAATTTGCAGTACTCAAGAACAGAGCCGAGACAGATGACCAACACGCAATTTTCCTACTCAAATGAAATGCACGAAAGGACATAGTCAAAACAGTCCTTTCCTACCTGCAGAATTTGATACCCACAAGCTATCAGGGATGGATGAAAACCCTTTTAACCGTTGGAAATGGAAACAAATGTTTGATCAAATCCACAAACATATGACTACAGGAATAGTTTATGGAGAAAGTGGCCAACCAATGGAGATTGGACGTCAACAACCAAACAGGGACAGAGCAAGGCTTACAATGTGCCTCTTCGGCATTTTGCCAAAGACTGTCATAAACCCAAGAAAGCAGGATGTTACAACTGTGGCAAAACAGGACATATTGCCAGAAACTGCAGAGCGCCAAAGAAAGTCAGAACTAGAGAAGCAGGAGAAGAAGAGAACGTCGAAATGGAAGAGGAGAAAGACAAACAGCAGGATTTTGTAGAAGGCTCCGAGTAAGCGCAACTTCGAGAGCCACAACTCATAGATGTTCACCAGTAACCGTACGACGATCTGCAAATAAATACTAGATTCCACAACGAAGAACATCTAAGCGCGAAATCCTATTGGACACAACAATACAAACAACGAAAGGACCAAAGAAAGTCACAGCATTGGTTGACTCAGGAGCAATGACAACGTTGGTATCAAGGAGCCTAGTCAAGAAAAAACAACTGCCAAGATATGAGAGAGATGTGGCAGTAGAAATGAGGAATGCAGATGGATCGCTTAATCGAAGTGGTCAACTCAAATATGATACAAAGATTAACATGAACATCGGAGGACACAAAGAAGACATACAAGCACTTGTATCGGACATAGCAAGTGCAGACATCTTTCTAGGATATGACTGGTTAACAAAACACAACCCGGAGATCGATTGGATTCACAAAGTGGTCAAATTTACAAGATGCCCAAACTCGTGCACGGTTCCACACAAAGACATACCATTCCAAACAAGAGCAAGATCATCCACAGTACAACATATGGAAGAAAAAGCAGTGGACACAACAAAAGCAAAAGATCTACCGACATACTTACAACCATTCACGCACTTGTTCAACAAAAAAAACTTCGACAAACTACCAAAGAGAAAAATATGGGATCATGAAATCAACTTAACGGAAACAGCACCATGGACACTACAATCAAAAGTCTACCCAATGACAGTCAAAGAAAAAGAGGAACTCAGAACATTTTTGGACAAAAATTTATCATCAGGAAGGATACGACCATCGAAATCACCATACGCAACCCCTTGCTTCTTTATTCCCAAAAAAGATGGAACCAAATGACTAGTACAGGATTACAAACACCTCAACGAGCACACAATCAAAGACAAAACACCATTACCACTCATCTCAGAAGTTATCGACAAACTTAAAGATGTGAAGTACTTTAACAAACTGGATATCATCTGGGGATACAACAATGTGCGGATTAAAGAAGGAGATGAATGGAAAGTGGCGTTTATCACCAATGATGGATTATATGAACCTACGGTAATGTTCTTCGGGATGAGTAACTCACCAGCAACGTTTCAGAGAATGATGAACACAATCTTTCAAGAAATGCTACAAGCAGGAACACTCGTCAACTACATGGACGATTTCGTCATACCAGCCAAACATCAAGAAGAATTGCAGGAACGAACTATGAAATTTCTGAAAATTGCAGACAAGCACAATCTATTTTTCAAAAGATCAAAATGCACATTCGATGCAACGGAAATATCAATACTAGGATTCATAGTAGGACAGGGCACAGTACGTATGGAAGAGGAGAAGGTGAAAGCTATCAAGGAATGGCCAACACCAAAGAAAATAAAGGATGTGGAAAAATTCCTAGGTTTCGTTAACTTTTACAGAAGATTCATCAAGGATTTCAGCACCATAGCAGCACCGCTGAACGAACTTAAAAAGAAGGATGAACCATGGCGATGGGAAAAAGCACAACAAGAGGCATTTGATGGACTAAAAGAAAAAGTCATGTCGGAACCAGTATTAGCAATGCCACAAGACAAAGGAAAACTCAGAGTAGAGACGGATGCTTCAGGATATGGTATAGGAGGAATATTGTCACAAGAACAACAGGGACACTGGCACCCAATCGCATTTCATTCAAGAACAATGTCACCAGCAGAAAGGAACTACCAAATCTACGACAAGGAACTACTCGCAGTACGAGAAGCGATCAAAGTCTGGCGACAATACTTATTGGATGCATACAAACCATTCGAAATATGGACAGACCACAAAAACCTGGAGTACTTTAGGAAACCACAACAACTCAATGGACGACAAGCAAGATGGCATTTAGAACTACAGGAGTACAACTTCACACTCAAACACATACCGGGAACAGCAAACACCAAAGCCGACATTCTATCGCGACTAGTAGAGGTAAACACAGGAGAAGACAACACAGATGTAATGCTACTACCAGAACAACTATTCGCATGAAGGACAACAATACTCGAAAACAAGCTATTCAAGGAAACAACAGATATCAGAGGGGTATGGGAAATAGCAGGAGGGGACGATATTAGAAAACAAATCCGAGAAGTTAAACAAAGAGAAACACAATGGTTACGAGAAAAGGAAAAGAATCCAACAAAAGCATGGGAAGAAGAAGGAGTGGCATACTATGAAGGACGGATATATGTACCAAACAACAAAAGCATATGAGAAGAAGTATTACAACAAAATCACGATGAGCCAGATGTAGGACACCTAGGACAACACAGGATGATCGAACTAGTCAAACGCAATTATTGGTGGCCAGAAATGCGAAACGACATCAAAAGATATATCAAAGGATGCGACACATGTCAACGCAACAAAATCATTCACCAAAGACCCCCTGCACAACTACATCCACTCGAAACACCTACATACCCATGGGAAGAAATCAGCATTGATATGATCAGACCATTACCCAAATCAGGAAACTTTGATGCCATATTGGTCATAGTTGACCGATTCAGCAAGATGATTCGAGTTATCCCGACACAACAACGCTCTCATTGGAGAAACTAGCAGAGATATATCGAGATGACATATGGAGACTGCATGGGATTCCGAGACACATTATCAGCGACAGGGGATTACAGTTTGCATCAAAGTTTATGGGAGAATTATGTCAAGCAACAGGAACGACGAGAAACCTATCAACAGCATACCACCCACAAACAGATGGACAAACAGAACGAATCAATCAGGAAGTGGAGGTATACCTACGAAATGTCATCAACCATGCTCAGGATGATTGGGCAAAATGGCTGACAACAGCAGAATTCCAGTACAATGACAAAAAACACAGCGCAACTGACTTTACCCCATTCCAACTTATTTTTGGACAACATCCATGGAAAGCTGATATACAAGCAAATACATCAGCGCCCGCTGTCAACGACATGATCGGAAGGTTAGAAAAGATGAGACAAGAAGCAATGTCAGCACTCAACAGCAGTCAAGAAATGATGAAAAAAAGATCAAGACGGCCATCACATATCTATCAACCAGGAGATCAAGTATGGTTGGAGGGCAAAAACATCAAAAGCAATCGACCAACGAAGAAACTAGACAATCAGAGATATGGGCCATTTGATATCACCGAACGAATAGGAGAAGGAGCGTACAGACTCAAAATACCTGAAACATGGGTAATCCATGATGTGTTCAATGAACGACTCCTATCTCCATTCCACGAACCTTCTTTTAGGGGACAAATCAAACCCCCACCGCCAATGCCGGAGATTATTAATGATGAAGAACATTACGAAGTGGAAGAGATCCGAGGAACCAGGAAACGAGGCCGAGGAACACAGTACTTGGTACACTGGAAAGGGTATAGCAACGAAGAAGACACATGGGAACCAGAATCGCTATTAACAGATGCTGTTATGGTTTCACCAGTTATGGTCACCTGCTTTGGCTCTTTTGTTTTTCCGCGTTCTCATGCCTGCCCATTATACTTTTCTTTCAACTTTCCTTTCTAGTATCTTTCATCTCACAGTCACTCCACATTCTCAGGCCTGTCCGTTATACTTTTCTTTCATCTTTACTTTCTAGTATCTTTTGTCTCACCGTTACTCCACTCCCATATGCTTTACTCTACGTCCATACATTCTTGCTCCACTTACTCCACTACCCCAAGTATTATGACTCAGTCCTGTTCTATACTTAGTTACCTTGGATAGTTGTCTCTACATATATAAACCCTGTAGGTACTGCTGTATTCCTTACGCTTTACCAATCGTATCCTTCCCTTACTCTTCTCTCTTATCGCCCTCAAGTCTTTGTCACTTGTCTGCAACCTGAGTCTTTATAAGATTAAGGTCGTAACAGATGCACAGGAGGTCATCCAAGACTACCATAATAGGCTTCCAGGTGAAAAGCCTATAAAAAGGAGAGCTAATGAGCATAAAAACCATCTCCCATCTAAAACATGTCTACTCAATCCACCACCAACAACTCTGGCCCCACTATAACCTATCGACGCCATGTCTAACATTCTAGGTCCTATGCCTGCTCCACCTACCCAAGAACCCACAGCACTCAAACAATTCGCCAACATCATGCAAGAGACCACCGACTCAGACATAGAGCTAACGTCCATTTATTCATCCATCTCCAACCTTGCTCACCTTACTACCATTATATCCAAACTTGCGGAAAGCGTCAACTCAGTAGCAAGAGCCACCAACCTGCTCTCCATACCCATTGTCTGTAAAGCACAAGGTGAGGAGCAAGGTATCTTGACAGCTCAATTCAACAAGATAAGCGATGATCTTATAACCTTTGCCAACACCGACACCGTTAATTGCATGCGAGGAATACTCATTGTCTTGGCCAACAAAGCTCTGGAGCTTAGGCCACTCGCATCTGGTCATATATTGGACAATGATGCAGCAAAGGTCATCGACATCATACTTTGAGCCAGTCATAACTCTGCCCCTTCCAACCCCAATAAGATCCCCAATGTCACCGTCCAAGCCACAGTCATGCAACAAATCCGACCCAAATCCGAACCCCTCACACCATCCCTACCTAATTGCAGTGCCACACCAGGACCTACTCACATTCGCATCAATACCGAACCCACACTCATCGATAATGCCTCCAACTCTGATATGTCGGACACCGAAAGCTCATCTGCCAAATCAACTGAGGAACCTACCATTGTTGATGAAGGCATCTGCCTCATGGAATACATTTCCCTCCACACTGTTGTACCCGTCGCACCAGAAGAATTCAGACCTCCTCATGACTATCATACCCTCCATCCCAAAGGTGAAGAATCCTTGCCATATTGGAAGAAGATATGGTGCTACATCATTGATGAACACCACAACGACACTACCACCTATCGAGGACAGGTTATAGAGGTTTATGCTGAAGGATCAGATCATGCTCCTATCTGGTTCACCCTATGCAAAAGGGATGGCATGCCTATGATAGGCCCTACCAAACATCGCACCATCAACACTTGTTTCTGATTCGTTAACCCAAGTTCAGTTTTAAATTCTACTTTGTCGTGATCTCCATTATGCGTTTATTCTACTACAGACATTTACATTAGTGATATTCATGTGGGCATGAACGTTGAAGGGGAGGTATTGTTATGAACTCATCATTACTATTAATAGTCGCATTATTGCTATCAGTAGTATAAACGACATATCTATGATATGTTGTATAACCTTCATTCTTACCCCTTAACCTTACCTGATACCTCTGACTCCCTCTGACTCATCTTATCTGTTTCACCTATAGTTAGTTCTCTCTCTCTTAGTATATAAACCTAGACCAACCCAGTGTATTACCTTACACTTTATCAATCGTATCATCCCTTCCTCTTCTCTCTTTCCCGCTCTCAAGTCTTTTCTCTTGATTGCAACCTGAGACATAGTCTAAGGTCATAACAAAATGAAACCCAAGTCACATATCTCCAGAATCTCCCAGAAATCCCCCAAAAATTCTCTCAAAAATCATCCAAAAAAGGCAAAAAAGCGTCCTAAATAGGCCAAAATGAGCTGGATAAGGGCCAGGAGAGAGTGAAGAAGATAACTTACTAAATTATAGGCCAGGAGGGCAAGAAGGAGGGAAAGAGAGGGTGGGGAGGGCAGGAATGATGGTGGTTGAGAGGAAGGAACTATTCTTATGCTCGAAACAGAAGTTCAACATGTCACATGATGTCACATGACCTCTGGACTTGGGATTTTCGAAGCAAAGTCCCTCAAACTATGGGTGAGAGATGTTTTCAGACTATTTCTGCATGGATTTCAATGATTGAAAAGTGTATCCCTATGTCCTTTGGATCGGGGGATCCGAATCTGGTATTTAATTTATTGTTGGATGAAGTCCTAATGAGATATGGCACATTTAACATATGAAAAACATGAATTTCCGCTCTAGCTCCTCCAGTATTGATCGGATAATAAATCTAATGTCAGCTTCTGATTCCTGGACCTTGAGAACATATAGTTACACTTTTAAATCATCAAAATCCACACAAAAACAAGCAGAAAACATCACATTCTTGTTATGTTTTTCTATATCTCCATAACCGGTATGTCTTTTGACAAAGACATACGTATAAACTGATGTTCTTTTAATATTTCATGATTTCTCGTGATTTTTCCAGAATTTTACAGCCAGTAAAACAGGTGCTATGACAGGTGTAATTACAGTTGACAATGACCCCTCCCCCTGTGATGGAATCTTGATATCTCCGTAACGGGTATATTGTTTGAAAAAAACATACATATAAATGTTGAACAGCATAGTGGTACGCAGTGATAGAGGATGATCACTTACATGTGAAATGGTGAGCAGAGACTAGAGTATACAATGAGTAGCTAGTAGGCTATGTATGACTCAGGGAACACACTTAATGGATGGAAATCCGATGATTTATTAAAAGAGATACACAGACAGACCTTATATACATTTCTAGGATGGTCTGTGCAAGCATAATGGGCTGTGTAAGGCTGTGCCAATACAATACTATCTACCAATAGCAGAATGAGAGCATAGCTGTGCGAGGTAGCACCTGCACAGGGACATAATGCATAGGATGAGGCAGCGCTAGGCAGCACATCTAAAGATAGGATGCTGTTATGGTTTCACCGGCTATGGTCACCTGCTCCGGCTCTTTTGTTTTTCCGCATTCTCACGCCTGCCAGTTATACTTTTCTTTCACCTTTCCTTTCTAGTATCTTTCATCTCATGGTCACTCCACATTCCCAAGCCTGTCCGTTATACTTTTCTTTCATCTTTCCTTTCTAGTATCTTTTGTCTCACTGTTACTCCACTCCCATATGCTTTACTCCACGTCCATACGTTCTGACTCCACTTACTCCACTACCCCGAGTATTATGACTCAGTCCTGTTCTATACTTAGTTACCTTGGGTAGTTGTCTCTACGTATATAAGTCCTGTAGGTACTGCTGTATTCCTTACGCTTTACCAATCGTATCCTTCCCTTACTCTTCTCTCTTATCGCCCTCAAGTCTTTGTCACTTGTCTGCAACCTGAGTCTTTATAAGATTAAGGTCGTAACATTTGGTAAAGCGTCTACACCTCACCTTGCAGACAGCAGCCTAGCGAGCTTGCTGTAGTGGTAGTGCATACGGCAGATCTACCAACCGAACGGATGTAATTTTTTCGCGTCGAGGCTTTTTACAAGCGTAGTCATCAGGGCACGAGTTTATGCCAAGTAGCAGCCGACAAGGAAAGAAACGACTTGTCGAAGAAGAATTAGCCGCATATCACGACGGATTGTTGCACCCGACATCGAGACCGGAATCAGCACCACAATCAGACATCGACGAGGAAGTAGATCACATAGCGAACAGTTTTGCAGATATTCACATCGACAACGGAGACCAATCAGAGACGAAGGAACCATCAGACATGTCGACCACAGAGAACACCAAGTCAATTATTCCCAACCCCGGTTGGTTCGAGGGAAGCAGAGAGAGATTTGAGGACTGGTGGAGGAGCATTCAGCTGTTCATAAAGTTTAACGGGATCACCGACAATGATAGGATGATCATAGCGGCCATATCCAGGATGAGAGGAGGAGTAGCCGGAAGTTTTTCAGCACTCGTAGCGGACAAAGTCACCAACCCAGACGTAACATTCACGTGGAAGCAATTCGAGAAGCAGGCGAAGGAGTTGTTTATCGATGGAATGGACAAGGAGAAGAGCGAGATAGCTATCGAGACTATGACACAAGGAAGGAAACCCATCGTGGATTTCTTAGTCGAATTTACCTTGATGATGAACAAGGCGGGAACGGACGATCAACACGCCATCTTCTTGCTGAAGAAGAACGTCAAGAAGGAAACCATTCGCACCATTCTATCATTCCCACCCGACAAAGTCCCCACCACATTCAACGGATGGCTCGAAGTCATAAAAGCAGTAGGAATGGGAACAGAGACGATGAGTTTGTTCGACAAACACACCGCGACAGGAGTCACGTATGGAGGAAGTGGTCAACCCATGGAAGTAGGAAGGTTCGAAACCGCTAGAGTCCAAACCCCGAATAATCAGAGGAAGTGTTTTAACTGTGGAAAGTTCGGACATTTTGCTAGAGAATGCAGGCAGCCGAAGAAGACCGTAACGTGTTACAATTGTAACAAACCAGGACACATCGCCAGGAATTGTAGGGTGCCGAAGAGAGCTAGGACTAGGGAAACGACCGAGGACAGTCCACAGGATGAAGAAGATGCCACCGAGAAGCAGGATTTTGCCAAAGGGTCCGATTGAGCGCGAAATCTCAACCCATAAATCGTAGAGTCTCTCCCCATGTAACAACAAATTCGAAATCCAAGTATGTTATTCCTTTCAAAGAGACTCAACGCGCGAAATTCTGCTGGATGCAACCATCAAAACCAAGAACGGAAACAAAACGGTCAAGGCCCTTATCGACTCGGGAGCACATATGACGATGATAGCAACGGAGTTGGGGAAGAGAAATTGAAGAAGGTCAAACGACAACAACCCATTCGCATGAGAAATGCAGATGGAACACCAAATCGGACAGGGATATTAACGGAGGACGCCAAAATCCAGATGGATCTAGGAGGACATAAGGAGGAAATCAAGGCACTGGTATCGGACATTTCGAGCGCGGATATTTTCTTGGATACGACTGGTTAATTCAACACAACCCGGAGATCGACTGGATAAACCAAGAAGTCAGATTTACACGATGCCCCAGTACATGCACTACACCACACCAAACGATTCCTTTTTCTCGACGGCTAACCACTGATGTGGACAGCGCTACGGAGGAAAAAGAATCAGATCCCACCAACCCCGAAGATCTACCCGATTACATTCGACCATTTACGCACTTGTTTAACAAACGGAATTTTGAGCAATTACCAGCTCGAACGGAATGGGATCATGAGATCAATCTAACGGAGGACGCACCAAAGGAGATATCATCGAAGGTTTATAACATGACGCCAAAGGAAAGGGAGGAACTGGATAAGTTCTTAGACGAGAACCTAGCATCGAAACGAATTCGACCATCCAAATCACCATACGCTGCCCCTTGTTTCTTCGTACCAAAGAAAGATGGATCACTCCGACTATGCCAGGACTACAGGAAACTCAACGAACATTCGATCAAGGACAAAACGCCATTACCGCTCATAAGCGAAGTACTCGACCAACTGCGAGATGCGAAATACTTCAATAAACTGGACATTATCTGGGGTTACAACAATGTCAGGATCAGAGAAGGAGATGAATGGAAAGCAGCGTTTATCACCAATCGTGGATTATTCGAACCTACCGTCATGTTTTTTGGAATGAGTAACTCCCCGGCGACCTTTTCTCGTATGATGGCAACCATATTCCGAGAAATGATCCAAGAAGGTGCACTGGTCAACTATATGGACGACTTCGCGATTCCAGGACGTACCAAAGAGGAACTACGTGAACGGACTATACGTTTCCTGAAAATCGCCGACAAACATAGTCTATTCTTCAAACGATCGAAATGTGAATTCGACGCCACGGAAATCGCCTTGTTAGGCACGGTTGTAGGAAATGGAAAAGCTACTATGGAAAAGGAGAAGGTCAGGGCCATAAAGGAATGGAAAACGCCACGAACAATTAAGGAGGTGGAGAGTTTCTTGGGATTCGCGAACTTTTACAGACGCTTCATACAAAACTTCAGCATCATCGCAGCTCCGCTAATCAGTTGAAGGGAGGAGGAAAAGAGTGGAAATGGGAAGAAGCACAACAACAGGCATTCGACAGCGTCAAAGATTCCATCACCAGCGAACCAGTATTGGCGTTGCCAAATGACTATGGAAAGTTTAGATTGGAGGTGGATGCATCAAACTATGGAACGGGAGCAGTCCTATCACAGGAACAGGAAGGAAAATGGCATCCGGTTGCATTCATGTCCAAAACGTTGACTGAAGCAGAACGAAACTACGATGATCTACGACAAGGAGTTACTGGCTATAGTCAAGGCACTGAATTATGGAGACAGTACCTGTTGGATGCGAAGGAACAGTTCGAAATCTGGAGACCACGAAAACCTGAAGTACTTCAGAGACCCACAGAAACTGAACGCTCGACAAGCAAGATGGTACCTTATGCTGCAGGAATACGATTTCGCACTACGACACATACCTGGAAAATCCAACACCAAAGCCGACATCCTCTCCCGCATAGTCAAACCAGATACAAGCCGAGACAACAGGAACATGGAATGTTCAAAGGAAAGGAGTTTGTACGAAGAATCGTTGAAGAAACGCCAGTATATGAAGCCACCATTCTACGATCTCGACGATTCGAGATATCACCCGACCAACAGATCCTGGAAGTTATCAGAAAGTCGAAAAGGAGGGAAACCATGGTACTGCAGGAATTGGCGAAACAACCGGAGAAAGTGTGGGAGAAAGAAGGGATAATTTACCGACAAGGACGGATCTATGTGCCGGATGAAAGGAACTTGCGAGATCAAATCCTACACGATCACCACTATTCCCCCGACGTCGGACACCCTGGACAACATCGGATGCTAGAACTGTTGAAGCGGACGTTCTGGTGGCCCACGATCAAGACGGACGTCAGGAGATATGTCAGAGGATGTGACATGTGTCAAAAGAACAAGATCATCGCAGACCTGAACCAATCACGCTGAACCCATTACCAATCCCAGAAGGCCCTTGGCAGGAAATCTCTATTGACATGATCGGACCTTTGCCTAAGTCCGAAGCAAAGATGCTATTGTTGTTATCGTCGACCGGTTCTCAAAGATGATCCACCTTGTTCCCACCACTACGACTCTCACGTCAATCGAATTAGCGCATCTATACAAATCGGAGTTTGGAGGCTCCATGGAATTCCCCGAAGAATCATCAGTGACAGAGGACCGCAGTTCGCATCTAAATTCATGAAGGAGCTATGCACATCATTGGGGATAGAAAGGAACCTATCAACGGCGTATCATCCTCAGACGGATGGACAGACGGAACGCATCAACCAAGAAGTCGAAATGTATTTGCGGAATTTCATCAGCTATCGACAGAACGATTGGACGAAATGGCTACCTACGGCGGAGTTCCATTACAACGATAAAGTCCACTCTGCCACGAAGAACACACCGTTCTTTTTGAATCACGGATTCCATCCATGGAAAGGGAATCACAGTCTACCTACGTTCAACCCAGCGGCAGCGGATTTCTCATCGGAGTTAGAGAAAGCCCGAGAAGAAGCTAAAGCGGCAATGGAAGAGAACAATGATCTTATGCGAAACCGAGGAAACCACGGAAATACCTCTAAAGTGTTCTCACCCGGAGAGAAGGTCTGGCTAGAAGCAGTTAACATTCATTCCAACCGACCATCACGGAAACTTGACAACAAACGCTATGGACCTTTCGAGATCGTCGAAGCTGTCGGAGATCGGTCATACAAGCTTCACTTACCTGAGTCCTGGGCAATCCACAACGTATTCCACGCTTCATTGCTCACACGATGTCACAACCCGAGTTTGACAGCCAACACCACCCTACCCCGCCGCCACCTGATATCATAAACGAAGAAGAAGAGTACGAAATCGAAGAGATCCGAGGACATAGGAAGCGAGGAAGAGGAACCCAGTATTTGGTACATTGGAGGGGTTACGGAAATGAAGAAGACACATGGTTACCAAGATCAGCCTTGGAGAACGCCAAGGACGTCCTAGACGAGTACGAGGAAACACGGTCGTAGGATATAAAGCCCAACGAAAGCACTCCAATCGGTATACAACAATCGTCAATCTCTTTCATCCTCCAAATCACCTTCAAATGTCCGACATCTCGACCTTTATTCCACCTTTCCAATCCACCAACAACGAAACACCTGCTTTGGTCAGAATTCGAGGAGCAGATTTATGTGTCCAAACCAAAGACGGAATGCGCTTCTGGATCCATTCATACTTCCTCACCAGAGAATCCGTTTATTGGCGAAGAAAATTAACTGGATACGACGATCCCCATCACACGTTCATCAGAAACTTTAACACCGCAGACCCCGCTTACATTGAAGACGCCAATGCCACAGAATTCCAAGTGTTCCTCTTCATCTTCTACAACACCAAATATGATGACTATTCGAGTCTCGTATTCGAAGAATGGGTTAACATCCTAAACCTTGCGCACAAGTGGAAGTTTCCTGAAGTCAAGAATTTGGCAGAAAGAAACCTCTTCAAGTTGGGATATGAGGTTCGACCTGCAAAGATGGAGATTAACTTCACAGACTAGGATACTTCGTGTGGTCACGAAGCCTAAACGGAGGGTATTGTTATGGTCTCACCGGTTATGGTCACCTGCTCCGGCTCTTTTGTTTTTCCGCATTCTCATGCCTGCCCATTATACTTTTCTTTCACCTTTCCTTTCTAGTATCTTTCATCTCACGGTCACTCCACATTCTCAGGCCTGTCCGTTATACTTTTCTTTCATCTTTCCTTTCTAGTATCTTTTGTCTCACTGTTACTCCACTCCCATATGCTTTACTCCACGTCCATACGTTCTTGCTCCACTTACTCCACTACCCCGAGTATTATGACTCAGTCCTGTTCTATACTTAGTTACCTTGGGTAGTTGTCTCTACGTATATAAACCCTGTAGGTACTGCTGTATTCCTTACGCTTTACCAATCGTATCCTTCCCTTACTCTTCTCTCTTATCGCCCTCAAGTCTTTGTCACTTGTCTGCAACCTGAGTCTTTATAAGATTAAGGTCGTAACATGGATATGGTATTCACCCACCCATATCTAGAGACTCAGGATGATGACGAGCTTGTTAAAGCTATACATCAACTATGGAAGAGTGAGCGGTATAACATAGAGCTGGCACACCCTTGGCTTCAGACCTCGGCATCCAATCATTGGACTACCGAGGAGATCGATGAAAGTTGGATCACGCCATGGAATCCAGATTGGCCTCAGAATGCTAATGCCCTTGTTATGGTTTCACCAGTCATGGTTATTCATTCAGGCTCCTTTGTTTTTCCACGTTCTCATGTATGCCAATTATGCTTCTTTCATTTTTCCTTACTTGTACATTCTGTCTCACCGTTACCCCACTCCCATATGTTTCTACTCCACTTTTCCCACTACTCCGAGTATTATGACTCAGCCCTGTTCTATACTTAGTTATCCTGGGTAGTTACCTTTACATATATAAACCCTGTAGGTACTGCTGTATTCCTTACGCTTTACCAATTGTATCTTTCCCTTCCTCTACTCTCTATTCGCTCTCAAGTCTTTATCCACTTGTCTGCAACCTGAGTCTTTACAGAATAAGGTCATAACAGTCCTGCTGTCACAGGGCTTAGATCAATCTGAGTTCCATAATTATGAGAACCCTACAGATTAGTGTTTTGGATCTAGGTATTTATAGGTTTCATTTCATTCAGTGTTTCATTTCATATTTATGTTTCATGATCCATTTCATGTAACATTTTATATTTATCATTTCACCTTGTCATGCAAGTATCGTAGATCAACTTGCTAGTTTCACTCTCTGTCTCAGATATTTATAGAAGTAGATAGAATGTATTTAAGGTGTCTCCAACAGGTGAATCAAAGTCAAGCTTTGATCTTTATACAGGGCATCCGTGTACTGTAATAAGATTCTACTCTTTATACATCCTCACGATCTAAACTGTTATGAACTCATCATTACTATTAGTAGTCACATCATTGCTATCAGTAGTATAATTGACATATCAGTGATATGTCGTATAACCTTCATTCTTACCCCTTAACCTTACCTGACACCTCTGACTCCCTCTGACTCGTCTTATCTGTTTCACCTATAGTTAGTTCTCTTTCTCTTAGTATATAAACCTAGACCAACCCAGTGTATTACTTTATGCTTTATCAATCGTATCATCCTTTCCTCTTCTCTCTTTCCTGCTCTCAAGTCTTTTCTCTTGATTGCAACCTGAGACATAGTCTAAGGTCATAACATAAACCTTCACGTGATATCCACTCAAAGCTACTCCCACTGCCGTTAGCCTTAACAGTTAAGGTTATCATGACAAGTTTAGCCAGAGTGCATTCTATAGTCTAGATCTTGTTATGGTTCTCAGACTATAGAAGGATTAGCGGTTAGACCACTTGTTGTTACGACCTTAATCTTATAAAGACTCAGGTTGCAGACAAGTGACAAAGACTTGAGGGCGATAAGAGAGAAGAGTAAGGAAAGGATACGATTGGTAAAGCGTAAAGACTACAGCAGTATCTACAGGGTTTATATACGTAGAGACAACTACCCAAGGTAACTAAGTATAGAACAGGACTGAGTCATAATACTCAGGGTAGTGGAGTAAGTGGAGTAAGAACATATGGACGTGGAGTAAGGCATATGGGAGTGGAGTAACAGTGAGACAAAAGATACTAGAAAGGAAAGATGAAAGAAAAGTATAACGGACAGGCCTGAGAATGTGGAGTGACCGTGAGATGAAAGATACTAGAAAGGAAAGGTGAAAGAAAAGTATAACGGGCAGGTGTGAGAATGCGGAAAAACAAAAGAGCCTGAATGGGTGACTATAACCGGTGAAACCATAACACTTGTCTTGCTAATGCCTAAACATGCCCACATCTAGGGGACATTAACTACCATGTAGTTGTGTGCTTCTAGATAGGATTACGGACTACTGTCAGGATCAGTTAGTGATCTTTCAGCACTCCTAATACTGAAACCGTAACACATACAAATTGCATGTGGGTCATGACTTAATTAATGTGGCAAAGCAAGCACTGGCCGGTGACAGGTACAATTCAGATCTCGATGTAGTCACTCAAAGTTTGGTATGTTGCCATGTGGCATGGGGTGGTTCATGGTTTCTCATGATTTTGATTGAAAGCTCCTAGATATTATATATTTATGGGTGATTCATATCACATGTAGGCTCTAGGAAGCCGAAGGATATCTTAGAATATCTCAAGCTGCAATGCCCTTCTAGGGATTTCAGCAATTCCGATCGTAATTACTGTTTTGTGTAAATATGCCAAAAGTGGCATATAAGTATATTATACTATCAATATGATCAGACTACGAGTCAGAGGACATTACAATAATGAAAACCATACAATACAAGCCAGTCTTTCAATCTGTTATGCACTTTTCTTTCCTTTGTATTGTATGTTTCCAGAGCATTTACTATACCCCAGCGGCCCTGTGCTATTTACTAAAATTTGCCACATCATTCAACTCGTTACCCACACGCCATGTGTCCAATGCTTTTTTTAAAAAAAAAAAACTCTGCATCATTATATACCGCTACAAGCAAGCTAGTGCTAAGACGTGGTGAGACCACAGTATACATAATTGTTTGATGCATGTTGCAGACTAGGGTGAAATTTAGAAACAAGATAGTGAAAATCAATATTTACACTAGATTGGCTAATGTGTTTCCACTAGAGAAAGAGGTTATTCATAATGATGCAGAGGGGAAAAAAAAAGGGTCCACAGGAACTAAAATTGCCTGAGTCTTTAATTCATAATTCAAGGTCATTGCTAGGTCATTGCTTAACAGTACTTAATTTGTTCACCGGTCGCCCATTGCTTCTTGAACTGCAACTACTACCTTCCTCTTTTGGAAATCTCAGTGTTAGTACTCGAGTAACAATACATCATATGCTATGCCGCCTCTTCATGCTAAGCATAAGGCCTTCGAAGTCCCTTCCCACATTTCTCTTGAGCAAGCTGATGCTTTGCACACTGCTTTCTCCAGTGAGGATGATGCTATCCAAGAAATTCTCCGTGAAATCCCCCCCCTTCCTGCTCATCTCACACCACTCTGGCCAAGATGAGCTCATTGTTGAGTGCTACTCAGGCCTTGGTTGCCATTCTGGCACAGACGATGTTGCCAGTCACTCCCTGGACTCCAGCTACATCAAGAATTCCCCTGGACATTGTTGCCGCTCCTGTTCCTTTGGAAATTGAGAAGTCCATCCTTTCCAAGCAGCTCCGCTCTCTGGGGTCCTTGTCAATGGGCTCGGACCCTTCTCTTATTGCGGATCCCATCCATGACTATGCATCTATAGATCTGGAGTATGCCACTCCATGTCCCGAAACTCTGTCTCCTGCAGGTCCCCCCGCTAAGCCACCACCTCCCCCCTTCTCCTCACACCTAAACCCAAGCCCTCTGAGGTTTGGGATTCATTTTTTGATACCTTCGAACATGCTGTCAAAGGTGTCTGTGACTGCACCAATGTTGCAAGGTTTTGCAGCCTTGCAATACATGTTCTTCAAGTCACCACACCCCCTACACATGGCAATGGTCAAACCTACCCAAAAAAGAAGATCTGGACTGAGCCAGAACTTTCTACTCCCATTCCTCAGGCTGCTGTCCCCATCAAGGTTGACATGCCTGCTCCGCCTCCTCCAGCACCCAGGAAAATGACTCCGGCAGTTGTTTCCCTCCCCACCTCCACCAAGCGGCCTTCTCCCCAGGCCACTCCCCCTGTCTCTGTCACTGCGCCTGCTTGCAAGTGCCATCGAGGCAAACATACCACCCATGGCGCTTTGCACTGTAGTATCATCCTTACCCCACTAGCTGGGTCTTCTGTAAAGGCCTCGTCCTTCACTCCTGAGGTTATTAATAACCTCAACACACTTCTTGGGAATGACCTTAAGTCTGAGGTCATTCTCACCCATGCTGCGGTCAATGGCAATGGCATCTTTATTGCCACCTCCTGTGTTCCCACCTCCACTGACATTGCATTCATGCTCAAACATGTCTGCTGTCTTTTCCCTGTTGTGCAAGGTCAACCCATTGTACACACCCTGGCTATGTTGACTTCCTATGTCAAGGTTGTCGATGTGCCCCATATCCCCGCCCCTCTGAAAGAGTGGACATATATATATATATATATACACGCGTTCAACATGAGGCATTCATGAATGCCCTCGCTAAGTCCCTGGTCAGCATCTCGCTGGCCAAACTCATCAAGCACAAGCTGTGCTTTATGCGTGCCTCCCCTCATTCCGATTCATGCATCACATAGATCGACCTCCATGACTCCGTTTCGGACTCCAATGCCCGCAGCTTCATTTCCAAGATTGTGTCCATCAGTGGCACGAATTGCTGAATCCAGAGCACTCACTCCCACTCCGGTTCCATCATGTGTGCTCACTGCATGCGATGGGGCCATCATTCCACACAGTGCCATGTCAAGTATGTGCACTGCCCCCTTTGCGGTGGGCCTCACTCTGAGGCCAACCACTCTTCTCTGGTCGATGCCAAACATGTTGATCAACATCATTGCATCAATTGTACTGCAGCCAAGCACCCAGCGGACAAGCATGCCCACTCTGCCATGGATACTTCGTGTCCATTCTGGAAAAATAGGTATGACTGCACCTGGCTCAAGCACCAGTTTAAAGCGCGCTACTAAGTTCTTTTCCCCCTTTTTTTCTTTTCTCTTCGACCTTTTCATGGTCAATTCTATTCGCCCTTCGCATATATTACTTTTAGCCCCCCGTTACATTACTAGATTACTTAATAGCGGAACGTTTACCGGACGCCGTGAATATAAACAATTGATTTCAAAAAAAAAAAAAAAAAAAAAAAAGTGCTTAATTTGTTCGATAAGATAAACCACGTGAAATGTTCGCCACCAAATTACGAATGGAGTTACGCTGCATACATACAAAAAGGCGCGCCACGCTGCCACGATGACGATCATATCATGTTCGGCATAATGCGGCGGCAACTTTATAACAACTTTATAACCCCCGCTCATCTCAAATCCATCTCATATACAGCTAACCATCCGTCCACTCTCCCAGTGCAGTTGCATGAGCATCTTAGCCATGGCGAACTTTAAACACAACCAAATTCTTCTTTCTGAACGACTTTTGCTCTTACACAAACTCAACTACTCAGTTCATCGACTGTCGCACATTCATGCTGTCCAAGAAATGAAACTTCTCGACACCATCGCACTGCTATTGACCACTGGTCTGCCAGGAGATCATTTTGCAGTTGCCTTTGATAAGCGCCAGGGTGTGGAGGTCGTTCTAGCAAAGAACGGAACTCCTACCTCAGAAGATCTAGCCGATGCAAAGGAGCTTCTTACTAGCCTCTGCAATCCGGGGGTTAGTGGAGTGGAAGATTTTTCCCTCTTGGCCCGACGTTGTCAAGCAAATGTGATCAAGCAGATTCAAAAACTGCTGGCTTCTATCTTAGAAACCGGGTTTTACGACGATTTTTACTCAAGACTCGACCAACGCTCTTCGGCAAGCGATCCCCTGTCGCCAAGTGACATTGAACGGGAATTTCCTCGAAGTACGAAATCTATCACGAAGGGGTACACAGGCCAACCGCTTTCGGACGTATTGCGAGACTTTTTCGACGGTACTGTTGGAGCTGCCCAGGTAGTTTCCGAGGACCTGGAAGCGAAGGGTTTCCTGGATCTACAATTCCTTACCTCAACAATCGCACATTCCTGCTTTTTACGACAATGAGTCCTAATGAGAGATGCAGGGTATCAGAAGGTACTGAGATTTCAGCAACGTGCGGAGAAATTGTATCGCTACGTAGATGACGTCCATTCCCTTGTCAGGTATGCAAAGCGGCTGGGAAGGCCAATACGATACCGTTGGGTCACGGATGAATCTTTAAGGGTCCAAAGGGTAGAAGAAGGCGTTCGCATTTCTGCTGGAACTCCACTGGAAGCCCTCCATCGTGCATCCTTGGTGCACTCGCAACTTGAATTACCAATACTGAAAGAACGCAAACCTTTAATCTTTGAGCCATGGCAGCGAACAGTCCAAACATGCCTTCACGCCGAACTCTGCATAATTCTCCATTTTGGCCAAGCATCAGACATGGAGGATTATTATCGACCTATTGGGGTCAGTAAACCGAGTTGTTTGTGTTGTTTATTGTGGATGGCGGCATACAATCGGCAGCCCCAGGTCAACATATTTTGGGAGGCAAGATCTTGTCGCAAGGCGGACGCGACTTGGGCTCTCTCGGCTCCTGCATGCTCGAATGTGAAAGGTCCTGATCTGCGGGTACTTGATGAAGAGGTGATATCCGAAATATTCCAACTGTTGCGAGAGTAGCTTCGGCCCAGGTATGCTTCCCATACTGAGTTTATGGCCATGACTTGACAAACTAGTAGAGGAATAAGCTTGATATGCAAACCTTGGACAATAGCAGCAGCTTCTCAGAGCATGACTAGCGACCTAAGGAGACACCGACGGAGCTACATGATAGAACGAAATTCAAATGTTTACGCTTTTGTTAGACGAGGGTTGCATGACGTTGTTAGCCTGAGTAATCCTTAAAAATCTCAACATCCTTCATTCTCGCACGAAATTATCAATTTGATGTACATGAGCCATATCTATAGACGGTCGCGAAAGGGAACTTCCGAATACTACCAGTTTATTATTCACTGGTCAGCAGGGAGATCATTCATTGGGCGTGTATTTCATATGGCGAGCGTTTGGAGGTAGTTCTAGCCAAAAAAATGGACAACCTATCCTGGTCTGCCCAGGATCAATGTTTCATTGCCACCGAGATGATTCCATCCCTAACCGGGGTATGGGCATGATTAAGTTCTGGCAAGAGTCGCCCAGCATCTTCAGAAAGCTTATCGGTGGGACTGTCTGATTTCGGATATCAACGTTTTCAACTCTGACATACCGCGGAACTCGGCTAAGAGGTGATTCTGGCAACTACGTAGTACGGTTCCTAAGATGTTCGTACTACTCCTGATTTCCCTGTGATTTTGTTTTTCTCCAGATTGTGTGCAACCGGTGGAGACTCTTGTCCATGACGCTCGATTCCCGTCTTGTCGCCGGCGAGAAGTGTCTGTTGGTTTGCGCTTTGATAACTAGATTCTGCCCTTTGATGTGCAGGATTTCCTCTTCGATGCGTTCATGCACAGTTTGCCAAGGTGTCAACTTTGTGTAAGGCCATTTTCGACCTTGTGCTTGTGTAACATATTGAGTTGGACAGGCAATGATAGCACATCTTCTGGTAAGGAATCAAATGATGGTGCCACGGCGCCAGCCTGGAATGCACGTTGCTCCGTAAGGTGGCTTTTCTTCCCGGTCAACGTAGTTATATTTATGTCATGACGTTGCAATTTGCAAGGACACCCCGAACTTAGCGAATCTATCATTACCGGCGTCGTTGATTGTTGGCCGAGGGACGACACTGCTCAAGTTGAAAAAGCACGCTTAGAACGTGCAGACGAGTGAATTTCGGAAAGAAGTGTAGCGGAGCTGAGATGACGATATGATTACAATGGCACCAACGACATTCATAAATCTGTTTAGATTCGAAATGAGATAAGTAAATTAGGCGGCATTCCTAAGGAGAATATTGGCGCTGAGTTTCTTCAGACCCGAGATGTTGACCGCACGCTTCTCCTGCCTTTTAACTCGCGCATCTTCGCTATAGTCCATACCAAACATCTCCCAGAAAGTTTTACCAAGCACGAGAACACCATCATAATCAGCTCCCCACCTCTTTCCAGTTGCGTGTTTAACGATAGGCTCATCCTCGCCTTCTGCACCTTCCTCTCCAAAGTAGCTTTTGACTGCTTCTTTATCAATGGCATCCTTCTCATCACGTTGTCTGTGAAGCTCGGTAACGGTGCGCTCATCGAATTCGGGATGGCCTTGGCTGGTCAAGACATGGACTTGTTCAGCCCATTTGAAGTTTGAATTGTCCGAAATCGAGTCCATCGGATAGAACTTGACGATACCTTGATTCGGTGTCAAAGCGGACGAGGCCAAGAGGTAAATTTCACCAGACTGCAGAGATCCAGCCAAGGACTGTATGGGCACGGCATCCTGATGGAATTCTTGGAGCTGCTATTGGTCGTTCCTTGAATTACTGCCGCATTAATTTGAATCGAAACGCTTACCAATCTTTTAACACCGTAGAGCAACCTGCCTATGTATGTAGTTCTGAGGACGGTAGGTCCGGTCTCCCAGTTGCAAGGGTTTCTGATGACTTTGCCACCTAAAGATCGGCAAATAATCTGATGCCCGAAGCATATGCCTGATGCCAAGTAATCAAAAACGATTCGGATTATAGTATGAATACATTCAAAGAATCAGACTCACCGACAAGTTTGGTTGCCGGATGATGGGTACCGACCTTCGTAACAAAGTTGACAAGGTGAACAATCCAATCGTCTTCCGCAAATGCATCAGAAGCTAAAAAAAAAAGTTGTGAATGATCATTGACGACTTTCAGCGGGAAACTTCAAACGAGAAACAATCCAACTTACGCGATCCTGTGATCATAACGACATTGTAGTCATCAATGAGTTCGTCTTCAGGATAATCGCCCTCCATGACGTTGTAGCTCTCCATGATGAGTTTATATCCAGAGTTTGGCGGCAGGGAGGCATTCAACCATCGCGCGTACGTACGGAGATAATCGCCATTGTATTCCAAAAGGTTGTGAGTCCAGTAACCGCAGATGAGAAGAGCGACGCGAACGACTTTAGTGTTAGTAGACATGATTAGACGAGATTCGTAGGGGATGGAGGGACAGTAGGAAAGCCATGACGGTTTTATAGAACTCCCGTTGCGTGTATGCTCGCGTTTGGAAGAAATAGTCCTTCCCGGATGCAGTGAATGGTTTGTCAACTTCGCGGTGTTTTAAGGGGAAAGCTTCATCCAAAAGGGTCAAAAATGGCTCCGATGACCTGAAGAATGCCGATAATGTATACGCAGACTGTACGAGAAGTCATTCGATATCACTTAAAGACAGTTGGAATGACTGACAACGTTGACTGCTTCAGTAACCCGATATAGCCACGAATCTATGACTCGGCCAAGTCCATTGGGAAGCCTGAAACTTTTCCTCTCGGCATTCTCCTCTTGGAGGGTATAAAAGCCAAGCATGCAGTTGAAAGGCAATACAGTCCCAATACACTTGCCGAGCGAATGTTCTGCGAGAAAACCCACTGCGCTTTTTTTTCTATGCAACAGAAAGTCCACTTCCGTGGTCTTCGCTTTTAAGTTTTACCAAAGTCACCTGAGCGTCACGTGCTTATAAATTGCTATTGTCCCTCGCCGCTTTAGTACGTGCTTGATCAAAGAGACAGAGTGGAAGCAAGGCGCAGGAGGAGCTACCAACAATATCGGTACGTTATGAGATCTGCCTAAAGTCAGATTGCTATCCTGTAAGAATGACATCGTTCCAGGTTCAAGTTCAGAACGTGGTGGCTAGCCATCTAGAGAAAACATTAATTATAATACAGCAGTGTTATGATTAAACTCGCACGGTTGAATAGTCAGTAACCGGTGAAGTAGGTGTTCCATCGTGTCTGTCAGGTTCAAGCCAGATGAACAATGCAAAAAGCAATACATCGGAAGTCGCCGAGCCCTCCAATTGCGGTTATGGCCTGGACAGACAGGGCTCATGCCCGGTGAAACCTACTTTGAGTGAATTAGATATTCCCAGCCATCCACAAGTTGGTACCTCATTTAACGATTGTTTATTTGGAAATCGAGGATGAGGCGCGCGCAGATAGTATTGGGACGCGACTACGATAAAATGCACTACGTAACATCAATGCGGTGAGTCATGTGACAGTGTTGCCCACTTGAGCGCCAGCAACCATGTCGGATAACTAAACTCTTCTTTTTGAACGACTTTTTACTCTTACGGTTGCGATTTTTTTTTTTTTGGTACAGTTGGAGCGGCCCAGGCAGTTTTTCCTGGATCGAAACTTGTCGTTTGTATCTGCGCTCAGACTCTATTGGAAGCCGTCGATCGTGCATGCATTCTGTGTTTTCCTTCACGACAATTTAGCAAGGCGGAAACGCATATGCCTTCACGCCGAACTCGGCATTATTTTCCATTTTGGCCAAACATCAGAAATGGGGTGTGTTGTTCGACTTTTATGGATGAGGGTAAATCATTGGCACGAGTCGTATATGGGCGTTACGAGCCGGACGCGACTTGGGCCCGAATGTGGTCGATGAGAAGGTGATATTTGATGTATTCAAGAATAAACGGTGGCGATGGTGGGTTTCAAAAACGACATGAGCTTTACGAGTTGGATGTGTAGGCCTCGATCAATAGTAGCATTACTCTGATGTGCATCATAGAGGCCCGCGAGACGGTGCTTGCCGTTTACTATCAGCAAGGCGAACTCTCAGCGGATACGGCGAGCATTCGGTCTGCCTGGCTTATCAGGATTATGGATTAGCGACCTAGGGATACTGTACATCTGATTACGTAGATACAGTTGTTGTTTACTCTTGTGCCAAGAAGGGGTTGGCGATTTCTTCTGAGCCGTCTACGGGACTGACGATGGTGATGAGGGGTCCTCGGAGGACGACGAGGCCGAGAGAACGGGTGTGGGGTTCTGGTTCTGTGGTTGGTGGTCAGAAGAATGAAAAGAAAGCAGATGCTGGGGTTGCCTTGGATGTGTTCCTGGACATCGTCGAGTACGAGGTTTAATAACTGATCGTAGCCTTTGAGGGTGCCTACGACTGCAAGAGGGGGGGATGAGAGGGGGGTGGACAAGGCGGAGAGAGCGACAGACCCTCGCGTCCGCCCATGAACTTGACGCGGATGGGCTCATTGACGTATTTTGCGAGGTCGAGAATGGCCTCGCGCTTGGGCTTGTCCTGGGCAGTGAGCGGGGGCGGGCCGGGGCGGGGTCTGTGGAGGGGCACGCCACGGATGATGCCATGGATAGAGGGGCGGGCCTGAGAGGTGAGGAGGGAATGAGAATGAAAGGATAGATTAGCAAAGAGAGAAAGACACACGCGATCAGCCATGAAGTGGGAGAGAAATGAAGAGTGTGAAAATTGATTCCTGGCTTGTTCCCCCCACCACCGCGGCACGATGAACGCAACTGACCTCCTCGCCAACACTCTCTCTGCAGGTAACTCGCCCCTTCTACTCACAACACACCCGCTCACCTCTGCAGATGCCAGAACGCGCGAGGATGCCACCCACAAGCTCGACGCAGCCTCTCGCGAAAATTACGTGCGCTCCTTTTTCTGCCTTGCTTTCTTCTGCATACTCACCCATGCCAGCCCGAATACATGCTCATGCTCACCTCCGTCCTCGCAAGCGAGGGCGCCCCCATCCACGTCAGAAACGCCGCAGGCCTCGCCCTCAAGAATGCCCTCTCCGCTCGCGTATGTCCCCTCTTCCCCCCCCTCTCTCCCTCCATCCACCCCTCATCAGGTCTCTCTTCTCTCTCCAGGACGCGACAAGGCAGCAGGAATACTCCAATCGCTGGCTCCAGCTCCCCGTAGACACAAAGAACAAGATCAAACAGCAGACCCTCGAAACCCTCGCATCGCCCCTCCAAAAAGCAGGCAACTTTGCCTCCCAGGTCGTCGCTGCAATCGCCGCCGTCGAACTCCCCAACAATCAATGGGCTGATCTCATAGAGCTTCTCCTCAGCTTTGTCAACAACCAGCAAAACACAAACCTCAAAATCGCCACTCTCCAGACAATCGGTTTCATCTGCGAAGTCATCGTGCGTCTTCCCTACCCTCCCTCTCACCCCTCCCTCACGCGTTCTCCCTCCCAGAAACCCGAGATCCTCAGTCTCCGTTCCAATGAAATCCTCACCGCCGTCATCCATGGCGCAAGGAAAGAGGAGCCTTCCCCCGATGTTCAGCTCGCCGCAGTTCACGCCCTCTACAACTCCCTCGAGTTTGTCCGTGAGAATTTCGAGCGCGAGGTCCGTCGTCCTCGTTGCATCCAATTTGATTCCATTACTCAACTCGTTGGCAGGGTGAACGAAATTACATCATGCAGGTCGTTTGTGAAGCAACCCAGAACCAATCAGTTCAGGTTCAAGTCGGCGCATTTGAATGTCTCGTTCGGATCATGGGGCTCTACTATGACAAAATGGCTCTCTACATGGAACAGGCGCTTTTTGGCGTATGTATTCTGCCTTGACAAGGCCCTTGATGCATCCTCTGATAACCCTGATATTAGCTCACCGTCATGGGAATGAAGCACAATGACGAGCGCGTGGCTTTACAGGCAGTCGAGTTTTGGTCGACAGTCTGCGAGGAAGAGGTCGAACTGACTGTGGAAGCACAAGAGGTATGGTGTGCATCTTTGCCATTATCCTTTACAAACTGACGTTATCCAGGCCTTGGATTACGGCGAGCAACCCGAAGCCGAATCAAGGCAATTCGCAAAGGTCGCTCTGCCAGAGATCGTGCCGGTCCTTCTCCAGCTCCTCACCAAACAAGACGAAGACGCCGACGATGATGAATGGAATGTATCGATGGCAGCAGCCACATGCCTCAATCTCCTTGCCATGGCGGTCCAGGACGCTATCGTACCCGCCGTCATTCCTTTCATCGAGGCCAATATCAAAGCAGACGACTGGCATCTCCGCGAGGCAGCAGTCATGACTTTTGGTTCCATTTTAGATGGGCCGGATCCTGGCGTCCTTACTCCTCTCGTGAACCAAGCTCTACCACTCTTGATCTCCATGATGAACGACCAAAATCTCCATGTCAAGGATACGACCGCTTGGACTCTGGGAAGAATTTCGGATCTGTTGGTGACAACTATCAAAACTGATGTCCACCTGCATCCATTGGTCTCTGCCCTCGTTAATGGGTTGACGGATTCACCGAGGATCGCTACCAACTGCTCTTGGGCCCTGAAGAATCTTGCGGAGCAGCTTGGAGGAAGCTTTTATGATGAGGATGGGAATGAGAGCCCGAGCGGACCATTGTCTCCTTACTATGAAGGTGTCATCGCTGCTTTGTTGCGTGTTACGGAGAGGTGCGTTTGTGTTTCGGTGATGCAAGGTGGGTATATGCTGATTATGTTGTTGGGTAGTGGAAGTAATGAGGCCAACTATCGTACGGCCGCATATCAGGCTATCGCTGCTTATCTCGGTCAAGCAACTGCTGATGTTATTCCTGTCGTTCTCAACACTATTGATACCGTTCTCACTCGTATGGAGCATCTTTTGGTCATCCATGTGAGGCGCTCGTTCTCCTTTTTCACTGACCCGGCGGCTGACACGCGAACTGATAGGAACAAATTGTGGGTATCGATGATCGAAACAATTGGAACGACCTCATCAGCAATTTATGCAATGTCGTCATGGTATGTCTTTTGTCTTTTGTGAATGTGTGATCTGGATTGTGACCTTGCGGTGTATAGTCGGTGATAAGGAAACTGGAGGCTAATATTCAGCCTCGTGCTGACCGGATTATGACTATCAATATTGGGTTACTTGCGGCTGCGAGTAAGACGACAACGATAGTTGAAGATACGTTTCTCGTCATTGGAGCTCTCGCATCAGGTAACGTCTCGACCCTGCCGTGCGTACCTTGCCTAACCTTCTCTCCTTCAGCCCTAGACGCCGCATTCTCACCCTACATCGACCACATCCTCACCTACCTCTACCCCGCCCTCAAAGCGCACGAAGACACCCAACTATGCACCACCGCCGTCGGACTCGTCGGCGACATTTCTCGAGCGCTGAGCGAACAAAGTGCGAAATACGCGGGACATTTTATGACTGTGTTGTTGGAGAATTTGCAGAGTGAGGTGTTGAATAGGAATGTGAAGGTGTCGATTTTGTCGTGTTTTGGGGATATTGCGTTGGCGGTTGGGCCGGGGTTTGAGCCGTATTTTGAGACGACGATGACGGTGTTGAGGCAGGCGGGGCAGGTTGAGCCTAATCCTGTGAGTTGGTTGAGTTTTTTTTTTTTGATGATATGGGTGCTGATGGGGGTTAGCTGGATTATGATCTTGTGGATTATGTGGCGACTTTGAGAGAGGGTATTCTTGAAGCTTATACTGGGATCACTACCGGGTTCAAGAAAACTGACAAAGGTGCGTATGCTTCATCGTCCTATACCAACGACATGGATTATTAAAAACATGCATAAAAAATAGCGCATTTGTTACTGCAACACGTGCCATCCATTCTTGACCTGATTCAACGATGTCTGAAAGACGACGATAGGACGGACGCGACGATGCGACTGTCATATGGCCTTATTGGGGATTTGGCGGACGCGTTTCCGAGGGGGGAGATTAAGCATTTGTTGCTGGGGCATTGGATTGTGGGGGAGTTGAGGACGAAGTATAAGATGCCGGGGGAGACAAAGAAGACATTGAGATGGGCGAGGGAGGTGAGTTGATTTTTTGCTTTGATTTTTTTTTTCCTTTTTTTTTTGGGTTTTTGGATTTGGATTGATGTTTTGTGGTTGGTAGATGGTTAAAGTTGCTACGCAGTAGATTGGCTTTGAAGTGAGTTTTGCTTTTTTGGTGTGTGATTTGGGCTGATGGTGGGGATTTTGTTTAAAGATTGCTACGTGGTAGATTGGCTTCTCTCGAGTTACTTGGAATGATTTTTTTTTTCTGGTTGCTGCTTTTATAAACCTTGATTTGATTTTTTTTTTTCCTTTTTTTTTTCCTTCTTCAGCTTTTAACCATGCATTACATATCATACTTTTTTTTTTTCGCCATCTGAAGGAAGGCAAAATATTACCATACGTATCCAACGGCATCAATTTTTCAATTTTTTTCAACTCGTCTCTCTCTCATCGTCCATCGGTTACATCATTATACTTAGTTACTTAGTTGATTAGTTACTTAGTTTTCTTTTTTTCCCCGATTACTGTTTTTTTTTTTGTGTGTGTTGTCGGTCTTTTGAAGTATGGAATTGGATTTTTTTTTTGTTTTTTTTTTTTGTTTGATATAGAAATTTTGGGGGGGCTGAGTGGGTTACTTTTTTTTTCGTGTTATTAACTGCTCGTTTCTTTTGTTTGTTTGAATGCTTGATTGATGTTTCGGGAACGTCTCTCTGTCCTTTTCCCCCGTTTCTTTCCTATCCTACTCTACACTACTCGACCTCGCCTCCCCCGCTCTTGTTTTTTTTTTTTTTCCTATTTTTGTGTGTCTGCGGTTGCTCAAGGCAACAATAAATCATTGACTACGACTTATGATAAGTTTTTTTATTTGTTTTTTGATACCGCCAATTCTTTTTTTTTTGTTAGTTTGTAGTATTACATGACGAGGCACTTTTTTTTTTACGATATCTATATATCCCCCGGTTTTTTTTGTGATTGGTTTTTTGAGAAGCTGGTTGAAGCGAGAGTTGTGGTTTTTTTTTGCGGTGTTGCGGTGTGAGGATAACAGAACTTTCTTGAGGACGACGACCACTTTTTCTTTAGAATTTAATAATTGAGATTTTTTTTTTTTTTTTTACAAGAGGAACTTTTTATTCGGGTGGGGACACTCGAAAGAAACTGAGTAGATGAAATGGGTTATGAACGTTTCTGTCTTTTTTTTTTTTCGTTTTGTCGTTTTACGTGTTGTTGATATCATAACTAAAAACAATCGAGAGTGGGTTTTCTTTCAATTTGTGGGTTCTTGATTCGGAATCGATAATCCTATTCGCTTTCCCGGACCACCTCTTTCCATGCTACTTAAAACTCACCGGCACTCCTTCGGTTGGAATTGGTGTCTACATTATATCAAGAACAAACTCAATTATTACCAACTATGAGGAATGAAAAAGCTTTTTGGCAAACCGAGTAACGGTATATTCAAGGATATATTTGTGGTGATACTTGTGATTATGATTCATGATAGATTCACGGCGTTACATATTTGGAAGCATCTGCTGCCCATCCTGACAAACTCTCCTGTGTCCACCCTCCTTTACCGTAAACACACTCATGCTCGATCAAAGTCTCATGAGACAGGGTCTCGCAAGACGGGTTTTCCATTTGCATCCTGCAGGAGTGGGAGACCCTTGTTCAGCAGAATTTTTTCCTGTTCGCCTGCGTTTAACACCGTTCCTCCAAGAATCATATCCTGTTCTCGAACTCGATTCTGACTGACGATCTCCATCCCCTTCCGTACCCCCCTTATTCTTCCAGTCTTCAAATAAGGGCAATCCTTTCGGTGATAGCAACCACCTCAGATATATGTTTTGAATAGCATTGAGGATCGGATATGACGAAAAGGTTGCATGGGCAGCTGGTGGATTTTGATTGGTCAGCTTATAAAATTTGCGACCGAGCTCAAAAATTGCAAACTTGGGGTGGAGGTGACTACGGAATGGAGGCAGAGTATCGAAAGGATAGAAATGAAGCGTGTACTGATCTCTGTTTGGTGGAGGGGCATGTTCAATTTGCCGAAGAATAGGATATAATTTCATAAAGTCGCCGAGCGGGATGAGTCTATACTCAAAACCATCCGTAGGCAGCTATAATCGACGAGAGGGAAGAAGTTGTGAGGCAGGAACCCATATAGACACAACTAACCTGGATTTCAGGGAATGCGCTCCTCCCGAAAATCTGCGCTCTATGATACCGATCGATGATGGTCTTATCGGGCAATAGTCCCCAGGAATCGTTGTCGTGGTGAAGATGGAGAGCTGCACCCGCTGGATAGAACTTTAGAATTTATGTAGTAGATGTCGCGATTTTCGGCCTCACCGAAGAAAATGTTGTATCTCGTGTTGAGGTGTAGTGAGTTATAAGGCATTTTCCAATTCCACTCCAATGATGCCATCTATGAAAACAGATTCAATTCGGTTGTAACAAAAAGAAAAGATAAGCTCACCAAATTTTCGTTCTTCGTAAACTTTCTGGGAATCATGTGGCAGTATTGGACCGTGTGATCATTAGGAAGATTCTGGATAAGACAGCGGCGTTGGTTGAAAGGCGCATCGGCGGAGTCGACGCGTTCTTTTTCCTTAGGATTCAGAGAGTACGCTGTGAGCTTGTGACCTGGACCTGGGAGTGGTTGGGTCATCCACGCGAGGACAATGATCAAAATAGCTGTAATCTTTTTGAGTGAACGAGTGACGCCCGTGACTTTTCCCATGAGACGACTTTCGCGCTTGAATAATCGAAGATCTTGCCTGCTTTGTGAAAGCCCGTGGGCTCATTACAATCACGCCGGAAAGGAGTAGTCTCAGCAGTGTATAAGCATATCTGAGTAAAAGATATGCGCATCATTTACAGAATGAAGTATCGAAGAGGAAGAAGGAAAAGTGTCCGATACTCAAGCACCTTCGAAGTTTGACATCTTCTTCGATTACCTTGGTAGGGCAATCCTTCCAGTGATAACAACCATGTTGCACATATGCAATGAACACAAGTGAAGTTTCGGTATGACAAAACGACTGCATTGGAAGCAGCTGAATTCGTCCTACAATCATGGTGAATTTCGATAAACCGTGATGATCATCACATGTGTATAGTCCCGGATGGCTTCTTGTCAGCCTTCCAAACATGAGTCGTGTCATCTTACAGCCTCCCACCAACATTACGAACCAGCTTGTCATATACATGATACCAAGAGACTTGTACAAGATCAATCACAGGATCTCCTATCCCGCTTAAGAGAAAATTGATTTCATGCAAACAAGTACTACACAATCATGAGATCTTCGGTGCTTTTCCAGTGCATCCATCTAACAAAATATGAGTCTGAACCTACTGAATTGAAAGTTGCGACCTCGTTTGCATCCGCGCATTAAACATACGTCTTGACCCATTCAAGGACATCTCCTGCAGACTGAGTAAGGTATGGTTCATGCGCAACGCGCTCCATCACGAGCGTGACAAAGGGGAAATATACAGAGTTCTAGGAACTAGTCGATGATGAGGCCTCTGAGGAGAAATCGGACTCCGAGGGGCAGTGCTAAATGATAATTTCTAAGATCCCTCGAGTCCGATTCAAAAAAAACATCTTTATCGAGTACTAGTTTATGAATTAAATCCTTTTATCCCAATTTTCAGTGAGTTGACGTATCATCGCGTCGATTGACCAACCCCCGATGCATCAAAATGCCCCCACCACCACTCAGATTCAAGAATCTTATACAATATAAACAAAAGTCATTTATTGGATCAAACAAAAAGCTCAAACAAAAACAAAAACGTGCACAAGCTAATGGCTCAAGTGAAAACATGTCACTTTCCAAAAATACACAACCCCCCAATGAAACCACAACAAGCCACTGCGAAATTAAACCCAGAATGTGCCCATCATGGCTGGCCTTCTCTGGTGTCACCAATACACTGGGTCATCTTGTGAACAAACAACAGAGGCTTCTCACATCGCTTCTTGAACCTCAATCACTACCTTCCTCTTTTGGACAGGTGGTCTGTTTAAATGAATACCTCGAGTCTTATGCTCGATATGATGTATGAATGGCTCCTGTTTTGAACACATGCATTATACACATTATGACTGTGCTTCCATGCATTATATGCTTGTAGGCTACGCCCACAGGGTACTATGATTTCATGAGTTATTATAGCTATGCCCTAAACCCTATCTTGTAGTAGTATATAAGAACACTGTAGTCTACCAATAATATTAAGTTTCCAATCACTCTCACTCTCAGCCTAACCAGCTAACACTACTCTCACCACTGCTTCACTCACCTCAAACAGCTATCTCCAATGTAAGTCTACCTTTACTGCTGTGCAGTGTATGCGCTGCTTTTGCAACAGGTTATGGGCCCCAGTTGGCGCATCTGTCAAGATCTTTGGATCTCCAGATCCCACCGCTTTTGGATGGACATTTATAGCCCATTTAGAATAGCCTGTAGAATAGCATGTCGTATCCTAGATCAGAGTTTTACTAACTGATCTGGGTTGCAGGGCAACTATTGGTACTTCCACCAATGCTCTCCCCAAGCTCTCTAGCACCAAGGATTATGACACCTGAGCCCACCACGTTAAGAACGCGCTTATTCTTATTGGACATAAGGACTCCACCTTGACCGCATGGGATGTTAGCAGCAGCTCTCAGCTGCTCCCCATCTTGCTAACTCTCCCTAATGAGTTGGCTATAGAACAAGCGACCAGGGCTACCCTCAAGTTGCAGACAACTGCAATTATCGAGAGTACCCTTCCGGACCACATGCTCTGGGAGGAATTCAATAGCCCGAGAGATCTCTGGGCTAAAATGAAGTTAAATTACGGAGTCTGAGGGCCCACCTTCATCTTTGAAAGGATGCAGGCCCTCATGAACTTTAAGGTTCAAGATACTCAGGATCCATCTAGGCAAATGGCTGAGTTCATCGCGATCTGCTCACAGATCACTGCCACTGGGGTGACCCTTCATGAGTCACTCCAAACCATGTTGCTCCTTACTGCTCTTCCGGCCTGTATGGAATCTACGGTCAGAATTATCCTCATTCAGCCAAAAATGTGGCTGATCTCACTATAGAGAAAGTGAGGGCCACTATCACTGCAGCCTGGTGAAACCCCCAGAACCTCACCACTGCCAGGTTTAAGCCACCCGGACAGGCTCCACAATGGAAAAATGCTATGCCTGGACATTCTGGGCAACAGCAGAAGCAGCAGCAGCAGCAGAAGCAAAAACAAGCTCCACAAGTGGCTAAACCTGATGATGACAAGAAGTGAAAGAGGACTCATGGCAAAGGCAAGGGCAAGGGTAAAGGAAAAGCTGCAGTAGTTGAGGCCTCACCTCCCGATTACACTGTAGCTTTGGCAATCACATTTCCTACAATCGCCATTCCTCCAGGTTTTGAAACCCAACCCTACGACCCCCGCTCTCCTTCTCTCACTGCACCATCTACACAGTTGCTGGTACATTGCATCCGAAATGAGAAGGCCACTATCAAGCCACCGACTCCCTTGATTGGTGAGTCATCTCATTTAATTACATTGCGATCGTCTCCTGACAATGTTTCCGTTCATACTTCCCTTCATGCAGAAATCATCATGTTAAATATACATGATGGAAATGAATGGATTGATGATTGGCATCACAATGTCGATTACCTATTCCAACCTGAAACAAACTTGGACTATCCCGAATCGGTCGATCCATCTGCTGATGAAACCTGGTTTGATGATGGATGGCTGGAACCAACCTCCTGTCCTATGGACTGGGATGCCAGCTCTTCCTCCTCCTCCTACCATGATGCATGGGATAATGCTAATCGCTTTCCCATCAATGATGTGTCATGTGAAACCCCACCCAATCTCACTTGGGATGAACTGATCGAACGGGGTTTCTCTATTGACAATCCTAATGTCATACCATTCCCTATATGAGAATCACCATCGAACAATCTCATCTCCTCAGGTGAAATATCATCCAATGCCTCTGTCAAACTCAGGTCCACCATCAATCATTGGCTGGATGATGCTGACAATGAATGGTGTAACATGTATTTGGATGCGAACCCTTTACATCCCCCTTCCTCACACTACTCGTATACCTGGTCACACAGCTTCCATCATCGGTATGATTACCCATTTACCGATAATGATGTGACCATTGAACACCGCCTTCCCCATGGGTGAACATTCATTTGGGTCGACAGCAACTATACTGACATTACCTTTTTGGAATTCGATATAAACCGAGTCGCTCCAACTGGTGTACAGCAGACACGAGACCCTCGTCTCAACGTCTCTCAGACTGGTAAGGTCTCTCCTTACCAAGTGGCCAAACTCAAGGCCCTCCTCACCTGGAACAAACGTCTCAGTGCCCACCAAATCAATGATATCACTAATGCAACTAACAACAAAATGGTGATAAGGCCCAGTGAGGCTCAAACAGAGTAGCACATGGTGTTCAAGAAGCCAGAAAGATGGTCCGGATCACCTATAGATTATGCCATCGAGGAATTTGGGAAGTCAGTGATAGAAGAGAAGAATGACGAAAAGATCTCGATTCATTCTGGGCAAGACCTGATGGATGATGAAGAAGATGATTACAATGCTGAGAACGAAGAGGATTCATACATGCAAGTATTACTCCTCCACTCACAATCAATTACTAATTCTTCTTTTCAGTGCGATGATGTCACCAGAGCTTCGAGCCTGGTGCACTGCTCCAGTTCAAGAGGAGGACCGACATGTCATGGGTCCAGACGACTTCTATATCGGGTCTAGATCCAAGGCATTCTAAATAGTCTTAGTCCCTCATGTACCGGTCTGGATGTAATATATGCGATGGAATTGAGCATCAGGAATGCTCTTCTCAATAACATCATGCCTGAATTTAAGTCATTCATCATGAGTGTAAGATCAAACTCTGACTCTTATCTGATTAAGTGAATGCTGGATCATGGCTCTTTGGCCCACTTTACTGGCAGTCTCTCAGACTTTTCTACAGTTGATCGAGGCTTCTTTGGGATGGTACAAACTGCCTCTGGCCAATTAAAAATTCAAGATCGAGGAACAGTACACATCCAACACTTAGTCATAGATCCAAGTACAGGGACCAAAGAAGTCTGAAAGACTAAACTTTGGCCTGTATTTTACATAAATAGTATGAACATGTGGCTCATCTCTGTCGGACAACTTTTACGGTCCAGACTAAGATTAGAAGCCAATGTGAAGCATCTCACCTTTCGAGATAAAAATAATCACGCTGTACTTTCAGGTATCTCAGGAGATTTTCCCAGTATTTCTGCCATCTTTACTAGGATAATTCAGGAAACCTCCAAAGCTGGTGCTTACGCAACCGCAAATGCTGACTATTCCTACCTGGCATCGTCAATTAGGACATCCATCTGATCTCATGTTGAGTAAATTCTCAAAAGAATCTTTAGGTGTTCTGCCTATTAGTATTCCACAAGATAAACCAGTTTGTAAAGGATGCGTTGAAGGTAAACTCACGGAAAAATCCTTTCCCACTTCAGAAAGCCATGGAAAACAAGTTCTTGAATTAATCCATTCGGATCTATTCGAACTTCTGGTAATCTCTTATCATTACCATAAATGGGTATTAATCATATTGGATGATTATTCCAGTATGGCATTCACTGTAATGCTTGCCCACAAAAGTGATGCACCTCGAGAAATAATCAAAATCATGACATTGCTCGCTAACTCCACTGATCAAAAGATCAAGAGACTATACACTGATCGAGGAGGAGAATACACCAATAGTGCTCTACAAGAGTACTTGTCTACCAATGGCATTAAACATGAGCTTTCTGCCCCTAATGTCCACCAACAAAATGGGTGCGCTGAAAGACTCAATAGAACATTGCACAAGAAATTACAAGCCATGCACAAACACGCATGCCTTCCTGACTCATGGTGGGGATTCTTTATGACATACATGGTCTATATTTACAACTGTATGCCTATGCAACGACTATAGTGGAAAACTCTGTATGAATTATTCTACAGAACCAAACCGGACTTGACAAAAATCCGGGTGTTTGGCTGTGGTGCTTACATTTATCTCCCAAAAGAGATACGTAAAAACAAGCTCTCTTCACAATCCAAGCTTATGATATTTTTGGGATACCAAGGCCCAAATTATCAATTCATGAGGCACCAAAATAGAAATGTAATCTTCATTTCTCCCACAGCCCTTTTTGATGAAGCTTTCTTCCTGAAATGCAATAAATCAAAACCAGGTAACCTCAAAAAAAGATTGAGTAATACTCCGAGTTGAAGTAATTCCTCAAAATCAGAGAACTCCAGAAATGGAGGAGAAGTCGATTTTAATCTCGACCCCAATTCTCTTAATGGTCCCTCTATAGATCAACCACCTCTTAATAGAGCTCCAGCAGCAGCACTGCCATATTCACCAATGCTGCCACAGCCAATGCCACCACTACGGCAACAAAGAGCTCTATTACCACCTCCTCGTAATGCAACTCCTGGCCTGTCTAAAAAGTCTCCACAGCAGGAATGGCCAATATGGAGAAAATGGCATGACGTAATTCCGCCTGATGAATCTGAACATAATGTTAGAAGGTCTAAACAGAAAACTAGAGTACCAAACTGACTGAATAACATCTATGGAGACAAACACCCATTGAAAGTTCTGAAAGATTATGAGAGACAACCTTTCCTGCCGGACTTTGAAGAAGGAATCCAGCGAAGGGTACCTCCAAGATCTGATAGACAGAATGCTCATATACCAACTGATGAACAAGCTGATAAAGCATGTCACGAAGAAATTTGCAGACACTATGAAGAAGCTAGTCGATGAGCTGAGGAATATGAACAAGAGCATGGCTCTCAACTTCTTTCCCAATTTGGCAATGCTCCAGTCCCTGGAGAAGCCACTATGGATGAAGTTTAAGTTCTAATCAGAGAAGGAGGAGTAAGGCTAAATAACTTTCTCTTCAAACTTGCAAATCAGATCCAAACACCAGTCCAATTCAAGGACCTTTTTTTTTTTTTTTTTTTAATCAGAATTTATAAGGCGGTACCCATACGCAGACCGCTGCTTCACGGGGTCGGAGACCCCATTCTGCTTAAATAAGTACAAAGCCCCAAGCAACAAAAGAGAGAGAGGAAATGAGAGACAAGAATGTTCCATTCGTATACAAGTATGTTACTACTGAGAGATAAAATAGAGACCAGTGAATGTAAAGAAATTCATCCTTCCAACCTCTTTCTGTTTCATGATAGAAGATGGGTCCCGTGATAGGACATATACCTTTTCTTTTTCTCACATCATTGTTAATTTCTTGTGAATGATATACTTTCTCCCGATATGTTGGCCAATCTCGGTTTTTTAGGTGTGGTTCCATCAATAGAGCAAACGAAAACACTTGAGGGTTATCACATAAGAAGAATATAAGACCTTCAACTGTCTCTATTCCTCTTTCAAAATAGTTTGAGTGCTGTATGTACCACAGACACTCGTTCAATATATGATCCCATGTCTGAGGTGCGCTCCTACACCTGTGACAGCCCGAAGGCTCCACCCTCTTCAAGAACCATTGCCAGTACTCATCAATTGGAGCGTGTTTGGTGGCAGCACACACAAAGCATGTGCACAACTTGGGATCATCTGCGATAGTGACTCCGCCATATGAGCGAAGCCACGGGCTGAGATTGATATGGCTTGGAAGCAGGGTGACTCTTGTTTCCTTGTTTGTGGATATGTACAGGGTCAGGAAATTATTGCCACTGTAACACTCTTTCAGGGACACCGCCTGGTCCACGGATCGCGACCCCGTAAACGTTCATACACATGGCTGATCATCGTGATCAACCATATTCCCGCCCATCGCGCCCAGCATCACCTACGGGCTCACTCTGCAGCATTACATCCAAAGCATCTACTCGCTCCCGTATGCGTGGAGCATACCAAGCACTCAAGGCCAAGGTCAAATCAACTAAGGCCCAAATGGAGAAAGAGGGACAATTGGTCCCTTACGAGCAAATTACAGAGGAGGTTATACCATCCTCACAGGATGATGAAAGAGATATAGGTAGTGCAGGTGTTACAGTGACCCCGGCCCGGTCCTAAGCTGGGGCGTTACGTCGATAGAAATACTCAGAGTTCTAAAGCGTAACAAAGGAGACCTCCTCGATGAATCGAGAAGAGTAACTCAAATGCGCCGTTTATAGTACTAAGAGCTTGAGAGCGGTTTATAGAGCTTAGCAATTAAGTCTAACGGTTCAAGCGTTATAGTAGAGTAAGACTTTGTATTCAAGTCTCCACCTAACCAAGTAGAAACGTTGTTTCTACATGGTAAAGTTGAGCGACTTATATATGTTTTACAAGTACTCTATATATAACTACGATCAAACTTCTTAAGGTACCGAGACTTGACTCGGGAACGACTCGGGAACTATAAAGAAGTTTTCGTAATACTAAAATAGAAAGGAAGAACTTCTTCGGAACAAATGATCATTAATTATAGAAGGCTAAATAAGTAAAGTAATCCGGATCATTAAAGCGGATCAATAAGAGATATAAAACAATCACAATCAGAGACGCAAATATAAGTACAATAAAAGGTAAACATAATTGTAGTTACAAATGTAGTAATACTATGAGAAATATAACCGTAAATGTCACGGTTCATAACACTATCCCTTTCCTAAGATAGTTTACCAGAACTATCTAAATGTCAGGATGTCCTTCACCGCTCATGTTGTATTCCGCAACATCGTCGTAAGTATATTCGTCGCCTGCGTCATAAGGTTCTGGCGACGGGGATCGTTGGTGTTGAGGGTGTTTAAAAGACGGAAGGTTACTGGAAGCTGTTCTTCCAGAGTGACGATAGGAGGGAGGGATGGATAGCGCAAGGTTTCCGTACTTGCTGTTGTTGTTGTATTTCGACCTAGGTTTGGGTTTAGGTCGATAGAGTGGTCGATAGGTTGGTCCAAGTTTGGTGGTGGTAATTGGACGGGAAGTTGAAGTGGTGTCGGAGGTATGGAGGGTGCTGGTTGGTACACCGGACTGTTTGGACTGTAGTTTGCTAGACTGTAGTATGAGGGGGTGTATGGTGGCGTAGGAAGTTGGCGTTCTGGCAGTATAGGAGTATGGACTGGACTCTGAGGCTGTGACTGCGGTTGGGTTAATAAGGGTGTCAACGTATGCCAGGGCATTTGGGGAAAGTTCCCTGCGTGCAATTCCCGCATAAGGATTTCGGGAACAAAATTTGGCAAAGTGTCCAGGTGCCTTGGTGTCGCAGTAATGGCAGTAATATAGCGAGCATTCCGTCTGGATATGACCCATTCCGCTACATAGTTTGCAGGGTGCACGTCCACGTCGATACGAGGGAGCAACTCCTGGTGTGCGAGTAACCGGATGATGGTTCGACGGATTTGGAGGAGGCGGTACTCCTGGGTGTGGTATAACCAATTCATGAAATTGCTGTGGTTGTATAGAAGATGGGGGAGTTGTGATACTGTCAGATTGGGGGGTGCTTCCAGAAGACGATTCATGTCCGTCTGTAGATGATTTACCGATGTCCGAATCTTTGTGAAGTGGGGCATTGATGTCTCTGACTCTCCTGAAGATCTCATTACCATGGGGAGACCTCGGGAGATGGCGTGCCAGACGAGTGAGGCGGGCGTCCATTTCCTCCATTGCTTGAAGGTATGAACGTCTTGCAGAAGTAAGCTCATCAATGTGAGCCCCGATGTCGTGCACGATTTCAAAGAGTCGAGGAACGCGGCCGTGACCGGACAGAAAGTTTGAGGCTGTTCGTTCATGTAGAAATGCATGTCGAACGGTGGCATTCTTGTCAATGGATGTCTCTTCTTGACAAGGAGAATTGCGTGGCGGTTGTGGGGGAGAAGGGGATGGAGATGTTGGTTTCGAATCAGAATTACTGGTTTGGTTCTTCTGATTAGTGGCATTGAGAGGAGAGGACGATGAGAGAGTAGTTGCGAGGACTTGTTGGATGGCTTGTATGTTGCTCATGAAGCTGGGGAGTTAACTGAGTTTCTTCAAGGCTTTATACTCTCCAAGTATCTCGCTCGAATTTGTAAGATCTTCTTCAGATTCCCATGAGTCCTCTGACGGTCCATATCCTTGCCATCTGACAAGATATTCCAATCTTGTTGCGAGTCTTCCATTTCCAAGCGTTTCTTCCTTGCTCTATGGTTTAGGATCGCTTCGACTTCATACTCTTCTTCTCCTGACACTAAGGTCGGAGGCGGTTGTGGATTATGCTTTCCATAGACGTCATTCTCTACTACGGGTGTGAGCAGAGATGCATGGAATTTACTATGTATCTTCCATCGTTTCGGAAGTTCTAACTCATATGTGGTAGGAGAAGTTCTTCTAATTATCTTGAAGGGTCCTTCTCTTCTTTGACTGAGCTTCTTTGATGCGTACGGCACGGGCAAGTTTCGGTTATCTAGCCAAACTCTATCTCCAACCTTTAATGCATTCCAGGGTCGGTTACTTCGGCTAGCCATCTTTAAGCGTGCTTGTTCATGTGCTTCAATTGCTGCTTCTCTCGCTTGTTCTAAGAATAATGTCTTCTCTTCGATAGAAGGTACATTTGATTCTTCTTTGTTAATGAACGCTTTAGGATTGTATCCTAATATGAGTTCTGAAGGTGAGTGTTGTCTTCCTGCATGTGGTTTAGTATTGTGAACGAATTCAATCATAGGAAGTGCTCTTCTCCATGTATTAGGATTTCTTGAAGTGTAGACTGCAAGATAGAATTCTATTTCTTGATTGTATCGTTCTGTAGTTCCATCAGTTTGTGGATGATAAGCTGTTGAAAATGCGGGCTTGATGTTAAGCTTTTCATAAAGTCTTTGCATAGATTTGGCTGCAAATCGAGGGTCTCGATCTGAAATGATCTTTTGAGGTGTTCCATATTTAGAGAATACCTTATCGATTAGCATTTCGGCTATATCATCAGCTGTTGCTGTCTTCTTTGTAGGGGTTAGAATTATCCCTTTCGTAAGTCCATGGTCCACTATGGACAATATTGCATCATAGCCATCACTAGGGGGTAGATCTGTGATAAGATCCATAGATATTTGTGTAAATGGCTTCGTTACTTGAGGTCCTTTGATCGGTTGCATCGGAGGTTTGAGTGGATGTCTGTTAATTTTATACTGTTGACATATGGGGCATCCTTTGACGTAGTTCTGGACATAAGTGTTCATTCCTGGCCAGTATACTTCCTTCGTTAATTTTCGAAGCGTTTCGGCTATTCCAGGGTGTCCAGCTGATTCATGATCATGAACTCGGGTTAAGAGTTCTTTCTTGATGTCCGAGTCATCCGGAATCACAAGTCTTCCTTGATAAGTATAGATGTCTTCTTCACGAGTAAACTGCTCTGATGGTGTGATAGTGTCCTTCTTTTCTTTGATCTTCTCTTCTATTTCTTCGGTTAAGAAATTGATAAACTTTGTAGAAGGTAGAGCAATTAAGTTCTCATTGTCTACTCCTTCTGGAGTTAGATCTGGCCGTCTACTCAGGGCATCGGCTAGGACATTCTTATTTCCAGGAAGATGTTTGATGACATAATTGAATCTGGTCATATATAACATCCATCTCGCTTGTCTTCGGTTTAATTGTTGGGGTTCCTTCCATCGGGTAAGGTTCTCGTGATCCGACCAAATTAGTAGTGGCTCAGGTGATCCTTCGACATAATGTCTCCATTCTTTCAATGCTCTGATGATTGATAAGAATTCCTGATCCGAAACATGATAGTTCCTTTCGGCTGGATTGAGAGCTTTTGAATAATAAGCAACTGGATGCTTATCTCCATTCGAGTCTCTTTGTAGTAAGACTGCTCCAGTGGCAAATGCGGAGGCATCACATTCTATTTCAAATGGTTTGGTTTGATCTACCATTTGTAGTACTGGTCGTTTTAGGAATTGTTGTTTTAGGGTTTCAAATGCTTTCTGTGCATTTGGATTCCATTCGAATTTCTTCGTTTTCCTCATAAGAGAGTTTAACGGTTGGGCGATTGTTGCATAGTTGTGAATGAACTTTCTATAGAAGTTGCAGAATCCAATGAATTGTCGAACATTCTTGACCGTTTGTAGTACAGGCCAGTCTTCGATTCCTTTTAGTTTAATTGGATCCATTTCGATAGAATCTGGAGTGATAATAACTCCAAGGTATTCTAGTCGTTGCGTTTCAAATTCGCATTTCTCTGTCTTGAGGTAGAGATGATTCTTCTCTAGTATTTGTAGAACTTGCTTGGTAAGTTCATCAAGTTGTTTTTGTGTTTTTGTATGGATTAAGATATCGTCCATATAGATAATGACTCCTCCATTATCAATTAATTCTTTGAAAATGTGGTCCATCATTGATTGAAATGTGGCTGGCGAGTTTGTCATTCCAAAGAACATGACTGTAGGCTCATATAATCCATTAGGTGTTCTGAATGCAGCTTTCCATTCATCTCCTTCATGAATTCTGACGTTGTTATAGCCTAGTCTGACATCTAGCTTTGTAAACCATTTCGAATCCTTTAGTTTATCCATGATTCGAGCAATGTTGGGAATAGGGTGAGCATTCTTAATCGTGTTTTGATTAAGATAGCGATAATCTTGACAAGGGCGTAGATCTCCTCCTTTCTTTCCTACAAAGAAGAAAGATGATGCCATGGGTGATTTAGATTGTCGTATGTATCCCTTTCGTAGGTTTTCAGCTATGAACTTGTCTAGTTCTTTTCGTTCTATAGGCGTCAGATTGTAAACTGGCATTCTCTTGGGTTTGAAGTCAGTTTGAACTTCAATTTTGTGATCCCAAGGGCGTCTTGGTGGTAGTTTCTCTGATTCTACTTTGTTGAATACTTTAAGAAACTTGTGAAATCTTTTCGGAACTGCTTTAGCAGGATCAGATTCCATTTTCTTCTTTTCAGCTTTGTTGAATAGTTGTTGCGAAGTATTGCTTTTGGAATTGATTTCTATAAAGATGTTGTTGATATAGTTGACTGATGGTCCTCTAGAAAGCTTTAGAGTTGAGTCGTCATTTTCATCTCTCCACTTTAGAGTTTGTGCTGTCCAATCTATTGCTGGATTGAATTTTCTTAGCCATGATATACCTAAGAATAATTGGTGGCTTCCAAGCGAAACTATGTTTGCTTGAATCATCATCTTTTGTTGTTGATTTCGATGTTGAGTAGAACATAATGTGTGCATATTCCTGATGCGTTTCTTGATCCATCAGCATTTAAAGTGTGTTTGATTCGTTTTAGCGGAAATTTTGGAAGGTAATACTTTTCCACTAGCTTGTGGTCAATAAATTCACCTGCTGCTCCTGAATCTATTAGTGGGCGGTTAGTTTAATAAGGGTTATCGTCTTCGATGTGAATTTTAATTGGTGCTATCATAGTTGTTCCTTTAGGTGACTGAAGATCTATCATTTGGACTGGATCTTCAGAAGTACTCAAAAATTTCCGTCTTTTGAGAATTCGTCGAAGTCATCTTCTTCTTCTTCAATGTTGTAGACCATAGCATTTGGATCTATGGGTTCCTTCTTTTTCCAAGTCTTTTGCTTCTTAGGTTTTCCGTTTCCTTGTTTCTTCTTTCGATCTGTTCCTGTATTTCGGTCCAGGCTTGTTTTTCCTCCTTGTTTAATGTATAGCTTCCTTGCTCGACAGTCTCTAAACCAGTGTCCTTTCGTTGTGGACAAAAGAAGCAATTCTCTCTTTTAAGAGCTCGCTCGTGTCATCTGTGAGGATAATTGTTAATAAATTCCTGGACTGCCTGTTGGGTGTTTTCGTTGTCTGATAGAAGTTAACTTCCTTTCTTCATCTTCGTCTTCGGAATCAGATTGTCTGATTCTGATTCTGATTCTCGAATCAGTCATCTTGTCCGAGTTGATTGAGTTGGTAGTAGATTCGGTAAAACATCCATGTCCCACCGCTTCTTGCGGGTTTATGTTGGATGGTTCACTGTAGATGTTAGTATATTTGGGATACTCTTTTGGTATTCCTTTGAGATCGGTGTTTATTTTTCTTGTGTTGTTTGTGTGATTGTGAAGGATTGGCCAAAATTACCTGCTGCTTTTTCGTTGTTCAGAACGATTCTGTAGGCATTTTCTGGCGCGTCTTTTCCACTCTTGTAGTGTTTTTGGAGTGAATCTAATTGCTTCAATTCGGATGTCTTTGTCGAGTCCTTCTGCGAAGTATGCTCTGAGTGCAGTGCTATCTGGTAATCCTGCTTGTGAGGATAGACTGAGAATCCACTGATATAGTGTTCAATGATTCGTTATTTTGTCTATAGCGTCGTAGTTGTTGTTGCTGCTTCATATCTTGTTGGGCTGGTGCAAACGCCTCTGTTCAAGAGAATTCTTGAAGTCTGCCAGCTTGATAAATTGGGTGCGTGGCGAGAGAAATCTGATTTCCAAATTGGATGCGGCTCCTTCAAGTAATCCAGGGTATAGTTTGATTTTGGAATTTTCGGTTGTAATTCCTATACTGTTGAAATAGAGTTCGAGGGACTACCATCCATGGTCTATATTGTCTAGGATCTCCATAATACTGTTTGGTTTCGGGTATTTGATGTTGGGAATTTGTGGTGGTTGTGCCATAGCTCCTGCTTGACTCCTCCTGGCTTCCTGGTGGGATTGTGGTGGGTAGGCGTTCTTGGAGGCGTCGGTTGAGGGCTTTGTGGAAGGCTTGAGTGTGAATTTCCTGTCGGACTTCTGTCACTTTTCGTTTCTCCTTTGGACTTTTGTGTCTTTGTTACTAGGTCCTGGATTTCCGTTTCCAGAATCTGGATTTCCTTTTCCAATGTTGTTTCTGGCCAGTCAAAACTGGTTGCGAAGGTTCTTGATCTTTTCCTTTTTCTTGATGATCTGATTTTGCAGATTGTGTAGCAGATGGAGGTTTCTGATTGCTTCTGCTGTGAGTCTGTTTGTTCTATCACGTTCGTCTTGACTGCTTGTTCTGATTGGTGGGAGATTTGCTCTAGATTTTCTGCGATAATTTTCTGTGTTTGGTGTTCAAGATATTCGCTGCTAACTACCGGTTGTTGCTCGTTATCTTTCGAAGTAGTAGCTTCTTCTGCTTTTGGGTATCGGTATAGTACCAACTTCTTGGTCTTGTCTTCCTTGGTAGCGAGTAAGCCGCTTGAAAGGTTGCTAAAGAATGTCTCCGTTTTGAGCATGTTCGTATCATAACCAGACCATATTTCGGTATTTCAGCCTTTGATGTAAAATTTTGTTAGTGGTTACATAAACTGCACAGAGTACAATTCTGTACAATCGTGGTTTAGTGATCACCTTCATTGGACATCAACTTTACCTACGTCTTATCAAGTACTCTTCAGAAGTACATGACCCTTGGTGGGTCAAGTTTGTAAGAGTCTTTACTGACTTCGATAGTCAAGCCCTCTATTGGTCGAAGTGTTTAGATAGTCCTACTAGACTTCGAGGTAACGACCCCTCAACTTGGCGAGTGTTTAAAGTCTTCACTGACTTCGACTTGTTATTAGGCAGATCGTCGTACTAGTCCCAGTGTACAGTGTCGGCTTGATCCTTTTCCGTTTGACAAACAAACTCAGTAGTGTTTTAGAACAGTCTTAGGTGTTTATTCGCGGTAACCCCAAGTTAACTTTATTAGTGCAGCTCGATGGGATAATCTCGGCGAGCGAATTACTCTGTTCCTGAATCACGAACGAAGGAACGGTTTTAACTTAGATGTTACAGTGACCCGGCCCGGTCTCTAGTTGGGGCGTTACGTGCGATAGAAATACTCAGAGTTCCTTAAAGCGTAACAAAGGAGACCTCCTCGATGAATCGAGAAGAGTAGACGTCAAATGCACGCCGTTTATAGATAAAGAGCTTGAGAGCGGTTTAAGAGCTAGCATTAAAGTCGTACGGTGTAGCAGCTTAGCAATTAAGTCTAACGGTTCAAGCGTTATAGTAGAGTAAGACTTTGTATTCAAGTCTCCACCTAACCAAGTAGAAACGTTGTTTCTACATGGTAAAGTTGAGCGACTTATATTGTTTACAAGTACTCTAATATAACTACGATCAAACTTCTTAAGGTACCGAGCGAGACTTGACTCGGGAACCAGCCTCGGGAACTATAAAGAAGTTTTCGTAATACTAAATTAGAAAGGAGAACTTCTTCGGAACAAATGATCATTAATTATAGAAGGCTAAATAAGTAAAGTAATCCGGATCATTTAAAGCGGATCAAAATAAGAGATATAAACAATCACAATCAGAGACGGCAAAATATTAGTACAATAAAAGGTAAGCATAATTGTAGTTACAAATGTAGTAACTACTTGAGAAATATAACCGTAAATGTCACGTTTCATAACAGCAGGACCCATTTCTCCTAATGATTAAAACAGATCGATGCCGAAGAAGAGGAGGAGGAATAAGAGAATATAGCAGCGATGAAGAGGTAACCAACCCCACTTCTCCTGTACCTAGCCAGACGGATGCAAGCCTATGGGCTGACTTCCCACCCCACCAGTGGCTCAAATGGGCCACCCCCATCCGTTCACTTGCCGCAGATCTGCCTTGTCAAGGCAAACCTCGACCTATGGGATCCCCACTCCCTCACAAGCGCTCTCAGATCCAATCCGGCGTATAAAGGCTGCGCCACCCCTCCCCGCACACACGTTGTCTTGCCAGATTTAGACAAGACACCCACCACACCGTCGGGTAATGAAAAATACCGAAGCCGAAGCCTATGCAATCAAAGTCGAGCGACTGAAGACTGCGAAGGTGACCATCTCATGTCCGGCAATCAAATGTCGGCCTCTCAATCTTTGAAGAGTAATCGAGCAGTCGAAGGAGACTCTTGGTGACTTTGACGATGAAGAAATCCCGGAGCTCCTCGCGACTATACCGTCCGGAAGAGTGGACGATAACTGAAGACCAACGATTAGGTTTTCAGGATCAATTCAACAGAGATTTTCTTAAGTCTCGCACGTGTCACACCCCGTATGATCTCTAACCCAGAGGTCATCACTAAGGAAATCGCCCATTTTTGGTAAAACATCAACTCCGAATGGCCAACGTCAAGGTAGATGGAGAATCCCTCAAATCTATTGTCAAACAAAACGGTCAAGAAGGTATCATTTGACCGATCCCCAACCCCCCAACAAATGGCACCGACTCCCATGGAAGTCGACCCGTCCCCCGTACGTATTCCGCCAAGGCCAAAGGAAAAGCCAAGGCGAATCCCATCCCTCTCCCCTCCAACATCCGGCTTGTCATCTCGCCGACAGTCGCGTCTCCTATTAAGTGAGCAAGGTACCCAGGCCTATCACTCAACAAGCTCCAAAAGTAGGCGCACCCAAAGTAAGCCTATTTCTCGTATAATCCAATTAAAGTCCCAGGGGTTTCAACCAGGGACTACAAGACGCTAGCGGGAGTCACGCCCGTATCTGCCCGAGTCTGGTAACGGCAGCATGTTATGGGCAGAGACGCGAGCGGTTAATGCCCGTCCACGAGTACAGCTCCTGCTGTCCGTGGTCAACAATAGACCTAGCGGGAGTAACGCCCCGTCGAACCCACCATGAGTGGTAAGGCACCTCAAGGTAAGGCCGGGGGTGCTGATACAGTAGACCGAAAAGATTCCCCCCCGTTCCCCTTCATTCGCGTGCTGAGGCACTTGCTAAAAGGTCGCGCGCCCCGCAAACAAGCCGCGTGCTCCCATCTCATATGCTCAGGCGGCTAAAACCAGCTATAGCGCCACAGCAACAGCCGAACCATCAGATGGCGATGGAATTAAAAAGCAATGCCCGGAGTTATCCATACAGGACGCGCTTAAACGGTGGCGCCTATTGTTAATACACCACCTAGTTCAGATGACCAACACCCCGTAAGACACGCAAGGTGTGCAGCCTAGGTAGCTTGCTCAAGGCATCACGGGAAGGACTTAATCGGAAGTCTGCCCAATTCGGTATTCACATCGTCCAGCCGGACCACTTCACGGACATGGGCAAAATCGTTGATGGCCAGAACAGCATCTAGTTCATAGCAGGTCGCAGATGAGAATTCAAAACGGCCGTCTCTTAAGAACGTTGTCCATTTTTTATTTAAATTTGGTTCCATCTAAACAAGGGTTTTACGTTGATCAGAAAATCTTTGTTCAAGGCGTTGGAAAGAAGAGAGTCCCTCAAGGGGACGAACATCTTCCTTCAGCGCTCAGTCGGTAGCGCATCTTATCTTTAAGGGGTTCGATTATTACACTAGCAGATACAATAAGCGTCCAGAGGACATACTTACTGGTGAACAAGTATTACAGAGCATGCAGTCGATCGACCAGTTCCGTGGTCTAGAGTGCGTAAAGACGCCTTCCGTTGTCAGATCTCGAGGATCAAATGACATGGCGGTGGCCTTTGTTGATGTGTGGGATTCGAAGAGTGGATCGCGCACTAAAGTCCTTGTAAATAAAGTGTATCATATTCGTGGTAAACTTATGAGGGTAGAATATGCCCGGCAGAGAGAGTTCGTTCCCCAGTGTCAAAGGTGCTGGAAATGGAATCATGGAACATCCGGTGTCGCCTCAGTCACAGAACTTGCGCCGATGTGGTCAACCACATATGACCAAAAATCATAATGGCTTCGCTACTTGTGCGGTGCTGCTAGGAAAAGGAAGAATGGGATGGGGAGTGCAAACACGAAGTCAAATGCATTAATTGCAAGGCAGCCACACAGCTGACTCATCAAAGTGCACTATAAAAGGCACCAGAACAACATTTCGTGGCATGATCAAAGGCGTGCGGCAGATATGCAATGGAGAAAGAGAGCGTGACAGGCGTCGTGCTAACATTCAACAAGCGAGAAACCTCGAGGAAGATCGCATCAATCGAAATCCCGTCCTCTTCTGAATGAATTGTACAACTGAAGAAGGCAATAATTTTATTAGCGGACCTATAAAATCTTGCACCACGATCATTACAAAAGTTAACTATATATCATTCAACGCGCGTAAAAGCTGGGAAACCACTTCTATCGTTTTGGACAAGTATGCCGGGTAGTGGACATTATAAATGTTCCAAGAGCCGGGGTGGAAAGGGGTGAGGAAACAACCGTCCACTAAAGACAAGGAGGGAGACATGGCACATGGACCTCCCTTTCACAATTCATGGGTCCTTTCACAGAGGCGTTCGAAACAAAGATGAATTTAGAGCGGCTCGAAGAGTCCTCACTTATGTCAATAGGAGATTGGATGCATACAAACCGCAGCTCCGATCAGACATTCTCAAACATCGTGATGCATCTCTTATCACTATGCACATTCATCAACCTCGCAGGGGTATCCCGCATGAATTCAATATTCTCAATATCTATAATGATGGGAAAACACATGCAGCAGTGCATGAACTTAGGAGGTTATTGGATACTTTGCCACAAATATCGTTGTGTGCAGGGGACTTCAACATCCAAGATCGTACATGGGATGATGGGGCGGCCAACCAAATCGGGCCTTCCTCTCCCTTCATGCGACTCCAGGAAATATTTAATGATATGGAGATTCAATATGTGCACCCGGTAAATAGGGGAGTCGCAACAAGGGTTCCGGATAACAAACACTCTAGGGCATCAGTTATAGACTTGGTGGCAGCGTCAGCTGGGCTGATCAATATGGAAGGATTCCAGTACAAAGTAAAAGTGGATGATAGAGAGAGGTGGGGATCAGATCATCGGCCTCTACAAATTGAAGTACCAATCTCGGGAAGTGAACCTGAGTTAAGGTGCATGAGGAAGATCGAAGCGTGGTCAGAAGAAGAAGATGACTACGTAACTCAGATTTGCGGAGAGATAGGAAGGATGAGAGTAAATGCCACTGGTCAGAGGAGGACTTGGAGGCAATTATGGGAAGAGTGTCTACCGTGTTTGAAAGAGCATGGAGGGATATTCAGAAGAAAGGAAGCCGAGCCGTCATGGAAGAAATGGTGGAACGGGGATTGTAAAGAGGTGTACCGAGAATGGGGACAAAAGGGGGCCTCGGAACAGGGAGATGCGCAACAAGATGAAGAAAACGTTGCGTGTAGCGAAGCGTCAATACTTTGATAAGCAAATTCACAGTATGGCAAGTGACAGAAGAGACCATGGGACCTGATGCCATATGGACTAGAGAAAGGAAAATGCCGGCAGTAGAAGCAATCTTAGACAACGAAGGGAACTCGTGCAACAGTGAAGAGAAGCTGTTCAAGACCTTACATGAGACATATAATACCGCTGATGACAGAAGGGAATTAATATTGGTTGTATGTATGAAGAAATTCCAGAGTTTGCAGAGAGAATGGGTAAAGTTTTCTGTCCAAGAGTTTTACGATGCGCTCAAGAACTGTGCTAAGAATACCGCACCAGGGCCTGACCATGTCTCTTGGAGACTGTGGAAACGATTTGCTACAGATGACAAAGTCTGTCAAGTTGTCACGGATATTGCCAATGCCTGCTTCCATATAGGACATTGGCCTCAACACTTTAAACAGTCCATTTCGGTAATCATTCCGAAACCGGGCAAGCCATCATATGACAAGGCCAAATCGTTCAGGCCAATTGTATTACTCAATACAATGGGGAAACTCATTGAGAAAATGATAGCGCGCCGGCTCCAATTTGAAGGGATAGAAGCGGCGTCATACATCCATGTCAGACTGGAGGAATACTCCAACGGTCGGTCGAGGATGCAGCAGTGGCACTTACACATCATGTGCGCACTGCATGGGCAGAAAAGAAGAAAACGTCGGTGTTAGCTTTTGACATTGCACAATTTTTTCCTTCATTAAATCATAATGTACTCTCTAAAATCTTCAAACATTTTGGGTTTGCGCCTAGTGTAGTTTCTTTTTTCAAATTATCTAATTGGTAGGAAGACTCAATATTCTATAGACAATGTCACTTCTCCATTCTTTGATAGTAATGTAGGGGTCGGCCAAGGTAGTGCTTTATCGCCAATTCTTTCGGCGTTGTACATAGCTCCATGTTTTCATTTATTGGACAAATGGGTACGGGATGAAGAAAGTCATTTTCATTTTCCTTTATCTACTTTTCTTTCTTTTGTTGATGACGGACTTCTTGTTGCAACGGGGGCTTGTAGATCTGATACACATGATACTCTAAAAGAGGCTTATGCCCAGATGACTAAAATATTCACAGACTTCGGTCTAGTAATGGAACATTCAAAAACGGAGCTATTCAACTTTGCTGATTCCGTGCGCAAGAAAGATTCAGATAACCCAGTCTGGATCTTGGCAATGACACTTTATGCGTCCCCAAGAACGTATGGAGATATTTGGGAATCATGTTTGATCGTAACTTGACCTTTCGCGATCACGTGAAGTTCTACTCCACCAAGTCGGTCTGCAGTTAGATGCATGAAGTCACTTGGAAACTCTAATAGAGGATTGACGCCAAAACAAAAGCGTCTCCTGTATATTTCGTGCATACAACCAATAGCAACTTTCGGACTTCGCTGTTGGTACAAGCCTGGGACGAGGTGTTTCAAATCAAACATCAAAATGCTTCGCCTCACTCATAACCAAGGAGCACGCTGGATCACTGGCGTTTCGAACTTCACCTATGGGGGCAATGGCGGCTGTGGCTGGCCTCATGCCTCTTCATCTTACATTAAAGAAGTTAGTTGAGAGATCGTTCATTCGCATCAACACGCTTCATCCGCATCATCCTGTTCTTTCATTACTAGAACGGCGAAAAGCTAAGGGTTCAACCCTACATCCAAACGCATTGGAACGCAAATCCAAAGCAATCCGCAAGATCATCAAATCCCCACTTGACATGGTGATCGACAATCCTTCCTCGGAGATATTCGACCCCCTCTCCGAACATATCAAACCTGGATATCGGCTAGTTGACCGATTTCCGGACAAAATCAAATTCGTATCCATGCCTAAACCGCACAAAGAACGAAAAGAATACCATGATAATCTGAATCTTGCGCCTATCAGGGAACCAGACGCGTTGCATCTTTTCACAGCTGGCGTCAAACACAAATTCGATCCGAACGTTCCTGTTCCTGATCGAAATCATTCGCATGTCGCAGTCGTCTCACTGTTCAAGGGACGATCCATATCATACAAAACGAGGGCCGCTGGAAGGCGGGCAACGGAGGAAACTATTGTCGGGTGGTCAACATTCCTGGCACTTATCAAAGCTCATAAAAAGCTACAAAAAGGGTGGCCTATTCATAAGGTCGTCCTTTACACAACGTCCCAGCTGATCGTCAAAAAATTGATGTCAACTAATACCAAACCGCTTGGATCTCAGCTCTCTATTGCTGTATCCCTAGCCTTCGAGGCCATCGTCACGGACTTCCCTGAAGTCGAGATTGAAATACGAGGTTTCAACAAATCATGGGCGACATCCCCGGCATCTTTTGCTGCCGAATCTGGTATGCTTCAACCAGTCGCTCAACAGGCTTATTGCAACGCGGTAAATGCCAAGACGTTTACAGAGCAATCATTATCCTTCCCTCAATCTGCCTCTTACCATTATACAAGGCAGAAGACAACGCGAGATGCCATTCCTCTTGGCAAGCAGGATTCCAAGGAGTTTGCACTCTTAGTGAAACGCCACCAAACATGCTCTCTTCAGAGAGTATAGGAACGCGCCCAGGACTCACAGTCCGTTCACGCGATGACAGCGAGCCGCCACCAAACATGGACTCTTCGGAGGACAGACGAACGCGCTCAGGGCAGATTATTTTAGCCCGCTCGCCTAATCAAATTGTGCCGCCACCACACAGACCTTCTTCGGGAGGTGTAGGAATGCGCTCAAAACTCATACAAAAAGGTAATGACTTTTTTAGGTCAACCGATCATGACAAATTGTGCCATAAAGGAAATAATTGGTACGAATTCAACGACAAGGAAGGCAATCCAGTTCTTCCAAGTCATATTCAAGGTGGCCCATGGTTCCAATGTACCAAGGAATCTCGGCAGCCAACAACTCTCCACTATTCGCGCCTTATGCGAGTAGCCTGTCTACATGCTCCTATTGGGGAGTACAGAGTGCGGTTCTTCAAGAATGAGCCGTACAAACCCTGCCCTTGTAATCTGGACTGCCCAGAAACTCGGCAACACATCTTAATGGTCTGCCCTTGGGTAGTAAGGCGGATCAACCACTACGATCTCGAAGGAATATTCACAATACGTGGACTTATACTGTTCCTTCAAGACAATCCACAAGCGTTTAGTTTCGATCCAATGGAACTTCCGCGACAAGCTGAATTGAGCTGGCCGGCCTACTGTGAGGAGGTGTACCGCAAGCGAGATTCGAAAATGTAAGGAAGTTAGAAAAGAGACTTCCGACTAGTAAAGGGCCAATCTTCTTGCACGAGTCGATTGAGTTCTTAAGACACTGGAGAGTGTGGGAGGTGGATGATGGTTGGGAAGTATCTTCCGGGCATCGATGATGGAGATGAAGCCTGTCACGAAGGCTGTTATGAAGAGAGGAAAAAAGAGGTTGTGTTTCTTTTTCCTTTTATATGAACGATTTTGCTTTTACGTTTACTTAGCTGTACTTGTAGCCGATTTCGAAAGACTCTTGTTATATTTTTCTTTTTCTCTTATGGCTTCGACCTCGTCAGCCGGATACGATTTCTTCTTAGTTAGGTAGAGTACAGGTGATGTAAAGTACGGGGAACGCGTCATGGCACCCTTAAGTAGTATTGAAATATACTATACTGATTACAAAAAAAAAAAAAAAAAAAAAACTGTAACACTCTTTGTCACTCGGCTCCATAAAACTGATTCTCCAGTAGTTGATTGCATCATGTGTAATGAGTTGACACCATCGTTCAAATGTAAGGGACTCAGAAAATGTGACTGGATGGCAATTGACGGCTTCTCCAGCATCTGTGAATGGCACTTTGAAATTGCATAATATGCAAAAGTCCGCATATTTGTGATCACATCGATCGAACACCTGGCTTCAGAACCCTATAACTTCTATATCAAGGTCTGGAAAAGCATCGAAGATGTCCTCAAATGCTGTGGTGACAGCAATAGAAAGGCTGTTGCCAACAGGCTTGTTGGAGAGCTCGGCATGTGAATGGATTGTGCCGGGAGAAGTCGTGTAAAAACAGATCTTGTCGATTGATCTGTCTTTTTGCTTGAGCTTGTAAGCTTTGATGAGTGCTAATAAGGCCGCCCATGCGATCGCATTTGCAGATGTCACCTGCCTTCCAGCAGGCATCACCCGATGTGAGATTGGTTTTCCACTTCACAAGATGTAGTACCCTGATTGTAAATGCTTTCGACCAAGGATAGGGTCCGGAATTTCGTCCGGTATATTCCACCCTGTTACGAGATGTATGGGGTCTCCGTCTCCCATGAAGATCTTATTTTCCATTGTTTCATGATGGTCCTTGACAACCTTCTTGTTGCCTTTAGGAACCAACATGTATTTAATGTGATCCTGGTATCTGTCAACCATGCAGTGACCAGGCTTTGCGCTAATATGTAAAGGGTGAAATGTTTCCTTTACTTGTTCCATGTTTTTGACATTGACCATAGACATGACCTTTGGTCTGTTCATCCTTTGTTGGCTGTACTCGACACTGTCTCTGTGGAGTTGCGAGCCTTTGGCATATTGCGAACGTAGCGAGTATAGCGAGTGGCATTTAACAGACTTACATTGGAGATAGTCTTGTTGTAGAGCGAAGTGATTGAGAGAGTAAGAGTTTAGCTGGTTAAGCTTGAGAGTGAGAGCGATTGGAAACTCTTTTTTTATTATCGGTAGACTACAGAGTTCTTATATACTGCTACAGGATAGGATTTAGGGTATAACTAAAACAACTCATGAAATCATAGTGCCCTGCGGGCGTAGTCTACTTGTGTATAATGCATGGAAGCACAGTCATAATGTGTATAATGCATGTATTTGAAACAGGAGTCATTCATACATCATACCGAGTGTAAGACTCGAGGTATTCATTTCAACACTCCTCCTTGAGTGGACTCACTGTTGCTTTAGATTAAGCATAGAGCGGAAAAGGGAAAATTTCACTTTTTCTAGGTTTTTAGTTAAAACGTCAGCAGGATTCTTTGATCCATCAATCCAATCAAGATTGATTTGCTTCTGTTCTAAGAGCTCTCGGATATAATGGAAGCGAATGTCAATATGCTTTGATCGTTTCTCCTGGACTTCAGAAGTTGACCAAAATAGACTGCCCATATTGTCTCCATAGAGCATTGGCATTTGTATCTCAAAACCAGCCTCGGTTAAGAGTTGGGAGACCCAAACTAGTTGTCGTGAACAATCAGAGATAGCCATATATTCAGCTTCTGTCGATGAAAGTGCAACTGTTTTTTGTTTACGACTCAGCCAGGAAATTGTTCCGTTAGCGATTGTAACAAAATTGCCGGTAATAGATTTCCGGTCTTCTGGATCAGAAGCCCAATCCGAATCGGAATAGGCTATGACACCTTGATTTGAGTTACCATCAAACTCAAGAACCATCTTTTTAGTGCCATTAAGGTACCGAAGAAGATGCATGCCGGCGGTATAGTGCTCTTTGTTTGGAGTTACTATGTGTTGTGATAACTTTACAATGGCAAATGCAATATCTGGTCATGATCCGATCATGAGGTACATTAATGATCCGACCAACTGTTGGTACTTTGTTCTGAATCCATTGTTTGGTACTTTATCGGAAGTTTTGAACACGTATCCTTTTGGTAACAGTGTTTCTTCAGATCCGGATTTGATACCGAATCGATCAAGGACCTTTTGGAGGTACTTCTGCTGATGCAAGAAGATTTTCTTGTTTTGACGATCTCGAGATATTTGCATACCGAGAAATTCTGTCATAACACCTTGATCACGACATTCCCATTTGGTTGAAAACTTTAGCTTCAGCTCTTTGAGGAGCTGGGAGTTTTTCTTTCCCATAAAAGCTATATCGTCAACATAGACAAGCGCAATGACAAGTTCATGCGTTTTGTGGTGACGGTAATAATACACGCCTGCATCAGATTTACATCGGACAAAACCGATTTCGGTCATGCTGGCAGTCAACTGTTTCTACCAGCTTAACCCGGCTTGCTTAAGGCCGTACAATACTCGGCGTAATCTCCAGACCTTATTTTCTTTACCGGTGGCTGTGAATCCTTCGGGTTGTGTCATATAGATTTCCTCATCCAGTTTGCCGTATAAATAGGCAGTTTTTACATCAACACTAAACATATCCCAGTCTTCAAGGGCAGCAATGCCTAGAAGGAGACGGGCAGTTTCATAGCAGACTACTGGAGAAAAAAGCTCGTTGTAGTTGATTCCTTCAATTTGAGAGAATCCTTTTGTGACTAGTCGAGCGCGAAGGCGGCCATTGCTTTTCTCATTAAATACCCATCTATTTTTAATAGTTCTTCGACCTTTCGGGAGATCTACTAATTCATAGACACCACGTTTCTGTAAAGCTTCTAATTCCTCCAAACAAGCATCAATCCATTTCTTTCGTATTTTCGCAGGTAGTTGCGTTAAGTCCTTGAATTGGACTGGCATTTGGATCTGATTTGCAAGTTCAAAGAGAAAGTTATTCAGCCTTACTCCTCCTTCTCTGATTAGAACTTGAACTTCATCCATAGTGGCTTCTCCAGGGATTGGAGCATCGCCAAATTGGTAAGGAAGTTGAGAGCCATGCTCTCGTTCATATTCTTCAGCCCGTCGAGTAGCTTCTTCGAAGTGTCTGCGAATTTCTTCGCGACATGCTTCGTCAGCTTGTTTGTCAGTTGGTATACGAACATTCTGTCTATCAGATCTTGGAGGTACCCTTCGCTGGATACCTTCTTCGAAGTCCGGCAAGAAAGGTTGTTTCTCGTAATCTCTCAGAACTTTCGACGGATGTTTATCTCCGTAGATATTGTCTGGTCGGTTCGGTACTTTAGTTTCCCATCTAGACCTTCTAACATTATGTTCTGATTCATCAGGTGGAGGTATATCATGCCGTTTTCTCCATGTTGGCCGTTCCTGCCGTGGAGGCTGGTTGGACGGACTGGGAGTTGCCTTATGAGGAGGTAGTGATGGAGCTCTTTGCCGTGATGGCGGCATCGGCTGTGGCGGCATTGGTGGACGCAGCGGTTCTGCTGGTGGAGCTCTATTAATAGGTGGTTAATCTGTGGATGGACCATTAAGAGACTTAGGGTTGAGATTAAACTCGGTTTCTCCTCCATTTTTGGAGTTCTCTGATTCCGAGGAATTACTTCGACTCGGAGTATTACTCAATCTCTTTTCGAGGTTACCTGGTTTCGATTTATTGCATTTCGGAAAGAAAGCTTCATCGAAAATGGCTGTGAGAGAAACAAAAATTACATTTCTGTTTTGGTGCCTCATAAATTGATAATTTGGACCTTGGTATCCCAAAAATATCATAAGCTTGGATCGTGAAGAGAGCTTGTTTTTACATATCTCCTTTGGGAGGTAGACATAAGCACCACAGCCAAACACTCGGATTTTTGTTAAGTCCGGTTTGGTTCCATAGAATAGTTCATACGGAGTTTTTCCACTTCGAGTTCGTTGCATAGGTGTGCGGTTATTATAAAAGACCGCATAATCATAGAGAACCCCCACCATGAGTCGGGAAGGCATGCATGTTACGCATGGCTTGTGATTCTCGTGCAACATTCTATTGAGTCTTTCAGCGCGCCCATTTTTGTTGGTAACATTAGGGGCAGAAAGTTCATGTTTAATGCCGTTAGTGGACAAATACTCTTGTAGAGTACCGTTGGTATTCCCTCCTCGATGCTGCCGTCAGTCTCGTTGATCTTTTGATCAGTGGAGTTAGCAAGCAATGTCAGATTTTATATTTCTCGAGGTGCATCACTTTTGTGGCAAGCATTACAGTAATGCCGTATTAGATAATCATCCAATATGGTTATAACCCATTTATGGTGTGATAGAGATCACTGGAAGTCGAATAGATCCGAGTGGATTAATTCAAGAACTTGTTTTCCATGCTTTCTTGAAGTGGGAAAGGATTTTGTGCGAGTTTACCTTCAACACATCCCTTTGCAAACTGGCTTATCTCGTGGAATACTAATAGGTGGAACCCAAAGATTTTTTTGAGAATTTACTCAACACGATCAGACGAGAATCCTAATCGCTATGATGCAGGATAATCAGTGTCTTGTGTGTGCAATAGAGACAGCATTCGGGATTTCCCAGAATTATCCTGGTAAGGACAGCAAGAAAATTACTGTGCGGAAACGATAGTCATCCGAGATACCCAATGCATGATAGTTCATCTTGAAGTGAGATGCTTCGCATTAGCTTAATCTTAGTCCGGACCGTAAAAGTTGTCCGACAGAGATGAGCTACATGTGCATACCGTTTATGTAAAATACAGGCCAAAGTTTAGTCTTTCGAACTTCTTTGGTTCCTGTGCTGACTGACTAAGTGTTGAATGTGTACTGTTCCTCGACCTTGGATTTTTAATTGGCCAGAGGCAGTTGCACCATTCCAAAAAAGCCTCAATCGACTGTTGAAAAGTCTGAGAGACTGCTAAAGTGTGCCAAAAGTGACTATCTAGCATCCACTTAATCGAGTAGAATCAGAGTTTGATCTTGTGTCTCATGATTGACAATTACCATGATGTTATCGAGAAGAGCCGTTCCGATGTGCTTGATTCCATCGCATAATTTATATCCAGACCGTTACATGAGGTACTATTTAAAATAGTTCATCCGGACCCATCTTGAATTGGTCCTCCTCTTGAACTGGAGTGGAGCACCAGGCTTGAAGCCTTGACATCACCACACTGAAAAGAAGAATTAGCAATTGTGCGAGTGGAGGGGTGATACCTGTGAGTATGAATCCCTTCGTCTTCAGCATCTTCTTTGTCATTCATCAGGTCTTGCCCGGATGGATCGAGATCTCGCCATCTTCTTCTCTTCTATCACCGAATTCCCAATTCTACTCGCGTAATCAATAGCGATCTGGACCGTCTCTCTGGTTCCTCGCCACCGTTGATACTCTGATTGAGCTTCACTGTGCCTTGTTGCTCCCTCGATGTGTTGGTTCAAACATGTTATCGATGGCGCAGCACTGAGACGTTTGTCCCAGGTGAGAGGGGCCTGAGTTTGGCCTGTTGGTAAGGAGTTACCCTACCAGTCCGAGAAGACGTCGGATGAGGGTTCGTGTCCTCTGTACACTGGCTGGAGGAATGACTCCCCTAAATCAAATTCCACTGGTGTGAGTCCGTTACATCAGCTAACTATGTCCGATACCTCTATGAGCGGTATACATGCGTCAAGATATTCCGGTTCGATCACACATCATCAGGGTAATGGGAGATCATACCGAAATTTGAATGGTTGTGACCATTGCTACGAGTAGTGTGAGGAAGGGGAATGTAAGGATTACATCCGAATACATGTCACACACATCTATTAGTCAATCATCCAGCCAGCGATTGATGGCGATCTGATTTTGACAGAATGCATTGGACGATATTTCACCCCAATGGATGTGGTCGTCCGGTGATTCCCATTTAGGGAATGGTATGACATTATGCTTTCATCGATGGATATCCCCGTCCCGATTAGTTCAAGAGGTTAGAGGGATTTCACATGACTATCATCGATGGGAAAGCGGTTACAAGCATTGTCCCATGCATCACGAAGGAGGGAAGTTTCAGAAACCGATTGGTTCGACGTTCCAATCCATATGGTCGAGACTGGTTCAACCACTTCGTTGTTCCAGGCGTCGCCCATGTCATCGTATGTCCAACCAAGTAGCACCAGATCTGGTAAGATTAGGTGTCATAGGAGTGACATCATCGATTTGATCCGTAGGACCACACGTTCGATGTTGTCACTGGGCATACCTATAAGCCCAAAAGGGCGATCGCAATCAACTGAGATTGATTGTTCCCATGAATTGTCATCGATCCAGGTTCCATCAGCAGATGGATCAACTGATATCGATGTCCCAATTCACGGTTTTGTTTGATTGTGTTTTCGTAATCAAAGTCGTGACGCCCAATCACCAAATCACACTAGTTTCCGTCATGTATGTTAACAGTCGATAATAAGAAATCTTCGTAGGAGATGATTGCGATGTCAAAATGAGATGACTACCAATCAAGGGAGTCGGCAGCTTACTAGCAGCCTCTCATTTCAGATGCAACCACCAAGACCATGTGGTCAGTGCAGAGAGAGAAGTGAGCAAGGGTCATAGGGTTGAGCTTCAAGCCGGGGAGGAATCGATCGCAGAGAATGCAATGCGGAAGCCGCATTGTAATCAGAGGCGAAGGCCTCAACTGGGCGGCTTTTCCTTTTCCCTTGCCCTTGCCTTTGCACGAGTCCTTTTTTGCTTCTATCACCATCAGGTTTAGCTCCATATGGAGCCTGCTGGCCTTGCGGCCATTGCTGCTGTTGCCCTTGAGGGCGTTGCTGCTGCTGCTGACCTTGCAGTCGCTGCTGCTGCTGATATTGCCTGGAGGGTCCAGGTGCAGTATTTTGCCATCGCGCAGCCTGTCCGGACAGTTTAAACCTGGCGGCGGCGAGATTCTGAGGGTTTCACCAGGCCGCAGTGATAGTAGCCCTTGCGTTCTCAATAGTGAGATCAGCCACTTTTTTGGCTGCTGCGAGGATAATCCCAACCATAGATTCCATACGATTTGGGAGAGCGGAAAGAAGCATCATGGTCTGGAGCGACTCATGGAGAGTCACCTCAGTGGCAGTGATCTGTGAGCAGATTGCGGTGAACTCAGCGATCTGCCCAGATGGATCCTGGGTGTCTTGAACCTTAAAATTCAAGAGGGCTTGAAGCCTTTCATAAACGAAGGTTGGCTCTCAGACTCCATAATTCAACTTCAATTTACCCACGAGATCTCTAGGCGCTTTGAAATCCTCCCGGAGCATATGATCCGGGAGAGTTGACTCTATTATCGCAGTTGCCTGCAATTTAAGGGTATTCCTGTATCCATGCTCCTTTTCCGCTTCATGGCATTAGTAGGCATGTGGGGAGTGGCTGAGTTCCACCACTAAGATCCATGCAGTCAGGGTGGAGTCCTTATGATTCATAAGGATCAAGGCAGTCTTGACCCAGCGGAGCCCAGGTATCGTAATTCCCAGCGCCGGTGACCTGGGGAGAGCATTGTGTTTTACCAGTGTTTGCCCTGCAACCCAGACGGTCAGTTAATCTCTGATCTAGGTACGACATGCTTTCTAAAGTTTTATAGGTTTTATCTCAGATAGCGTTCTGTCTCTCAGGTAGTCCACGTTTTATCGTTTATCCGCTAAGTGAGCATGATGTCACCCGGGCCATATGCAAGGTGTAAAACACCCTGTTGCTATCATGCAAGCCGGTGGTTCGCCACCGAAGATAGCCAGTCAGCTGTCCAGTGATGATGACTGGCAGACTACTTTCTCTGAGACAGGAAACAAACTGGAGCGAGCTCAACAGTTGCTTGTACGCTTATCCAAAAGTGGTGGTCTGGAGACCCGAGGTCATCGACAGATGCACTAACCGGGGCCATAACCTGTTGCAAACATAGCGAGTATAGCGAGTGGCTTTAACAGACTTACATTGGAATAGTCTTGTTTAGAGCGAAGCGATTGAGAGAGTAAGAGTTTAGCTGGTTAAGCTTGAGAGTGAGAGCAATTGGAAACTTTTTTTTTATTATCGGTAGACTACAGAGTTCTTATATACTGCTACAGGATAGGGTTTAGGATATAGCTAAAATAACTCATGAAATCATAGTGCCCTGCGGGTGTAGTCTACTTGTGTATAATGCATGGAAGCACAGTCATAATGTGTATAATGCATGTATTTGAAACAGGAGTCATTCATACGTCATACTGAGTGTAAGACTTGAGGTATTCATTTCAACATGGCATTCCTCCAATCAAGCAGACGAAGGATCGGATGGTTGTAATGAAGTGTTGAGATCCTGGCTACAGATCGATCAAACAACTTCTTGAGGATGAAGTGCATAGGCATGAGTCCTGCTAAAGCGAGGACTCCACCTGTTGGTGACATCTTGAAAGCTCCAGTAATCCAGAGTACTCCGAGTCTGTGCATTTTATTGAGCAGTAGGATATTCCTGCGAAAACCTGGAAGTCCTGGGCAGTACCAGCAACATAGACCATAGGTCGCTACTGGTTGGACACATGATACATATAAAGTATGTTTCTGTTTGGGCGTAAGCCTGTGCACCGAGTTTCTGAGAATTCTCATGCACTTGACAGTGGAGAGAGACTTGGTTGCATAATGTTTGACATGTTCATGAAACATCAGAGTGCGATCATAAAAGATGCCAAGGTATCTCCATACTTTCTTGGAGATGAGTGTTACGACCTTAATCTTATAAAGACTCAGGTTGCAGACAAGTGACAAAGACTTGAGGGCGATAAAAGAGAAGAGTAAGGGAAGGATACGATTGGTAAAGCGTAAGGAATACAGCAGTATCTACAGAGTTTATATACGTAGAGACAACTACCCAAGGTAACTAAGTATAGAACAGGAGTGAGTCATAGTACTCGGGGTAGTGGAGTAAGTGGAGCCAGAACGTATGGACGTGGAGTAAAAGCATATGGGAGTGGAGTAAAAGCATATGGGAGTGGAGTAACAGTGAGACAAAAGATACTAGAAAGGAAAGATGAAAGAAAAGTATAACTGGCAGGCGTGAGAACGCGGAAAAACAAAAGAGCCGGAGCAGGTGACCATAACCGGTGAAACCATAACAATACCCTCCGTTTAGGCTTCGTGACCACACGAAGTATCCTATCTGTGAAGTTAATCTCCATCTTTGCAGGTCGAACCTCGTATCCCAACTTGAAGAGGTTTCTCTCTGCCAAATTCTTGACTTCAGGAAACTTCCACTTGTGCGCAAGGTTTAGGATGTTAACCCATTCTTCGAATACGAGACTCGAATAGTCATCATATTTGGTGTTGTAGAAGATGAAGAGGAACACTTGGAATTCTGTGGCATTGGCGTCTTCAATGAAAGCGGGGTCTGCGGTGTTAAAGTTTCGGATGAACGTGTGATGGGGATCGTCGTATCCAGTTAATTTTCTTCGCCAATAAACGGATTCTCTGGTGAGGAAGTATGAATGGATCCAGAAGCGCATTCCGTCTTTGGTTTGGACACATAAATCTGCTCCTCGAATTCTGACCAAAGCAGGTGTTTCGTTGTTGGTGGATTGGAAAGGTGGAATAAAGGTCGAGATGTCGGACATTTGAAGGTGATTTGGAGGATGAAAGAGATTGACGATTGTTGTATACCGATTGGAGTGCTTTCTGGGCTTTATATCCTACGACCGTGTTTCCTCGTACTCGTCTAGGACGTCCTTGGCGTTCTCCAAGGCTGATCTTGGTAACCATGTGTCTTCTTCATTTCCGTAACCCCTCCAATGTACCAATACTGGGTTCCTCTTCCTCGCTTCCTATGTCCTCGGATCTCTTCGATTTCGTACTCTTCTTCTTCGTTTATGATATCAGGTGGGCGGGTAGGGTGGTGTTGGCTGTCAAACTCGGGTTGTGACATCGTGTGAGCAATGAAGCGTGGAATACGTTGTGGATTGCCCAGGACTCAGGTAAGTGAAGCTTGTATGACCGATCTCCGACAGCTTCGACGATCTCGAAAGGTCCATAGCGTTTGTTGTCAAGTTTCCGTGATGGTCGGTTGGAATGAATGTTAACTGCTTCTAGCCAGACCTTCTCTCCGGGTGAAACACTTTAGAGGCATTTCCGTGGTTTCCTCGGTTTCGCATAAGATCATTGTTCTCTTCCATTGCCGCTTTAGCTTCTCTCGGGATTTCTCTAACTCCGATGAGAAATCCGCTGCCGCTGGGTTGAACGTAGGTAGACTGTGATTCCCTTTCCATGGATGGAATCCGTGATTCAAAAAGAATGGTGTGTTCTTCGTGGCAGAGTGGACTTTGTCGTTGTATGGAACTCCGCCGTAGGTAGCCATTTCGTCCAATCGTTCTGTCGATAGCTGATGAAATTCCGCAAATACATTTCGACTTCTTGTTGATGCGTTCCGTCTGTCCATCCGTCTGAGGATGATACGCCGTTGATAGGTTCCTTTCTATCCCCAATGATGTGCATAGCTCCTTCATGAATTTAGATGCGAACTGCGGTCCTCTGTCACTGATGATTCTTCGGGGAATTCCATGGAGCCTCCAGACCTCCGATTTGTATAGATGCGCTAATTCGATTGACGTGAGAGTCGTAGTGGTGGGAACAAGGTGGATCATCTTTGAGAACCGGTCGACGATAACAACAATAGCATCTTTGCCTTCGGACTTAGGCAGAGGTCCGATCATATCAATAGAAATCTCCTGCCAAGGGCCTTCCGGGATGGTAATGGGTTCAGCGTGATTGGTTCGGGTCTGCGAATGATCTTGTTCTTTTGACACATGTCACATCCTCTGACATATTCCTGACGTCCGTCTTGATCGTGGGCCACCAGAACGTCCGCTTCAACAGTTCTAGCATCCGATGTTGTCCAGGGTGTCCGACGTCGGGGGAATAGTGGTGATCGTGTAGGATTTGATCTCGCAAGTTCCTTTCATCCGGCACATAGATCCGTCCTTGTCGGTAAATTATCCCTTCTTTCTCCCACACTTTCTCCGGTTGTTTCGCCAATTCCTGCAGTACCATGGTTTCCCTCCTCCTCGACTTTCTGATAACTTCCAAGATCTGTTGGTCGGGTGATATCTCGAATCGTCGAGATCGTAGAATGGTGGCTTCATATACTGGCGTTTCTTCAACGATCCTTCGTACAAACTCCTTTCCTTTGAACATCTCCATGTTCCTGTTGTCTCGGCTTGTATCTGGTTTGACTATGCGGGAGAGGATGTCGGCTTTGGTGTTGGATTTTCCAGGTATGTGTCGTAGTGCGAAATCGTATTCCTGCAGCATAAGGTACCATCTTGCTTGTCGAGCGTTCAGTTTCTGTGGGTCTCTGAAGTACTTCAGGTTTTCGTGGTCTGTCCAGATTTCGAACTGTTCCTTCGCATCCAACAGGTACTGTCTCCATAACTTCAGTGCCTTGACTATAGCCAGTAACTCCTTGTCGTAGATCTCGTAGTTTCGTTCTGCTTCAGTCAACGTTTTGGACATGAATGCAACCGGATGCCATTTTCCTTCCTGTTCCTGTGATAGGACTGCTCCCGTTCCATAGTTTGATGCATCCACCTCCAATCTAAACTTTCCATAGTCATTTGGCAACGCCAATACTGGTTCGCTGGTGATGGAATCTTTGACGCTGTCGAATGCCTGTTGTTGTGCTTCTTCCCATTTCCACTCTTTTCCTCCTCCCTTCAACTGATTGAGCGGAGCTGCGATGATGCTGAAGTTTTGTATGAAGCGTCTGTAAAAGTTTGCGAATCCCAAGAAACTCTCCACCTCCTTAATTGTTCGTGGCGTTTTCCATTCCTTTATGGCCCTGACCTTCTCCTTTTCCATAGTAGCTTTTCCATTTCCTACAACCGTGCCTAACAAGGCGATTTCCGTGGCGTCGAATTCACATTTCGATCGTTTGAAGAATAGACTATGTTTGTCGGCGATTTTCAGGAAACGTATAGTCCGTTCACGTAGTTCCTCTTTGGTACGTCCTGGAATCGCGAAGTCGTCCATATAGTTGACCAGTGCACCTTCTTGGATCATTTCTCGGAATATGGTTGCCATCATACGAGAAAAGGTCGCCGGGGAGTTACTCATTCCAAAAAACATGACGGTAGGTTCGAATAATCCACGATTGGTGATAAACGCTGCTTTCCATTCATCTCCTTCTCTGATCCTGACATTGTTGTAACCCCAGATAATGTCCAGTTTATTGAAGTATTTCGCGCATCTCGCAGTTGGTCGAGTACTTCGCTTATGAGCGGTAACGGCGTTTTGTCCTTGATCGAATGTTCGTTGAGTTTCCTGTAGTCCTGGCATAGTCGGAGTGATCCATCTTTCTTTGGTACGAAGAAACAAGGGGCAGCGTATGGTGATTTGGATGGTCGAATTCGTTTCGATGCTAGGTTCTCGTCTAAGAACTTATCCAGTTCCTCCCTTTCCTTTGGCGTCATGTTATAAACCTTCGATGATATCTCCTTTGGTGCGTCCTCCGTTAGATTGATCTCATGATCCCATTCCGTTCGAGCTGGTAATTGCTCAAAATTCCGTTTGTTAAACAAGTGCGTAAATGGTCGAATGTAATCGGGTAGATCTTCGGGGTTGGTGGGATCTGATTCTTTTTCCTCCGTAGCGCTGTCCACATCAGTGGTTAGCCGTCGAGAAAAAGGAATCGTTTGGTGTGGTGTAGTGCATGTACTGGGGCATCGTGTAAATCTGACTTCTTGGTTTATCCAGTCGATCTCCGGGTTGTGTTGAATTAACCAGTCGTATCCAAGAAAATATCCGCGCTCGAAATGTCCGATACCAGTGCCTTGATTTCCTCCTTATGTCCTCCTAGATCCATCTGGATTTTGGCGTCCTCCGTTAATATCCCTGTCCGATTTGGTGTTCCGTCTGCATTTCTCATGCGAATGGGTTGTTGTCGTTTGACCTTCTTCAATTTCTCTCTCTCTGCCAGCTCCGTTGCTATCATCGTCATATGTGCTCCCGAGTCGATAAGGGCCTTGACCGTTTTGTTTCCGTTCTTGGTTTTGATGGTTGCATCCAGCAGAATTTCGCGCGTTGAGTCTCTCTTGAAAGGAATAACATACTTGGATTTCGAATTTGTTGTTACATGGGGAGAGACTCTACGATTTATGGGTCGAGATTTCGCGCTCAATCGGACCCTTCGGCAAAATCCTGCTTCTCGGTGGCGTCTTCTTCATCCTGTGGACTGTCCTCGGTCGTCTCCCTAGTCCTAGCTCTCTTCGGCGCTCTACAATTCCTGGCGATGTGTCCTGGTTTGTTACAATTGTAACACGTTACCTTCTTCGGCTGCCTGCATTCTCTAGCAAAATGTCCGAACTTTCCACAGTTGAAACACTTCCTCTGATTATTCGGGGTTTGGACTCTAGCGGTTTCGAACCTTCCTACTTCCATGGGTTGACCACTTCCTCCATACGTGACTCCTGTCGCGGTGTGTTTGTCGAACAAACTCATCGTCTCTGTTCCCATTCCTACTGCTTTTATGACTTCGAGCCATCCGTTGAATGTGGTGGGGACTTTGTCGGGTGGGAATGATAGAATGGTGCGAATGGTTTCCTTTTGACGTTCTTCTTCAGCAAGAAGATGGCGTGTTGATCGTCCGTTCCCGCTTGTTCATCATCAAGGTAAATTCGACTAAGAAATCCACGATGGGTTTCCTTCCTTGGTCATAGTCTCGATAGCTATCTCGCTCTTCTCCTTGTCCATTCCATCGATAAACAACTCCTTCGCCTGCTTCTCGAATTGCTTCCACGTGAATGTTACGTCTGGGTTGGTGACTTTGTCCGCTACGAGTGCTGAAAAACTTCCGGCTACTCCTCCTCTCATCCTGGATATGGCCGCTATGATCATCCTATCATTGTCGGTGATCCCGTTAAACTTTATGAACAGCTGAATGCTCCTCCACCAGTCCTCAAATCTCTCTCTGCTTCCCTCGAACCAACCGGGTCGGGGATAATTGACTTGGTACTCTCTGTGGTCGACATGTCTGATGGTTCCTTCGTCTCTGATTGGTCTTCGTTGTCGATGTGAATATCCCAAAACTGTCCGCTATGTGATCTACTTCCTCGTCGATGTCTGATTGTGGTGCTGATTCCGGTCTCGATGTCGGGCTACTCGGTAACTCGATCTCTCGCAACAATCCGTCGTGATATGCGGCTAATTCTTCTTCGACAAGTCGTTTCTTTCCTTGTCGGCTGCTACTTGGCATAAACTCGTGCCCTGATGACTACGCTTGTAAAAAGCCTCGACGCGAAAAAATTACGTCCGTTCGGTTGGTAGATCTGCCGTATGCACTACCACTACAGCAAGCTCGCTAGGCTGCTGTCTGCAAGGTGAGGTGTAGACGCTTTACCAAATGTTACGACCTTAATCTTATAAAGACTCAGGTTGCAGACAAGTGACAAAGACTTGAGGGCGATAAGAGAGAAGAGTAAGGGAAGGATACGATTGGTAAAGCGTAAGGAATACAGCAGTACCTACAGGGTTTATATACGTAGAGACAACTACCCAAGGTAACTAAGTATAGAACAGGAGTGAGTCATAGTACTCGGGGTAGTGGAGTAAGTGGAGCCAGAACGTATGGACGTGGAGTAAAAGCATATGGGAGTGGAGTAAAAGCATATGGGAGTGGAGTAACAGTGAGACAAAAGATACTAGAAAGGAAAGATGAAAGAAAAGTATAACTGGCAGGCGTGAGAACGCGGAAAAACAAAAGAGCCGGAGCAGGTGACCATAACCGGTGAAACCATAACAATGAGGGGGGTGGCTCCTGTGTACAGAGCGAATCTGAGGTCGATTTTGGGGTTAGGCTTTTTGGCCTTGCTCGCGAAATTGAATAATTCCGTCTTGGTATGCTCCATGGTTAACCCAAATTCTGTGAAGAGGTCAGTCACAAAATAGTATGATTCCTTCAGACTATTATGAGTCCTTTTGTAACTAGTGTCTGTAGCGATAAGAACACCATCGTCTACAAATGAGAGAAAAGAAGAGATAGGAGAATACAGAGCAAGCTGTCGGTCTTCACTATGTACCTATTTGTCCAATATATGAAACAAAGGAGCTATATACAGAGCAGAAAGAATGGGAGAAAGTGCACTACCCTGTCCTATGCCAACATCACAAGAAAAATAATCCAATTTGCCATTGTTGATTTTATATTGTGTTTTTCGATTCACTAGATAATCAGAAAAGAAAGAAACTAATTTAGAGTTGAAACCAAAATGCTCGAGAATTTTTACAAGTACACTATGATTCAATGAGGGAAAAAATTGTGCGATGTCGAAAGCCAACACCGACGTTTCTTGTTTGCGGCTCCACCCAGCTCTAACATAGTGAGCGAGCACGGCAGCTGCATCTTCTGTAGACCTTTGGCAGATCCACCCAGTTTGACATGAGTGGACTACTTCCTGTTCGAGGCTCTCAAATTGTAAATGATTGGTAATCATCTTCTCAATGAGCTTGCCAAGAGTGTTAAGGAGAATGATGGGCCGAAATGATTTGGCCTTGTCATAAGACAGTTTGCTCGGCTTCGGGATGACAACTGATATCGAGGTTTTAAAGTGTTGGGGCCAGTGTTCCTGTTCAATACTGGCATCAGCGATAATAATGAAGAGTTTGACACTTTTTGGGTAGCTCTTTGTAATGTGTTTGAGAACAAACTATGATATGTGGTCAGGTCCCAGTGCAGTGTTCTTCATGCATTTGGCTAATGCTTGGCAAAGTTCTTGCTGGGAGAATGAAGCCCATTCTCTCTCTTCTCTCTTTTCGACTTCCCGGAACATGCACTCCAAGTTCGTGGGTCAGTTGCTAGCCGAATTGTATGTGCTATGTAGTGTGTTGAACAAATGTTCCTTATCCACACATGCCTTTCCTTGATAATCCAGCAATGACTCTGTTGCCAGCATCTTTCTCTCTCTCGCCCAGGACATGAGATCCCACAGTCTCCCTCTGAGGGACGCAATGTCGTGGATTTTCTTTTTGAAGCACTCCTTCTTCACTTGTTTAATGACACATCGAAAGTCACTCCATCGCTCCATGTCCTTTCTACCCTTCAGATCAAGGTTACTGCACAAGTTGTTGAGTGCTTGGGAGCAATCCTTGTTCCAACAACTTTTTGGTTTCACTACTCAAAAGAAGCCTCACTAGATGGTCTCTGAAGGATGGCACAGCATAAGACTTTTGAGGGCAAGGACAACCCTGGTGTGCTTCCAAAAGTGAGCACCACAGGTTCACCCATCAAGCCATTGCTGCAGTTCTCAGAGTATGATGTTGTGGCAGAAATCAGATTATACACAGGTTTGTGGGTATAATTGCAGGAAGGGCAAGTTGCATAGATGGTAATATCACTATCAATGTCAAACTTGCTGAGGGCCGTGTACAGACTGGTGGGAAGCTGCTGGAGCACTAAGCGTTGAATAGTATTATATTCTGGTTCAAAACCGCTTGAGCCAGTGATAAAAGCAACCTTCATCAGAATTATGGCACTGCTGATGATAAATTCAGACACTCCAGCACTGAGTCCTAGGATGGCATGACATATAACTCCAAGGATCATTACAATCTGTGCAACAACATCCAAGCAGCCAATGGGATTGTTTAGAACAGTAGTGTGTGATAAGTATGCTTACCAATATTAACAAAAATTTGTGATGTGTCAGACTGTTGCACAAAAACTCAACATATTAATCCATGCATCAAGATGCTAAAGTAATTGAGTAACATTTTCTTTGTGGTTGCAGACTTCAGAGCTGGTTAACTTAATTGGAACTAAAGATATACGATCAATGAGCTCATTTCTTTCCGAATTGCCAGATACCCTACCTTTATCTACGTTGGTGCTACATATCAGCTGCAGAGTCCAGTAAGGGTCGTAAAATAGAGGGTCCCAGAATGGCATCATCTGTAAATGACAGAGTTTCACTTGATGCATGTATGTTGCATTTGATAGCCAAAACAATATTTTCTGCCTTTTCCCGCTTGCATCCAGGGGCTTGAGAGATAGAACAGTTTCTAATCTGGAGGAAAATGATCCTGTGTCTATGCAGATATGGTAATCTTCATTGAAGATTGCCTGGATGCTGGCCTGAGCATCGAGTAATGAGGCATTGAGTATGGCACTGTCACCCATTGGAGTGGGTGTAAGGCTGGCTAGCTCATGATGAGAATTGTAGCCATCATCGAGTATAAGTGTTAAGATATGGTCTGCTAGATCAGCGACTGGAGACTTGGGTGATACACAAGCATTGATGGGTGAACTTTGGCCAACCTATTGCAGTATATTAACTTCAGGATAATTGTGGGGTAAATATATATACCTGTGATGCAAAGCATTTGAGCTCAAGAGCATGCTTTATTTTCTCCATTTTGGCAACAGTATGCCCATCGGAGTACATGGCACATTTACAGAATGCAGTATGGTAACCCATGGTTGAACTGGTAACAGACTGAGAGAGTAAAGGTGGGGATGCTTAGCATAGAGCATGGCATCTTGACTGGTGGGATTTTAAAGGGTCCTGATTCACTGTAAAGGGGAATTGTTGTGATGCAAAAGACAAAAGAACAAGGTGTAGAAGATGAAGAACAAGGCAATTTCCATAATTGGAAGCAAATATAATGCAATAGTAGATTCAAGAGGTGAGTGGGCCATTGTAGGGGATAAAGTGGGCAGTACAACCTGAGGTCCATAAGAATAAATGGATAAACACGGAAATGCCTCATCCAGCTGCAAAAAGTGTGAAAAAGTGGTCGAAAGTGATCAAGACACTTTGTATACAAGTGCTGGGATCCAGCACATCATAGTGGGAATATATAAGAATGCTGGGAACTCAACACATCATTGCATCCAGGGATAGATGCTGGAAACCCTACGAGTCAAACTATTGGTGGCATGAGCATATGCCAAGGAGAACAAATACAAAAACTATGATCAGTAGTCAGTTGCCATCTAGCCATATAGACAACTTATCTGGTAAGAAGCTCATAGTACGACCTGAAGTTCCCATGACAGCAGATGGATAAAACTGGGAGCCCTTGTCAAGCTGCAAAGGCCAAAAAGAGTGGTTAAGGCACATTGTAGTGGAAAGATATGAGAATGCTGGGAACCCAACATATCATCTTGTCTTATCTGGTGAGACCTTTATTGGCAGAGGTGGCAGTATGGTCAGGAGGTGGTGGTGAATGAAAAGGATTTTTGTTTATTACTTAAGCAATGAGAAACAATGTATAATGTGCCAATCACCAATCTAGGTTCCAAAGAGGAAACTCTGATCAGCTACTCTTCATCAACTTGGGAGTATATGGAAGAGCATCAGGGAAATGATACATATTGTAGACCAGGAAACAATGTATGGCAGAAACAAAAAAGAAATAGAATAATGTGCTATACACAAGCAGATTAACATGCTGTGACCCTCAACAACTCAAAGACTTCTTCTGATACATGAAGCACTTCAGATTCAAAGTCAGGCTGGCAGGAATTCATCTGTTCTAGCCACAGAGGATTGTACATATTCTGTGGCAATCCAGATGGAAAATTCGTACTGGTGATATTGCTTGAAATCCTCAAACAAGCCTTGCTGCCATGGTTACCATTGAAGGTGGGATTCTCTGCCTGTTTGTCAATGAGCCCGAGGTATTCCATAACTTTCTCTACTTGCCAGACACAGAGCTTCACGAGAAAGACTATTACCATTCTGCCACTGACTTCTTGTTACGGCCTTAATCTATAAAGACTCAGGTTGCAGACAAGTGGATAAAGACTTGAGAGTGATGAAAGAGTAGAGTAAGAGAAAGATACGATTGGTAAAGCATAAGGAATACAGCAGTACCTACAGAGTTTATATATGTAAAGACAACTATCCAGGGTAACTAAGTATAGAACAAGACTGAGTCATAATACTCAGGGTAGTGGAGTAAGTGGAGTAAGATCATATGGATGTGGAGTAAGAACGTATGGACATGGAGTAGGGCATATGGGAGTGGAGTAACAGTGAGACAAAAGATATTAGAAAGGAAAGGTGAAAGAAAGTATAACGGGCAGACATGAGAACGCGGAAAAACAAAAGAGCCTGAACGGGTAACTGTTACGACCTTAATCTATAAAGACTCAGGTTGCAGACAAGTGACAAAGACTTGAGAGCGATGAAAGAGTAGAGTAAGGAAAAGATACGATTGGTAAAGCGTAAGGAATACAGCAGTACCTACAGGGTTTATATACGTAAAGATGACTACCCAAAGTAACTAAGTATAGAACAGGACTGAGTCATAATACTCGGGGTAGTGGAGTAAGAACGCATGGATGTGGAGTAAGGCATATGGGAGTGGAGTAACAGTGAGACAAAAGATACTAGAAAGGAAAGATGAAAGAAAAGTATAACGGGCAGGCATGGGAACGTGGAAAAACAAAAGAGCCTGAACAAGTGACTATAACCGGTGAAACCATAACAATACCCTCTGTTTAGGTTTCATGACCACATGAATACTAGTGCTTAAGGGTGTGGAGAACTGCGAGTATTGCTTTCTTCTTTGATCCGATGATATGATTATCAAAATCGACACAGCCAATAAAGTGTGGGGCATTGGGCATTCCGACTTGGGCCACAAAATAACTGTCTCCTGCATAACTTTCTTCGATGGCGAGTTTGTCAAAGAGTGTGTAAACAACTTCAGCCCAAAGGTTTCATCTTTCTCTCCTCCTTCGACGATTGTAGTGTACCCTCCAGGAGGGATGAATGGAATGGGTTCAGAGGATGGTTCATATTGTCTTAAGAAGGTTTTGAGTCGTACGGCTTCGACATCAAAGTTGGCTTTCAATCAGAGATCGTCTTCAAAAAGGGGGGGGGAAATGGAGAAGGGCTTTTGACGCGAATAGGGAGAGCAGTAGGCGAGTTGGAACGGGTAGGGATATCGACGTTGTCACCTAAATAGGCTCTGAGAACCGTGCGGGCATATTTGATCTTTTCTTCAGATCCGACCTCCGGCATGGCACGTAGTAGATAGGCGAGTTTGACAGAGATGTCATGGGCTTTGAGTTCGATACGGGTGAGGGATAGTTCTCTGGTGTCATCAACCAACCTGACCAATTGGTTTTGTATGTTCGTGTCTTTGACGATTTTGTTGAATAGCAGTTGGACAGATACTAAGACCGTTGACGTGTTGGTGGCAATGGTACTGAGAGTGCCTCCTAAGTTATGAATGTGAGCCAAATTGGTCAAGATAGTGAGGACAGTTTCTCTTTGTTGTTCAATGGAGCGTAGGTTTTTGTTGAATGTGGTGTGAATCTCGGTGTCAAAGGCAAGGGTGTTGGTGAAAGGGGGGGTGTCAGACATGTTTGTTGGTAGGAATGCGAGGTGTTCTGAAAGAACAAGCAAGGAAAAGTTTCAGTTTAAATATTATTCTCCATCTCCTCTTTTACGCAGATGTTCCGAATCTGCAATCTACCATCCCGTGTTCCACCCGGATCTATCTCCTTCCATCTGTTCCAGCAAACTGGCATTTGTTAATTCCGCCATATCTACTACATCTTTCAACATCTTAATCATCCGCTTCTCCTTCTTCAACTTTAGAATAATCTCCTTCTTTTTCTCATCTGTCATAGGGGTGGCATCTTTGGGTGGATTCATGATAAGTGGCATTTGGACATGTGATTGGAAAAGAAGATACTCGGACATATCCTGATGGGTGTGCACCAGGTGTTGTCCTCCGCAGAGGGCTTGGGCATCGTAAATGTTGGTGTTACCACCGACAGCGGAGAGGGTTGGTGAATTGGCGAGGAAGGACATTGACGATTGTTGTATACCGATTGGAGTGCTTTCACTGGGTTTTATATTCTATGATCGTGTTTTCTCGTACTCATCTAGGACATCTTTAGCGTTCTCCAAGGCTGATCTTGGTAACCATGTGTCTTCTTCATTTCCGTAACCTTTCCAATGTACCAGATATTGGGTTCCTCTTCCTCGCTTTCTATGTCCTCGGATCTCTTCGATTTCATACTCTTCTTCTTTGTTTATGATGTCAGGTGGCGGCGGGGTAGGGTGGTGTTGGCTGTCAAACTCGGGTTCATGACATCGTGTGAGCAATGAAACATGGAACACATTGTGGATCGCCCAGGACTCAGGTAGTTGAAGCTTGTATGATCGATCTCCGACAGCTTCGATGATCTCAAAAGGTCCATAGCGTTTGTTGTCAAGTTTCTTTGATGGTCGGTTGGAATGCATGTTAACTGCTTCTAGCCAGACCTTTTCTCCGGGTGAGAACATTTTAGAGACATTTCCGTGGTTTCCTCGGTTTCGTATAAGATCATTGTTCTCTTCCATTGCCGCTTTAGCTTCTTCTCAGGATTTCTCTAACTCCGATGAGAAATCTGCTGCCGCTGGGTTGGTCGTAGGTAAACTGTGATTCCCTTTCCATGGATGGAATCCGTGATTCAAAAAGAATGGTGTGTTCTTTGTGGCCGAGTGGACTTTATCATTGTAATGGAATTCCGCCATAGGTAACCATTTCGTCCAATCGTTCTGTCGATAGCTGATAAAATTCCGCAAGTACATTTTGACTTCTTGGTTAATGCGTTCCATTTGTCCATCAGTCTGAGGGTGATACACCGTTGATAGGTTTTTTTCTATCCCCAATGATGCGCATAATTCCTTCATGAACTTCGATGCGAACTGTCTGTCACTGTGAATCTTCGGGGTAGTTGGAGTCTCCAAATCTCCGATTTGTATAGATGTGCTATTCGATCTGACGTGAGAGTCGTATGGTGGGAACAAGGTGGATCATCTTTGGAACCGGTCGACGTAACAACAATAGCATCTTTGCCTTCGGACTTAGGCAAAGGTCTGATCATGTCAATAGAAATTTCCTGCCAAGGACCTTCCGGGATTGGTAATGGATTCAATGTAATTGGTTTGGGTCTGCGAATGATCTTGTTCTTTTGACACATGTCACATCCTCTGACATATCTTCTGACATCTGTCTTGATCGTGGGCCACCAGAACATCCGCTTCAACAGTTCTAGCATCCGATGTTGTCCAGGGTGTCCGATGTCAGGGGAATAGTGGTGGTCATATAGGATTTGATCTCGCAAGTTCTTTTCATCCGGCACATAGATCCGTCCTTGTCGGTAAATTGTTCCTTCTTTCTCCCACACTTTCTCCAGTTGTTTCACCAATTCCTACAGTACCATGGTTTCCCTCTTCTTCGACTTTCTGATATCTTCCAGGATCTGTTGGTCGGCTGATATCTCGAATCGTCGGCTTCGTAGAGTGGTGGCTTCATATACTGGCATTTCTTCAACCATTCTTCGTACAAATTCCTTTCCTTTGAACATCTTTATGTCTTTGTTATCTTGGGTCAAATCCGGTTTGATGATACGAGACAGGATGTCGGCTTTGGTGTTAGATTTTCCGGGTATGTGTCGTAGTGCGAAATCATATTCTTGCAGCATAAGGTACCATCTTGCTTGTCGAGCATTCAGTTTCTGTGGTTCTCTGAAGTACTTCAAGTTTTCGTGGTCCGTCCAAATTTCGAACTGTTCCTTCACATCCAACAGGTACTGTCTCCATAATTTCAGCGCCTTGACTATAGCCAGTAATTCCTTGTCGTAGATCTCATAGTTTCATTCTGCTTCAGTCAACGTTTTGCATTCCTTCTTGACCTTATACCACCACCTTCCCAATTGGGACTTTGGTGTGGAACAGCGTTCTAAGTAGGAATACAACTGTTTTATAGGGATAACGCTTGGAAACTCGCGACCCCTTCATATACAATGTCGAGTCATCGACACGAACCGTTCCAACGCAGCATGGCTGTGAGAACACCATCGCCGACAGGGAGCACACACTCTGTGTCTTCCAAAATGTCTTCTAAATCCCGCTTCAAAGCGATTTCGACATCTTTCACTAAAAGTACTCGAAAAGTACTTGGATTTGAGAAGAAAAGGCCAGAAGTCTCTTTCAATTGGGCTGATGAAGTCGAGTCTTCGCAGAAGACTCAAGATGGTGTAGGTAGCACTGACAGTGTACCAACCAATCAGATCACAGAGTTCCCCCCTCCCCCTCAGAGCCCACAGGAAGTCATTCCTGACTCTGAAGGGTTCCCCTCTCTCTCTCTCGACCCCACTAGTGAGGACGAAGGTGATGCTAGTAACGACGAAAACGATGATGAAACGGCCACGCAGCTGCAGCCAAACACCACGCTGGCCACACGAGGTACACACACCCCCCCCAATGCTATGTCCAGTCTCCCAGATATGGACAAGACCCCTACCATGCCTCACGTCATGCCAATGATGGAAGCGGAAATTTTCACCCTGAAGGCTAGAGAACACATGGAAGCGATCAGCACTGACCCGTTCCAAGTGGAAGGCCTTTCACAGAGCTCAGTTGAGGCTCAGATCGAAGGCAAGGAGGCGATGGGAAGCATTGTCGATGAAGAGATGAGGAGAGCTCCCCGGCATTAATAGATGAGCAGTGGGAGATCACAAATGAACAGGAAGACGAAGTGCGTCAACTGTTCAACGAACTCGGGAACATCTACGGTAAGTGTTCCCCGCATATGTTAACTAACCCAGAGGTTATTGCCAAATTTGGCAAAAACTTTATAGGAAAATTTATGGTATCGGACTGGGCGACAATCCCAGTAGAAGGACGATTGACCATGACCATGGTAAGAGACAAGGTCATGCCAAAGAAGAACGCGAACAAAAATGCGATGGAAGTGGATACTCAAACCAATTTGGGCACCAAGAAAGACAAAGGCAAGGTGACGACACAAGAAGAAGGTCTGAAAATTGTCACCCCAATCAAGGTAAGTAGAGTACCCAAACCTCTACCTAAACCAGCCCCGAGAGCCTTCCAGGCCAGTGTGAAGGGACAGAGTGACATTATGTCCTCTGGCCAAAACAAGATGCTAATGGGAGTAATGCCCCGCTTTCCCGAGTCCGGTCCCTGCTGGCATGATATGGGAAGAGACGCGATTGGGAGTAACACCCCAACCACCAATGCAGTAATGGCTGCTGGTGCGACCTTAGATGCTAGTGGGAGTAACGCCCCGCATAACCCATCTTTGAATGGTAAAGGTGCCCAACCCCAGGGTGGTAAAGGGGCAGCACCTATTACAGCAAAACAGGGCAAACGCGTGCCCCCATCCATTCCTTTCCACTCCCATCCAAACAAAGGTAAGGGAAAGAATTCTCCAACTCTACGGGCTTCATATGCCCAAGCTGCCAGTGAAGGACCGAGAGTCTCTCAAACTTTGTCCTCCAATCTTACCCCTGACGGAATTCAGGCCATATTTAACATGAAACAACTCTTCCCAGAGATGACTCTCCAGGAAGCTAAGGAATGGGCATCCATCCAAGACCGAGGTCCCCAAAAACAACCGCAGCCTAAAGGGCGAAAGGCGGTGATGGCCGAAAAGGCCAAGCAGGGTATATCGGGTGGCTTGAACCGAAAAGCCGCCCAATTCAGCTTTTCTGACATCATCCAACCGGAGATGTTCAGTGATATGGGCAAAGTGGTGAACGAAATGAACGTTCATCTCACATATGCAAGATCTCAGATCCGTGTGCAAACTGGACGACTTCTCAAAAGTGTCGTTCATTTTAATTTAAACCGAGTTCCGACACAACTGGAATTCGATCGGGTAAAAGAGTGTCTCTTTAAAGCACTCAAAAAAGACGTCCCTGAAGGGGAAGACCCGTTTGCACCCCAATCTGTTGCCCATCTTATAATGAAGGGCTTCAACTATTATACAAACAAGTATAACCGGTGCCCTGAGGACATCCTCACTGGTGACCAAGTAATGGAAATGATGGAAGGAGTTGACCAGTTCCGTGGTTTGGAATGTGTCAAGCAGCCATCTGTTGTCAAATCCAAAGGATCCAATGACATCGCAGTCGTATTCGTGGATGTGTGGGATTCTAAGAATGGGATCCGCACAAAGGAGATTGTGAACAAAGCCTACCACATTGGTGGGAAGTTTATCAGAGTGGAGTACGCGAGGCAGAGGGAATTTGTCCCTCAATGCCAGAAATGTTGGGCATGGAGTCATGGCACCAGTCGATGCCGTATCAATCACCAGTGATGTGCGAGGTGTGGACAAGGTCATATGACCGAAAATCATGAAGGGTTCAGCACCTGCTGTGGAGAAATCCGCAAGAAGCAGGGAGACAAATATGTTGCATGCGAGCACAAACTCAAGTGCTTGAACTGTAAAGGTGAACACATGGCTGATTCGTTCAAATGTGTCTACAAGAGGCACCAGAATGATCGCACATGGCATGATCACCGTGCTATTGCTGACAGAGAAGCAGAGGCCGAAAGGAGGGCCCACCGCAAGGCAAACATCACACAGGCTTTGGCAATGCCAGCGTCTGAAATTCACGAAATCAACGATTCTCAATGAATTGTACGACCAAAGGACAATTTTCTTTTAAATCTCTCCATATTTTAAGCTTCAATGTCGGGCGTAGTTGGGAAACCACTAATACGGCATTGGGGAAATATGTTAATGATTATGATATTATATTGTTTCAAGAACCAGGTTGGAAAGGAGTGCGCAAGCAGCCTTCCACTCGGGACAAGGAAGGGGATACGGCTTATGGCCCACCTCTAAGCGAATCATGGATTCCGCATACTTCGGCATTCAATGCTACGAAGAATGTGTGTGAACCAATTGACGAGCGCCCATGGGTACTCACATATACTAACAAGCGCCTCAGAATATTTAACCCAAAAATGCGCACTGACATTATCAAGCATCGTGACATATCAATTGTTACGCTCTATATCAAACAGGGTGCCCACCTAAAACCGGTGGACATCATGAACGTGTACAATGATGGCAGAACACATGATGCCATTGATGTACTTGAAGGACTGGGCGAACGAATCCCCTTAGTAGATATATGCGCGGGGGACTTTAATATACATAATCAAACATGGAATGAGAATGCTGTACATCTCGATCCTACTATATGGGGAGATCGCCTCAAGGGCGTTATGAGTGATATGGGCCTGGAATACTCCATACTGGACAACCCGGGAAAACCCACACGTGCTCCCCACACCAAGCGTAGTAATACTCCACCCCCACCCAGCCTTGGAAACGATGATATGGATACAGTTATCCCAGCCAGTATTATCGATCTAGTCTTTACTTCTGAAAATGTTTCACTTTCGAATTTATTTAAACTACATGTATGTGAAAATGACGCAGAACGCTTGGCATCAGATCACTTTCCTATTCAAATTACCATTCCCTTTTCAAAAGATGATGTAGTATATTATGTAACCAAACTTGACCCGGAGAATGAGGAGGAGTATGAGAAGGAGATCGGCGAATGCTTGGAGAGCTTAGCTGAGAGGTGCAAAAGCATAAATTCGAGAGACGAACTGAAACGAGTAGTAGAGGAGGTGTCTCGGATATTTGAAGAGGCGTGATCACATTGGACGGAGGAAGTCAAAGTGAGTGGCAAAGGAAAGAGTTGGTGGAATAAGGAATGCTCCCGAGCATTCAACAACCTGCGCAACAACCTTGATCTGAAGGGTAGAAAGGACATGGAACGATGGAGCGACTTTCAACGCATTATTAAACTAGCGAAGAAGGATTGCTTCGAAAAGAAAATCCACGACATTGCATCCCTCAAAGGGAGACCGTGGGATCTCATGCCTTGGGCAAGGGAGAGAAAGATGCCGGCGACAGAATCATTACTGGATGACCAAGGAAAAGCATGTGTAGATAAAGAACACCTATTCAACACACTACACAATGCATACAACTCAGCCAACAACCGACCAACAAACTTGGAGTGCATGTTCTGGGAAGTTGAAAAGAGAGAAGAGAGAGAATGGGCTTCATTCTCCCAGCAAGAACTTTGCCAAGCATTAGCCAAATGCGCAAAGAACACTGCACCTGGACCTGACCACATATCATGGTTTGTTCTCAAACACATCACGAAGAGTTCCCCAAAAAGCATCAAGCTCTTCGTCACTATCGCCAATGCCAGCATAGAACAAGAACATTGGCCACAACATTTCAAAAACTCGACATCGGTTGTCACCCCGAAGCCGAGCAAACCGTCTTATGATAAGGCCAAATCATTCCGGCCCATTGCCCTTCTTAACACCCTTGGCAAACTCATTGAGAAGATGATTGCCAACCGCTTGCAATTTGAGAGCCTCGAACAGGAAGTCGTCCACTCGTGTCAAACCGGAGGGATCTGTCAGAGGTCTACAGAAGATGCGGCTGCTGCACTAGCTCACCATGTTAGAGCCGGGTGGAGTCGTAAACAAGAGACGTCGGTGTTGGCTTTTGACATCACGCAATTCTTTCCCTCATTGAATCATAGTGTACTTGTAAAAGTTTTTGAGCATGTTGGTTTCAACTCTAAATTAGTTTCCTTCTTTTCTGACTATCTAGTGAATCGAAAAACACAATATAAAATCAACAACGACAAATCGGACTATTTCCCTTGTGATGTTGGCGTAGGACAGGGTAGTGCACTTTCTCCCATTTTATCTGCTCTGTATATAGCTCTGTTATGGTTTCACCGGTTATGGTCACCTGCTCCAGCTCTTTTGTTTTTCCGCGTTCCATGCCTGCCGTTATACTTTTCTTTCATCTTTCCTTTCTAGTATCTTTCATCTCATGTCACTCCATTCCATGTGTCCGTTATACTTTTCTTTCATCTTTCCTTTAGTATCTTTTGTCTCACTGTTACTCCACTCCATATGCTTTACTCCACGTCCATACGTTCTGGCTCCACTTACTCCACTACCCCGAGTATTATGACTCAGTCCTGTTCTATACTTAGTTACCTTGGGTAGTTGTCTCTACGTATATAAACCCTGTAGGTACTGCTGTATTCCTTACGCTTTACCAATCGTATCCTTCCCTTACTCTTCTCTCTTATCGCCCTCAAGTCTTTGTCACTTGTCTGCAACCTGAGTCTTTATAAGATTAAGGTCGTAACATTTGGTAAAGCGTCTACACCTCACCTTGCAGACAGCAGCCTAGCGAGCTTGCTGTAGTGGTAGTGCATACGGCAGATCTACCAACCGAACGGACGTAATTTTTTCGCGTCGAGGCTTTTTACAAGCGTAGTCATCAGGGCACGAGTTTATGCCAAGTAGCAGCCGACAAGGAAAGAAACGACTTGTCGAAGAAGAATTAGCCGCATATCACGACGGATTGTTGCGAGAGATCGAGTTACCGAGTAGCCCGACATCGAGACCGGAATCAGCACCACAATCAGACATCGACGAGGAAGTAGATCAAATAGCGGACAGTTTTGCGGATATTCACATCGACAACGAAGACCAATCAGAGACGAAGGAACCATCAGACATGTCGACCACAGAGAGTACCAAGTCAATTATCCCCGATCCCGGTTGGTTCGAGGGAAGCAGAGAGAGATTTGAGGACTGGTGGAGGAGCATTCAGCTGTTCATAAAGTTTAACGGGATCACCGACAATGATAGGATGATCATAGCGGCCATATCCAGGATGAGAGGAGGAGTAGCCGGAAGTTTTCAGCACTCGTAGCGGACAAAGTCACCAACCCAGACGTAACATTCACGTGGAAGCAATTCGAGAAGCAGCGAAGGAGTTGTTTATCGATGGAATGGACAAGGAGAAGAGCGAGATAGCTATCGAGACATGACCAAGGAAGGAAACCCATCGTGGATTTCTTAGTCGAATTTACCTTGATGATGAACAAGCGGGAACGGACAACACGCCATCTTCTTGCTGAAGAAGAACGTCAAAAAGGAAACCATTCGCACCATTCTATCATTCCCACCCGACAAAGTCCCCACCACATTCAACGGATGGCTCGAAGTCATAAAAGCAGTAGGAATGGGAACAGAGACGATGAGTTTGTTCGACAAACACACGCGACAGGAGTCACTTATGGAGGAAGTGGTCAACCCATGGAATAGGAAGGTTCGAAACCGCTAGAGTCCAAACCCCGAATAATCAGAGGAAGTGTTTCAACTGTGGAAAGTTCGGACATTTTGCTAGAGAATGCAGGCAGCCGAAGAAGACCGTAACGTGTTACAATTGTAACAAACCAGGACACATCGCCAGGAATTGTAGAGCGCCGAAGAGAGCTAGGACTAGGGAAACGACCGAGGACAGTCCACAGGATGAAGAAGATGCCACCGAGAAGCAGGATTTTGCCGAAGGGTCCGATTGAGCGCGAAATCTCGACCCATAAATCGTAGAGTCTCTCCCCATGTAACAACAAATTCGAAATCCAAGTATGTTATTCCTTTCAAGAGAGACTCAACGCGCGAAATTCTGCTGGATGCAACCATCAAAACCAAGAACGGAAACAAAACGGTCAAGGCCCTTATCGACTCGGGAGCACATATGACGATGATAGCAACGGAGTTGGCAGAGAGAGAGAAATTGAAGAAGGTCAAACGACAACAACCCATTCGCATGAGAAATGCAGACGGAACACCAAATCGGACAGGATATTAGAGGAGGACGCCAAAATCCAGATGGATCTAGGAGGACATAAGGAGGAAATCAAGGCACTGGTATCGGACATTTCGAGCGCGGATATTTTCTTGGATACGACTGGTTAATTCAACACAACCCGGAGATCGACTGGATAAACCAAGAAGTCAGATTTACACGATGCCCCAGTACATGCACTACACCACACCAAACGATTCCTTTTTCTCGACGGCTAACCACTGATGTGGACAGCGCTACGGAGGAAAAAGAATCAGATCCCACCAACCCCGAAGATCTACCCGATTACATTCGACCATTTACGCACTTGTTTAACAAACGGAATTTTGAGCAATTACCAGCTCGAACGGAATGGGATCATGAGATCAATCTAACGGAGGACGCACCAAAGGAGATATCATCGAAGGTTTATAACATGACGCCAAAGGAAAGGGAGGAACTGGATAAGTTCTTAGACGAGAACCTAGCATCGAAACGAATTCGACCATCCAAATCACCATACGCTGCCCCTTGTTTCTTCGTACCAAAGAAAGGATCACTCCGACTATGCCAGGACTACAGGAAACTCAACGAACATTCGATCAAGGACAAAACGCCTTACCGCTCATAAGCGAAGTACTCGACCAACTGCGAGATGCGAAATACTTCAATAAACTGGACATTATCTGGGGTTACAACAATGTCAGGATCAGAGAAGGAGATGAATGGAAAGCAGCGTTTATCACCAATCGTGGATTATTCGAACCTACCGTCATGTTTTTTGGAATGAGTAACTCCCCGGCGACCTTTTCTCGTATGATGGCAACCATATTCCGAGAAATGATCCAAGAAGGTGCACTGGTCAACTATATGGACGACTTCGCGATTCCAGGACGTACCAAAGAGGAACTACGTGAACGGACTATACGTTTCCTGAAAATCGCCGACAAACATAGTCTATTCTTCAAACGATCGAAATGTGAATTCGACGCCACGGAAATCGCCTTGTTAGGCACGGTTGTAGGAAATGGAAAAGCTACTATGGAAAAGGAGAAGGTCAGGGCCATAAAGGAATGGAAAACGCCACGAACAATTAAGGAGGTGGAGAGTTTCTTGGGATTCGCAACTTTTACAGACGCTTCATACAAAACTTCAGCATCATCGCAGCTCCGCTCAATCAGTTGAAGGGAGGAGGAAAAGAGTGGAAATGGGAAGAAGCACAACAACAGGCATTCGACAGCGTCAAAGATTCCATCACCAGCGAACCAGTATTGGCGTTGCCAAATGACTATGGAAAGTTTAGATTGGAGGTGGATGCATCAAACTATGGAACGGGAGCAGTCCTATCACAGGAACAGGAAGGAAAATGGCATCCGGTTGCATTCATGTCCAAAACGTTGACTGAAGCAGAACGAAACTACGAGATCTACGACAAGGAGTTACTGGCTATAGTCAAGGCACTGAAGTTATGGAGACAGTACCTGTTGGATGCGAAGGAACAGTTCGAAATCTGGACAGACCACGAAAACCTGAAGTACTTCAGAGACCCACAGAAACTGAACGCTCGACAAGCAAGATGGTACCTTATGCTGCAGGAATACGATTTCGCACTACGACACATACCTGGAAAATCCAACACCAAAGCCGACATCCTCTCCCGCATAGTCAAACCAGATACAAGCCGAGACAGGAACATGGAATGTTCAAAGGAAAGGAGTTTGTACGAAGAATAGTTGAAGAAACGCCAGTATATGAAGCCACCATTCTACGATCTCGACGATTCGAGATATCACCCGACCAACAGATCCTGGAAGTTATCAGAAAGTCGAGAGGAGGGAAACCATGGTACTGCAGGAATTGGCGAAACAACCGGAGAAAGTGTGGGAGAAAGAAGGGATAATTTACCGACAAGGACGGATCTATGTGCCGGATGAAAGGAACTTGCGAGATCAAATCCTACACGATCACCACTATTCCCCGACGTCGGACACCCTGGACAACATCGGATGCTAGAACTGTTGAAGCGGACGTTCTGGTGGCCCACGATCAAGACGGACGTCAGGAGATATGTCAGAGGATGTGACATGTGTCAAAAGAACAAGATCATTCGCAGACCCGAACCAATCACGTGAACCCATTACCGATCCCGGAAGGCCCTTGGCAGGAATTTCTATTGACATGATCGGACCTCTGCCTAAGTCCGAAGGCAAAGATGCTATTGTTGTTATCGTCGACCGGTTCTCAAAGATGATCCACCTTGTTCCCACCACTACGACTCTCACGTCAATCGAATTAGCGCATCTATACAAATCGGAGGTTGGAGGCTCCATGGAATTCCCCGAAGAATCATCAGTGACAGAGGACCGCAGTTCGCATCTAAATTCATGAAGGAGCTATGCACATCATTGGGGATAGAAAGGAACCTATCAACGGCGTATCATCCTCAGACGGATGGACAGACGGAACGCATCAACCAAGAAGTCGAAATGTATTTGCGGAATTTCATCAGCTATCGACAGAACGATTGGACGAAATGGCTACCTACGGCGGAATTCCATTACAACGACAAAGTCCACTCTGCCACGAAGAACACACCGTTCTTTTTGAATCACGGATTCCATCCATGGAAAGGGAATCACAGTCTACCTACGTTCAACCCAGCGGCAGCGGATTTCTCATCGGAGTTAGAGAACGCCCGAAGAGAAGCTAAAGCGGCAATGGAAGAGAACAATGATCTTATGCGAAACCGAGGAAACCACGGAAATACCTCTAAAGTGTTCTCACCCGGAGAGAAGGTCTGGCTAGAAGCAGTTAACATTCATTCCAACCGACCATCACGGAAACTTGACAACAAACGCTATGGACCTTTCGAGATCGTCGAAGCTGTCGGAGATCGGTCATACAAGCTTCGCTTACCTGAGTCCTGGGCAATCCACAACGTATTCCACGTTCATTGCTCACACGATGTCAAACCCGAGTTTGACAGCCAACACCACCCTACCCGCCGCCACCTGATATCATAAACGAAGAAGAAGAGTACGAAATCGAAGAGATCCGAGGACATAGGAAGCGAGGAAGAGGAACCCAGTATTTGGTACATTGGAGGGTTACGGAAATGAAGAAGACACATGGTTACCAAGATCAGCCTTGGAGAACGCCAAGGACGTCCTAGACGAGTACGAGAAACACGGTCGTAGGATATAAAGCCCAACGAAAGCACTCCAATCGGTATACAACAATCGTCAATCTCTTTCATCCTCCAAATCACCTTCAAATGTCCGACATCTCGACCTTTATTCCACCTTTCCAATCCACCAACAACGAAACACCTGCTTTGGTCAGAATTCGAGGAGCAGATTTATGTGTCCAAACCAAAGACGGAATGCGCTTCTGGATCCATTCATACTTCCTCACCAGAGAATCCGTTTATTGGCGAAGAAAATTAACTGGATACGACGATCCCCATCACACGTTCATCAGAAACTTTAACACCGCAGACCCCGCTTTCATTGAAGACGCCAATGCCACAGAATTCCAAGTGTTCCTTTCATCTTCTACAACACCAAATATGATGACTATTCGAGTCTCGTATTCGAAGAATGGGTTAACATCCTAAACCTTGCGCACAAGTGGAAGTTTCCTGAAGTCAAGAATTTGGCAGAGAAACCTCTTCAAGTTGGGATACGAGGTTCGACCTGCAAAGATGGAGATTAACTTCACAGATTAGGATACTTCGTGTGGTCACGAAGCCTAAACGGAGGGTATTGTTATGGTTTCACCGGTTATGGTCACCTGCTCCAGCTCTTTTGTTTTTCCGCGTTCTCATGCCTGCCGTTATACTTTTCTTTCACCTTTCCTTTCTAGTATTTTCATCTCATGGTCACTCCGCATTCCATGCCTGTCCGTTATACTTTTCTTTCATCTTTCCTTTCTAGTATCTTTTGTCTCACTGTTACTCCACTCCCATATGCTTTACTCCACGTCCATACGTTCTGCTCCACTTACTCCACTACCCCGAGTATTATGACTCAGTCCTGTTCTATACTTAGTTACCTTGGGTAGTTGTCTCTACGTATATAAGCCCTGTAGGTACTGCTGTATTCCTTACGCTTTACCAATCGTATCCTTCCCTTACTCTTCTCTCTTATCGCCCTCAAGTCTTTGTCACTTGTCTGCAACCTGAGTCTTTATAAGATTAAGGTCGTAACAAGCTCCTTTGTTTCATATCTTGGACAAATGGGTACATAGTGAAGATCGACAGCTTGCTCTGTACTCTTCTATCTCTTCTTTTCTCTCATTTGTAGATGATGGTGTTCTTATTGCTACAGACACTAGTTACAAAAGGACTCATAATAGTCTAAAAGAATCGTATCGCTTCATAACTGACCTCTTTACAGAGTTTGGGTTAACTATGGAGCATACCAAGACAGAGTTATTCAACTTTGCGAGCAAGGCCAAGAAGCCTAACCCCAAAATTGACCTCGGATTCGCTCCACACACAGGAGCCACCCCCCCTCATCCCCAAGAAAGTATGGATCTGAGCTCTTTCCTGCAGGGGTGGGAGACCCTTGTTCAGCAGAATTTCCTGTTCGCCTGTGTTTGACACCGCTCCTCCAAGAATCATATCCTGTTCTCGAACTCGATTCTGACTGATGATCTCCATCCCCATCTATACCACCCTTTTTCTTCCATTCTTCAAATAAGGGGCCTGTCTGCGAACGTGACCACCTCAGATATATGCGATAAATAAGATCAAGGTCCGGATATGACGAAACGGCTGCATCGGCAGCAGCTTGATCTTTTCCGGTCAGTCCATCGAACTTGCGACCGAGCTCATAAATCACAAACTTGGGGAGGAGATGGCTACGGAAGGGAGGTAGAGTATCGAAAGGATAGAAATGAAGCGTATACTGATCTTTGTTTGGCGGAGGGGCGTGTTCATTTTGCCGAAGAATGGGATATAATTTCATAGAGTTATCGAGTGGGATGAGTCTATACTCAAACCCTCCCTCAGCCTACAATCGAAGCCGTAAGGTGGAAAACCCATGATATACACTACGATACCTGGATTTGAGGAAACTTGTTTCTCGCGAAAACCAGCTTTTCATTATATTGATCGATAATGCTCCTTTTGGGCAATAGTCCCCAGGAATTGTTGTCGTGATGGAGATGAAGGGCTGCCCCCGCTGGATAGAACTTCAGAACCTACGTAGATGGCACGATCTTCGGGCTCACTGAAGAAAATATTATATCTGGTGTTGAGATGTAGTGATTTATAAGGCATATTCCAAAACCATTCCAACGACGCCATCTGTGAAAACCGATTTAGCTCGGCAGTAACAAAAAGAAAATTTAAGCTTGATGACCAAATCTTCGTTCTTCGTGAGCTTTCTGGAAATCATGTGGCAATACTGGACTATGTGATCATTAAGAAGATTCTGGATAAGACAGCGGCGTTGGTTGAAAGGCGCATCGGCGGAGTCGACGCGTTCTTTTTCCTTAGGATTCAGAGAGTACGCTGTGAGCTTGTGACCTGGACCTGGGAGTGGTTGGGTCATCCACGTGAGGACAATGATCAAAATAGCTGTTATCTTTTTGAGTGAACGAGTGACGCCCGTGACTTTTCCCATGAGACGACTTTCGCGCTTGAATAATCGAAGATCTTGCCTGCTTTGTGAAAGCCCGTGGGCTCATTACAATCACGCCGGAAAGGAGTAGTCTCAGCAGTGTATAAGCATATCTGAGTAAAAGATATGCGCATCATTTACAGAATGAAGTATCGAAGAGGAAGAAGGAAAAGTGTCCGATACTCAAGCACCTTCGAAGTTTGACATCTTCTTCGATTACCTTGGTAGGGCAATCCTTCCAGTGATAACAACCACGTTGCACATATGCAATGAACACAAGTGAAGCTCCGGTATGACAAAACGACTGCATTGGAAGCAGCTGAATTCGTCTACAATCATGGTGAATTTCGATAAACCGTGATGATCATCACATGTGTATAGTCCCGGATGGCTTTTGTCAGCCTTCCAAACATGAGTCGTGTCATCTTACAGCCTCCCACCAACATTACGAACCAGCTTGTCATATACATGATACCAAGAGACTTGTACAAGATCAATCACAGGATCTCCTATCCCGCTTAAGAGAAAATTGATTTCATGCAAACAAGTACTACACAATCATGAGATCTTCGGTGCTTTTCCAGTGCATCCATCTAACAAAATATGAGTCTGAACCTACTGAATTGAAAGTTGCGACCTCGTTTGCATCCGCGCATCAAACATACGTCTTGACCCATTCGAGGAAATCTCCTGCAGATTGAGTTGTTGCCGTATATGGAGAACTACTCGACAGGCTAATATTGAATGGAATGATGCTTGCAACCTGAACATGGTATTAGTCAGACCAGGCCTCTCAGTGAATAGCCGGGGGGATATGTTTACAGGAGGAAGAAGCTGCTCTACGAAAATTTGTTAGTTACATGATACAATGGTGCAAAATGCGTTAACGCACCATGTTGAATATAAAGACAATATTGACCAAAGAAACCCCTGTTAATAACCGAATTAAATCACTTCTACTGAACCAGAGAGCCCCGCATACCAAATATATATATGTAAAATGCAATACCTAGGTAGCTTTCATTGACGACTAATATAAAATAAAAGTTGCTGGGAGACACTCACCATCACCATAGACCGTTCTGAAAAGGTACGAGTCCACTCTCCACCGGGCTATAAATTGACAATGAGCTTGAGAAAGAAAGCGAAGGGGGAAATTCTTACAAGTTGATAATGCCCGGATCACCATAAATGTGAGGATCGCTTTTATATCCTTATATTAGAGCTGTGAAATTCATGGACAACGGGGAAGACCAACTAGTATCATAGGCTGCAGTAATCGTAAAGGTCGCAACCAGAAACTCGTAAGATTTGTCAGAGTTCGGAGTGCACTGTCCTTGCTGGACTTCTTTGAATCCATTTAATTGTTCTGTAGAATGGTGGGTATTTTTAGGCAATAAGAAGACAATGGCAATGAGCGTACGAGTGGTTCTTTTCATATGAATTCCAATGAGCGTCCAGATTACAACACACATCATGGTGAATGTAGCGAATAAAATGTAAGCGACGTGTTTGTCTTTCCCCCAGACAGCCACTGTTCGAATTGTGAAAATGACTATAAGGCAGCCCCAAATAAGGCAAAAAGGAGGAATGGAGATGCCACATGAATCTGACGTACACTCGGCAGTGAGAAGACTGATAATGTACATGACTAGAAGAGACTTGTCACGGATGATTCACCAAAGGAAGGTGAGGATGCCCCTAGCAGCTCACCTATAATAGTATCATACACGGCTGCACACCCAAGTACAGTAAAGGAACCGGTAAATATATCTATACTCACAGTGAGTTGTTGCCCGGATCCCAAGAAGAAATCTTACAGGATAAATCCAAGGGAATGAATGCGAGAGGTAAGTAACGTGTTATCAAATATAACACTTTGATTATGTTCCATTTGGCCTTCCAAATCAATTCAACTTCGAAAGAGAAGGTTAGAATCCAATCGAAGACCTTATCGATTGTCAGAATCGACTGTACTAAGAGAGCTATCAAATCCGTGGTCTACCATGAGAGTTGTGCTGGCCACTATTTGGCAAGGATATGAGTCTAATTTACCGTGCATCTTGGTAGAGTAAAACACCCACATTCGGTACTCTGGATTAAATTACCGTATAATTTAGCTAATTTCCTACAGAGGCATGAAAAGTGCAACGTACATTGATATACCTGGATTCTGCTATTAAATGCTTCACCGCTTCGACGACGTGTTCATCTGCCATTTTGGAGACTGGGTGTGTGTGAACCAACAATGTTAGTACTGCGAATGGGGAGGCGGGGCGGGTCCCTGAGAGCACAAACAGACTTGTGTGGAGACTGGCCACTTAAATAACGCGCTGTGAGTCCCTTGGCAAACATGATTGAGATCACCAGCTAATTTTGTTTTTATGGGAATGCAAGGTTGGACATGGAAGTGGGGACCTGGCAGTATATCTAATTTCGTAAATCCGAGCGCACCCATAACGTAGATTTCGTCCCCACGGTCGCAAAGAAAGGCTGTAATTTTTGGTGTTGATATATCAAGTAGAACCGTTGAGGCGGCATCCATCGGTTTAGAGAGTGACATTACTAATTTTTAAGCATTTGATTTATGAGTTCTTACTCCAACGTGTATGATCATGAGGTACTACGATTATTTCTACGTCCGATCACCTCAAGGTCCGAGTAACTCACGATCGAAGGGCCATCAAATGATAACGATCTCGGTATACTGTACACTTAAATCGCTAGTACGTTGACTCGTTGCATATCCCCGCGGCATTTATTGACGCTAATATGTTCAAGTCTATTCTCAGAGAAACACCCTGGTTGACCGCCGACGTTATAACGACTTCTCGCAATTAATGTCATGGTTGGCTTGGTGTCTCTTCCGCTCACGCCAATCAATGTCCTAACAATTGCACATATCTTAATGGCTGTCATGCAGGTCCAGGCTCATCTTCATGATATCCATGATCGCTTGCACTGGCTCCGTGTGTGATCCGTCCCAGCATCCCCCCCTCAGTGAAATAACAATTCTCGGGCCCCGTACCATGGCACCCTTCCTTGTCTTTATCGGATTCACGTACAGGCTTCATCTCATTATTCTTACCCTGAAGAGTTGTCGTATACACAGTGGTGGATAATCAGAAAATATCCTTACGAGTCCACATGATACAGTAGGCTGGGATTGCTTGGGAGATATTCACCATCATGCAGAAGCAATCACGCCAAGTGAGATCTAGTGAGAGACGGGCTCACATCTATCTTTGATGATATGTCAAACTCGAAATAACGAAGTCTTAGGTGTCGCTTTTGAGAGGAGAGGGCGAGAGAGAACGAGGAGTAATAGTGTGAGGCATGGACGGAGAAGAGAGGAGCGCCGGGCAGAACGTGTTCCATGCAGGGATAGACATTGAAGTGGTTGAATGTCAGGCGCAGGATCTATGTCAAACTCGGTGACGTGAATCATGAGATGGTGATCGTGATCACTCATCTATTTTCTACTATAGGCGGTCAGTTGCATGACTTCCCATGGACCATAAAGGAGGTTCTACTTTACCAGATTTCTGACCCACTATTGCATTATACTAATGCTATATTCTCTACTTCGATTGGCTTCTAGTTTTCGAATCTGAAATCCAGCCTCCACCTTATGCCTTACAAGTGTTGCCCCAATCAGGTATCAGTATATCAATAGTATTCAAGTTCAATGACTTTCCAAATTACCGCTACCTTGCTACAAAATAAAACTAAAAGACTATCATGACATTTAGCAAATCGAGCAATGTATATTCAAGAATTTGTTTGTAGCGATAGCTGTAGTAATACTTCAAGGTGTCTTCACGGCGTTCCATAGTTGGAAGAATCTGCTGCCCATCCTGACAAACTCTCCTGCGTCCATCTTCCCTTACCGTGTAAACGCTCATGCTCAATCAAACTCCTATGAGACAGAGTCTCGCAAGTCGAATTTGCCATTGGGATGACATCGGAGCTCTTTCCTGCAGGGGTGGGACACCCTTGTTCAACGACATTTCCTGTCCGCTTGCGTTTAACACCGATTCTCCAAGAATCAGATCCTGTGTTCGAACTTGACTCCGATTGACGATCTCTATCAGGAGGGTTGTCTGTCCGCCTGCGCTTGACAGGTTTCCTCCAAGAATCATGTCCTGTATTCGAACTTGACTCCGACTGACGATCTCCATCATCTGTCTGCCTGCATTTGACAAGGTTCCTCCAGGAATCATACCCTGTCTTTGAAGTCGACTCTGACTGACGATCCCTATCCCCGTCTGTACCACCCATATTCTTCCACTCTTCAAATAACGGCAATCCTTTCGGTGATAGCGACCACGCCGCATATATGCGATTAACACGAGACAGGATCGGATATGACGAAAGGGCTGCACTTGCAGCAGCTAGATTCTTACCTCTTAGCTCATAGTACTTGCGACCGAGCTCAAAAATTGCGAACTTGGGGTGGATGTGGCTACGGAATGGAGGCAAAGTATCGAAAGGATAGAAATGAAATGTATACTGATCTTTGTTCTGCGGCAGGGTGTGTTCGTTCTGCCGAAGAATACAATATAGCTTCATAGAGTCACCGATTGGGATGAGTCTATACTCAAATCCGTCCCCACGCAGCTACAAATAATGAATCGTGAGAAGTCGTAAGGTGGAAACCCATGATATACACTTCGATACCTCTTCCTTGGGAAATTTGCTTCTCTCTTCATCCAACGTTTCATCATACTGATCGATAGTACTCATTTCAGGCAATAGTCCCCAGGAATTGTTGTCATAGTGGAGATGGAGAGCAGCCCCCGCTGGAGAGAACTTCAGAATTTATGTAATAGATGGCACGAACCTTGGGCTCACCAATATCTCGTGCCGAGGTTCAGTGTCCCGCAAGGCATATTCCAATACCACTCCAAGGACGCCATCTGTGAAAACCGGTTTAGTTCGCCCGGAAAGAACGGCGAAGAATACTAAGTTCACCAAATTTTTGTTTCGAGCGTGCTTCCTGTCCATCACGTGGAATATTGGACTGAGGGATCGTGTGGATAATTCTCTATGAGACAACGCCGTTGATTGAAAGGTGCATCGGCGGAGTCGACGCGTTCCTTTTCCTTCGGCGTGAAAGTGTCCTTCTTTACATGTGCCAGATGGGCTGAGAAATGGCATAGTCTATGCTCTGGGCCTGCGGGCTGGAGCTGGAAGTCCTCTGGTAATCCACGTCATGATTCATGGCGAAAATCGTGGTGCACAGACAAAGACGATAAAACTGTAGCTTGCAGTATAGAAATACGAGCTTGTTACATTCCGAATCTAAAAAAAGGCTGAATCACGTGACGAAATATTTGACGTGTCTGCCACGAGTGCGCTTTAAATTGGCGTCATTAGATTCTGGTCTTTATACCCTCGTTCATGCCTTTCTAAATCGTTCGGTTCTCCCCACACCCCTACTTTATCTTGGAAGACATTCGACGTTGTTCTTAGATGCGATTAACACGAGTTTGGAGTGCTCTGGCCCTCCTTGCACCTCTAGCCGTAGAGGCCTCTGTACTCGCTATTGACTATGGCGCAGATTACATGAAGGCTTCGTTGATGAAACCTGGCACACCGTTCGATGTCCTTTTGAACAAGGACTCGAAGAGAAAAATTCCGTCTGTTGTAGGCTGGAAGAAGTCGGATCGGGTATTTGGTAGTGACGCATTCAACCTCGTACGCTTTCTCTTTCCCCTTTATCATTTGTTTAATAAATAAAGCCAATGTAGGCCTCAAGGTTCCCTAGTGACGTCTTCATAGACACCAAAATACTTCAGGCCGTCCCATACGACTCTAACACTGTTTCTTTCTACAAGAAAATATCTAGTGCGGACGTGATAGAGAGTTCTCGCGGAGCTGTTGCTTTCAAACAGAGCGACGATAAAGAATGGACAGTCGAAGAACTCGTTGCCATGCAACTTGCCTATGTCAAAGACCTCGCGGAGTCGTTTGCTCAAGAAAAAGTCCGAGACGTTGTCGTGGCTGTCCCCCCATACTATACACAATTTGAGCGAGATGCCATCGTCGACGCCATCGAGATTTCCGGTCTCAAGACTCTTGCTCTTATTAATGATGGAACGGCAGTCGCCGTCAACTACGCTATGACGAGGACTTTCGATGAAGTACCGGAGTACCACATCTTCTATGATGCTGGAGCATCGTCAATTGCCGCGACCGTTGTTGCGTTCTCAAGTACAACCGATAAAAAGGAAGGTGCTGGCACTCAGATATCCGTCGCTGGCGTTGGCTGGGATCGTAATGTCGCCGGTTTGGAGTTGGATAGGCGGCTAAGGGAGATTTTGGTCCGGGTTTTTGAAGAGAAGCATCACAAGAGTCTGCGGCAGGACAAGAAGGGTATGACGAAGCTTTGGAAAGAAGCAAGTCGTGTCAAAAGCATCCTCAGCGCCAACACAGAGGCCACTTCCTCGGTGGAATCTCTGGCTTACAATATCGATTTCAAGACCAAAGTCACTCGTGCGGCATTTGAAGAAGCATGTAAAGATCTTCAGCCCCGTTTCGTTCAGCCAATCTTCGACGCGCTCCGTTCTGCTGGGCTCAGTTTGAATGACATTTCGTCTGTGGTCTTCACTGGTGGGACCACGAGAACGCCTATGGTTCAAGCCGCTATCAAAAAGGTTGTCGGGGAGGACAAAATGGCTTTCAACGTGAACGCGGATGAATCGATAGTATTGGGTGCAGCCCTATATGGTGCTTCGCTTAGCCGGCAGTTCAAGACCAAGAACATAAAAGTCAACGATCTCACCGTGTATGACCTTCAGGCATCGTATGCCGCTGCTCCAACATCACCTGACGCGAAACCGAGAACTATAACAACTCTCGTATTCCCCGCTGGATCCAAAACCGGTACCAAGAAGACATTGACCTTCAAGAGGAAGGAAGATTTTACCATTAACCTCGATTATCGCGACCTTGGTGATTCGTCAGTGATCATTTCTATTTTGTCGTTTCAATTTTTGCTAATGATTGTAAAGAGGTTTTCCTTCTCGCATGCTGGAGGCCGATCTTGTTGGCGTTGCTGAAGCTATCGCGAACCTCTCTGAGCGCGGAGCTATTGATCCTGTCATCAAAGCAACTCTTACTCTCTCCGAATCTGGCTTCTTCAGCGTTTCCGATGCTGTCGCCTTCGGCGAAATCAAAGATGATAGTATCACTGGTGAGTACACTTGGTGCATATTATGAATTGGAACAACGATTGATGTATAATTCTCAGGAAAGTTGAAGGGCCTCTTTGCTGGAAGCAGCTCAGCAGACGAAACGTCGACTGGATCTGCGGAAAATACGCCACCTAGGGAGACCCCTGAAACCGCGGAAACTGTTTCTTCATCCTCATCACCGTCAGCGTCGTCATCAGCTACTACCCCAGAGTCTACAACCAAGGTGGAGGAAGAAAAGAAGAAGTCTCCTGTCGAAAATACAATACCCCTCTCTGTTAACGTCAGGTTTACGACAATATCTCCAATGACCGTCCAGGAGAAACAAGAGTCCAGGAGAAAGTTATTATCTTGACTTCCTTCGCTTTGTCGTACTAATTCCTTTTTTCTAAGGCTTCGAGCTGTTGACCAAGAAGAAGCTATCAAGACTCGCCGTGAAGAAGCTCGAAACACTTTCGAGAGCTATCTTTACCGTCTTCGTGATCTTTTGGATGATGAAAGTGCCGAGACGCCGTTCAAGAAATGTTCAAGAGCAACCGAACGCGAGATCCTCGCTACCCGGTTGGATGAGTCCTTCCAGTGGCTTTTCGACCGTGGTGATTCAGCCGACACGTCTCAATTCCTCGATAAACGTATCGCACTCGAGTAAGCCACCTTTCATATTCACGAATTTATTATGTTGACTAACTTAACTAACTTTGTTTCAGAACACTCGAGAAACCAATCATTCATCGTTATAAAGAAATCGAAGCCTTCCCAGAAGCGTTGAACAACTCCCAAAAATGGAATTTCCATACGCGTTTATTCTTAACCGAAGCTAGGCAAAATCTTACTCTCGAATCTGAAGCCGGTTTACCATCGAAATGGACTTCTGAAGAACTTGATGGTCTAGAAAAGACTTTGAAAGATCATGAAAAGTGGCTGAATGAGTGGGTGGAAAAACAGCGTTCTGTGAAGAGTTTTGAAGATCCTGTTATTGAAACTATGGAGATGAAAGCTAGAGCCAAGACTTTGGAGACACAATTGTACAAGTTGGTGAAGAGGAAGGTGCCGAAGACGAAGAAGCCAGTGAAGAAGGATGAACAGGAGACGAGTGGGACCAGTAGTGTGAAAGAGGATGCGAAATCCACTGCTACTACGACGCCGACATCAACGACGACACCAGATATGAAAGATGAGGAGAAGAATGGTGATAATCCGAGGACGCGTGATGAGCTGTAAACACGGATGTTTTTCTTCTCCATGAATTATTTTAGACAAGTCTGAGACTTATTTAACCCTAATAATCTTTTTTTATGGTTTGTTTGATTCGTGAGATAATGCACTAGTTCCTAGTCTATGTATAGGTGCTATTCACCCACTCCCCGAACAACGGAAATAGGTCCCTCAAGTCTCACAATTAAAATTAGCCTTGTGGGTAAAATGAAGCAATATTTAAAATAAGACAAATTGCATTTCGACGTTCCTATGTACAGATGCTAGATATTTGGTGCTCGCCTCCACTGGCGCCAGTTACTGACTTGAATTTTGCCCGGCCCGCGGCCCGAAGTGGCTGTGATTACGTGAACCGCACCAGTGCGTAATCAGGTCGAAAAACTCAACTTCTCATTTATAAGATTGTGCAGTCCAAAGATACGAAGGTTTCCGAGTCATAGCTAAAGACAAAGAGACTTAGTATCAAACGGAGCCGGTCGCACCCTGCGTTAGGCAAGGCAGAACGGGCTCTCGCGTTGACCACTGAGGTGTACATCTAGAATTCTACAACATATGTATATATATATACTCCGGCAAACCAGGCCGCGGAAAAACTGTATAGTTTTAAACAAAGAAATGAATGTTACGAGTCCTTAAGACTCGTCCTTTTTTAATGGTTGAGCTGTATAGTTATAAACTGAATAGAGCGCGTCGAGAGACATCGAAAAAAGGCAAGGAATGTTGAAAGAAGTAAAAATAGATAACCCCCAGAAAAGGAAAAAGGATGTTCACCATCAGTGTCGCGAGGCACCTCAATAATAGCTCCAGAGTTCTATAAACAAAGTTTCGCACACCGTTTTTGGTTTACTGAATGCCGTTATAAATGCCTCTCCGAGGCTTTTTAAAACTCTGATAGATAAGTTTGAAATCTTTCCCCTCGGAAACAAACCCATACGAACGTGTATCGCTAATTGAAGTCATTTTTTTTGATAATTTGCCCTGTTATGGCATTTTCGACTCACAAACCGATCGAAGTTCGAAATCGATTGACTTGTAAATAGGAGAATGTTGTCCGGCGGCTCTATTCTATCAAGTTCAACCTAACACGGCGGACATTTAACTGTCAAGTCGGCCCGAGCGTGCAACTATCAAGTCACATGTGAGTTTTTGCATCACCTCACTCGTCAAGTGATCAAAAGTCACACAAATATGACATCTTTCTCAAATGCCTCTCGAGACTTGCTCATTGTGCTGCCAATTGACCTTCATAGGCTCAGAAACGCGGCAGTTCATGGAGTCTTAATCTCGAGGAGTACTCGGTCGCAATCTTATGATGGTTGTACATCATAGAGGGCAGGAATCGAAGCTCCATTCCATAAACACCCGACTCTGGGCTTCTTATTAACAAACAAGATGTATACTACTGGCAGCAGATTTACAAAAGTGCAGAGGCTCCGCAGCCACGAAATAGGTTGAGAGAAGGGATACGAGTCTTAGACGTGTGACCAAAGGCCCACTTGACAGATCACCTGACAGATCACTTGACAGATCACTTGACAGTTGCACGCTCGCCGCTCGGGCCGACTTGACAGTTAAATGTCCGCCGTGCTATAAGTTGATGGAGCTCCGTGTTGAACGCAAGTTCACGCTGGGATTATCGCACGTTCGTTAACGCAAGCTCAACTTCAAATTGATACACTTGAGTTCAACTCAAGTTTAGACGATACAAGGTGCGCGATTGGCTCTTGTCTTCCTTTATTGGGACTGATTTAATTTTCAACGAGTCCGTCACACTAACGTTAAAGCCCCTGAGAGGCGCGTCGCGACTCGTCACACGTGCTGTGAGGATGCGCATTGCGCGGTGCGAGATTGAACAAAAGAAAGTGGGCAAGTGCAAGGAAACTGCCACTTTTGCGATAATTGTGTGAAGGACAGTTGATTTGTGACTTGCTACATATCGCATTTTCGTCTCACGCGTTCTGCCCGCTTGATCCACCGGTGCGCATTCTCGTCGATGGAAGTTGAGCTTTTTGTGACACCTGTGACCAAGGTGTCGAGACCGTGGGACAAACGGTCCCTGACTTTCGGTGAGACGGAAGCCGTCGGCTTCCAAGCCGACCGACTTTGAGGTCCAGGGAATTGGTATACTCGAGGCCTTAATATTTGCTGGCGAACTGCAACGAGTCAGCCTTCCGCGTGTGCGTTTACAGTTTTGGGCTCTATTTATATTTCTTTCCGCAGGAAGCTCCTGGTTGGCACGTTCGCGCACTACGCAAAACCGTGTAATGACGGAAGACCTTATCCGTTAATCGCAGAAAATGTATATAATGTAACTACATAAATTGCTTTCACGCTTGGCTCTAATTCCTTTGCTCTTCTTGAACATGTCGCTCACGACTAAGGAGGGTATTCGCAGAGTTTCTCTGATTTTTGCGTAAGTGTCTCTTTGGTTGCATGCATTTATTTGACCTGACCATTTCCTCTAGAGCTGGCACGGCAGGGTTCTCTGATGGTAAGCTGACGTTTGGCATCATAGAAAGCTATGTTAAGTCGCAGAATTCGTGGAAAGGCTATGCAAGTGGTATTCTTACCGACGGTGTGTATTGTTATTCCGTCATATGGAAGCTGTACTGATAATATCCAGTAAATACGTGTGAGTTTGTTCGTCCTCTATTGAAAATTTTCTGAATTCGCTATCTTGGCGGCAGTGCTTAACCGTATTTACGGTGCGGAAAATGTTAATCGACACAACTATGGTAACATCGTACGAAGTACGGTCTTCGGTGGAACGATCATGGGAATGCTTATATTCGGTATGCTTGTTTGTAACTTTCGGATACTGCCTGAGTTGTAATGACTCTATTCTGAAGGTTGGTTGTCTGATAAAGTGGGAAGAAGAACGGGAATGGTATGATTGGCAGTTGGGTGTGTGAGTATGACAGCTTTTTTGATATTTGTGTTTTTATTAGATGACTGCAACTGTCCTCATATTCGTCTTCTCTGGTCTTTCCGCTGCGTCCTCCGGTGCTCATGGTAGCCTTGGTGGGCTATTGGCGATGTTGAGTGCTATGCGGTCGGTCCCATTTCATTACCTCCTCTGCACAAATATCACATATCCTAAAACCATTACAACAGTTTCCTTCTCGGGGTCGGGATTGGAGCAGAGTACCCCTGTGGAGCTGTTTCTGCATCTGAGTTCTCTGAATCACCCGGCATCTATAAACGGGCACAACATCGGTGGTATGTCTTGGCTACGAGTGCGTGATTTCTTTCCGGCATAACAAATATAGTTCAAACTGATCCCGTTTCGGCCTGCAGATACTCAGCTTGGTCTAGGAAATGTGACTGCTGCCTTCGTACCCTTAGTTTTGTTCTGGATGTCAGTGATACCAAGAATCTCCAGTTTACATCTAACAAGTAATGTTGGTCATAGATTTGGTGACAACCATCTACGTGCAGTATGGCGTGTATCCTTGGGCCTTGGTATGGTCCCCGCGGGGTTGGTGTTCTTCTGGCGACTTAACATGGAGGAACCCGAGCGCTACAGAAAAGACGGCATGCAATATACGAAAATCCCATACCTTTTGGCATTAAAAAAGTACTGGCCCAGACTCGCAGCAGTTGCTTTTGTCTGGTGGGTGTTCTCTATATATGTTTTCTATGTAAATAATTATCGACTGTCCAGGTTCCTCTTTGACTTTATTACGTGAGTGAAGAAAAACTATGTAATTTATTTCGAACAGCCGATTGGTTCCCACAGATTCCCCGTTAGTTGAACAGCCTTCTTCTGTTCTTCTACTGCCGGCCACTTAATTTTTATTCTTACAGTTTGGAATATTCTCTTCAACTATCATTGACAAGTGAGCTGATTCTAATACATATCATGATGTTAAAATCCATGTATTGTTCAGCTTAACGGGTGGTACTCAATCGCTGAGTGTTATCTTCGCATGGAACCTTCTTATTTTGTACGCCCTTTTTTCAAACATCAGCTCCCATCGTATTTATGTCTTCGTGACTAAATCAGAGGATTAAATGTTCCCGGTTGGTCGTTATCACTTTTGACGTATGGAGCTCCTGATGCGAAATGTTATAGGAACAATTATCGGTGCTATGTTCATCGATTATATTGGCCCCAAGTATTGTTTGGTACTCATTAAGCTTCCATCACGACAGAGCACTGCTAATATCAATGCCACGTACCTCCTTAGATCGGTGCTCTTATATTGCAAGCCATCGTCGGCTTCATTATGAGTGGCCTTTATGAAGTGTAAGGAAACGTTTCCATGTAAAAGAGCCCCCCAGCCAGCTGAGTAACCCAGGCTAACGCAACATGTCGCTGCATTTGTTGTATGTACACCTGAATATATTCCGCTTCATGTATCTAACTATTCCAAGGTCCTCTATGGTGTTTTCCAAGCCTTGGGAGGGATCGGTACAAAAATCCTGCCCAACATACCGTGTATACGAACCTAATCGTTTTCTCAGGTCCTGGAAACTGTATTGGTCTCCTCTCAGCTAAATCATGCCCAACCGGTATCCGAGGTCATTTCTATGGTATTGCTGCTGCCATCGGAAAAGTTGGAGCTTTCATTGGGACCTGGGGTGAGTGCATGATGTCGAATTCCTCTTTTCCAACTGGTTTACGGTTGCATTTATTCTTAGTTTTCCCTCCTATAATTGATGGTATGTTCGTGTATACAACTGACTTTCGAACTTGGTCAAGAGCCTAGCTTATTTTCCGAATAGCTTTTGGTGGGCCCCATTCACACAGGGGTAACACCGGACCATTCTGGATCGGCGGTAGTAAGCAAACTAGTCGACGATTTTTCACCTTGGATCGAAGTCTGACAGTAATAAAGGTGTGGCCCTGCTGAGTGCGACAACCGCATTCTTTTTCGTTAGGCCCGTTTACAACGATGGATTGGTTGAGCTTGACCGTGAAGTGAGTTCTGTGTTTGAAAGACACTTGCAAAGAGTTTACCCAGATTCCCTAGTTCCGAGAATACTTGGAGGAGCACGGTTATGATACATCTAAGATGGGCATCCCAGGTAGCGAACAAACGACCAAGGCTGGAACGATCGAGAATGAGAAGGACATGATGGATGATGAGAAGGCTGGATCTGTCACGGAAGATGTATGAACGAGATTTCAGGACAGGTTATGAACGAAAAGTATCCGAGTAGTACTAGTTCCACGATCATGATCATGATGTACAACCCAGCGTATTGGAATCATGTTATACCCGAACTAGACGGAATTGCTTAACTTCTCTGCACGTCGCTGAAAATTGGTCCCTTCATTCGAGTTGTCTTTGGATATAGAAGCATTTCGAGCAGTGTGGAATCAGCTGCGACCTTGTAGTTCCGTGCTGCGTGTTCTGCAAGGAATAAACGCTTTTAGAGTTGATCGAGGGAGGGCTGTTACATGAATGAAGACAGTATCAAGGTTTAATTGAAACATTATCGATACACATGATGCACAAAAAGTACGAAATACTTTATATACAATAACTTGAAGTTGCGTCCTTGTCGTAAAGGGATTGTCCTTCTACTGGCGCATATTCGGAAGCATAGTCCGTTATACAAGAGTCCGATCGCTGTCGCCCGTGGAATCTGATTTCGTAGTTCCATACTTCGACAAACTCTCGACGGGTTTCGTAAGCATGAATCCCTTTATGCTGGCAGCCTTTTCCGCCTGTCTGCCGAAACCCATCCCCGAAAAATCACGCTTCAGGCTACCCTTACTTTCGAAGCTCTGCTTCTTGGACGAGTCGCTGAAACGCACAGATTTTCTCTTTTCCGATGGCCAGGTTCCCAAGTGCGAAGAAAGAGTTTTTGCGGCTCCTAGGCCGTGTTGGACTGGGGTGGGAAGAACGTTTTTCGTGTGTTCGCGCCACGACGTGAGGGAACGCTTGGACTTGGCTTTTTCACGGAAGATTAGACCAAGAAAAACATTCAGACAGCCGATTGAGAAAAGAAAGAATGCGGAAACGAGGGTGAAGGTATCGACGTGATGTGAGAGAATAGCTGCGCCAATTCTGCAAAGGATTTCGGTGAATACTTTGTACAATCATAAATAATGGGGAACTGACAGCATTTGAATGACACCCAGTGCACCCAATCCAAAATTCTTTCCAAGAACAGGGAAATATCGATCAAAGAATCTCATTGGGAAACCGATCTCGGAAAGGAATAGGACCATCACTTGACCAATGATCAACAGCCTGTTGAGTACAGCCCAGAATGCACCTGCTTGTTGGTTTGGTACTGTACTTCCACTAAAGAATCACGAATATCCATCAGTGTCAAATGGAATTGAAACATGTATTCGACTCCCGTACCTGATATAATCGTCCGTCATAGTTGCAGTAGAGTTCGATCCGCTATTCTCCCGTCCCTCCGCTTCGAAGCGATTGACGGCTTTGATATCATTGACAAGCACAAGTATGTTACTTGCAACCACGAGAATCAAAGCAACCAAACTGAGAATTCGAACGACGTTTAGTCCAATAAAAATATCTGTTTGCAAACACAATCAATTCAATTATCCATGCAATATTTGAAACATGCTTACAACCGCGAGGAGGGAGCATCTTGTTCGTCTATAGTCGTTGTTGAGTGGAGTCGCAGTCGAAATCGTGCTTGTGATAGGAGGGCGTTTCTACACGTCAAATGGAGCTCAGTGCGATGTGATGTAAAATATCAGGCCCAAGACGAGGAACGGTTTGGATATAAGCTTTGAGCGAGGAAATTGCACGACGAATCGTCAAGGTTAATCGAGTAAGACGTGAAGGTAGGCGTTCGTGTCCGGCACTAGAAGAAGCAAGGTTAAAAGGAACGTTACGATACAAAGAGCGAGATAAGAGAAAAAATGAAAAGAGAGGCGTCTTGATGTGCTCAGCACTATTCCAAGGTAGCGGAATGAAGAGTGGAAAGAGTGTGGGCTGGAGCTTAAATACTCATAAAAAGAGAACAAAGCGCGGGTTGACACGTCATGGTCTCCAAGGTACACTTCGTTTCATTATTCCTCGGCCACAAATTGTTACCAGCACCAGGTGAACGCCAGTGCATTGTTCTTTGTCTATTGTTCCCTAACCGGGTTTTGAACTACGTAACGTCACAACAATGTGTCACAACAACCAACTAGTCAGGGTCAACGAGCATGCCCCAGCATCATAATTATCGGCCCACCCGCTACAGCATTATTGAAACAAAATGGGATTATAAATACAGAAAAAGGGAATCATCCGGATAGAAGAAAAGGGAACCAATGAAGCGTAATTTCCAGGGTTGATAACCGGAACTATCCTTGAGACTACACTACGTTCACCGAGGGTACCAGTGTTAAAGCAAACTACGGCAATGGAATAGCTTCATTATGATATGTCGCGTGTTGAGGTAGTGAAGGAACCTGAGGAATCTGACTCAAAGGTCTTGTAGCGGCCCGTTTTGCCTTTCTTTCTTGTGTCTCTCGCACACGTTGTTCCTGTTCAGCTTGCATAGCGGCAGATATTTGCATTTGCTGGGCAATAAACTCTTGTGTCCTCGGTCTATCCATAAGAGAAATCTTTACAACAGGGACACATCGCCATAGTGAAGAACGACACATACCTCATGCGCAAGATCCGCATTATGATTTGCTCACTCGTCGATTCTTGTTCCTGTTTCTTTTCCTTCTTCCTCTCCTTGATAGTCCCGAGGTTACGTTGTTGATACACACTCTTAGCGCGTTTCTTCATTGTCGGTGCCTGTCTGAAACTCTGCTGCATCATCCGCACGCATTCTTCCATCAATGCATCTCTGTATGTTTCCCCATCAACTCAGACTTCCGGAGACGAAATGAAGATTGACGTACGTGTGCCAATCATAGTAAAGTCGGATTGACAAAACATCTCGGTACTTCTGGTTCTGTAACGTCTCGAGTGGTACTGGACCTTCGCCTCCGGCATAGAAATAATCCCTCAAGAACTGAGACGATCATCAACCCTAAATCTGCTTGATGTTTTACGAAGTACTCACCTTGAGCCACTTGAACACAATATCTACTTCCTTGTCGCTCAACGGCTTCATCTCAATAGCCGTATCCGAAAGTGGAGGAATCAACAATCCCTCAATAACAGTCAAAATCTCTTTCCAAACCCTCGTCATCACCATCTCCTTCGCTGTATCACTCAAATACGTGTTTAACGTCTGCAAATTTGCGTCAAAATAATCAAACAGGGGTAAAATCGCCTGTTCAATTTCCACATCCGTGAGTTCCTCAGGTCGCACACGCGGCTTTTCCGAAGATGGTAAAGGTATTTGTGGGTCTGCAGAAGCAGCGCCAACAGCGGAGCGATAGAAAGCTGTCACGTTGCCAAGAGCTTTGTTATAGTCTAAGCCTTGTTCTCTAGATTTGAGAAGTGTTTTGACAACGTTTCGAGATAGACATTGATTAATGAATGGTGACATCTATCAAAGTGAACATTAACAGAAGATATAGTCGATCATGAAAAACTAACCTTGTCGATGAAAATTCTCAACATATCGGCTTCAGCTCTCTTCAACGAGCGGAACGCCCGACCAAAATAGAACTGAATATCATCTTTCTCTCCCTCCATACTGACCCTGACCAATATCCTTCCCTGAGTATCTAAATCCATCCACAATTCATGCGCCAACAGATCTCCGAATCGTCGCGGGTCAAGACATAGATATGCCCGTCCAACAATATCATGTTTACCCACCAATGCTCGATCACGCACACTGACCATTAACCAAAGCGGCTTTTCTACGGATATATCAAACGTCTCCTCCCCTACAAACCAGGAAAATAAGAGAATGAAAAATAAAATCAAAATGATTCGAATTCAAAACTCACATCTTGGCTCCAAAGACTCATAAATCGTCCTCGTTTTCGCAACCCTCACCCCATTCTCATCACTCAATGTGACAAACGTATCCAACTTACTCGAAGGACTACTATCCAAAGGCACAAGATTCTCCGCAATAACAACCTTCACCGAAAACAAAAACGTATTCCTCTCAACTTTTTCCGGTACAGGTGGTGCATCGGCCAAAACATCCGAAACCTTGTCAGCTTGCATTTGCTCATACATCTTATCCAACAATTTGCGTGCAGCTTCGATATTATTTAACTTGACGCAAGATTCTGGTCGGAAGTTGAACGGTTCGACTTTCTTTTCGCCTGTGATTGTTAATTGGCGAGCTTTCTCAAGCCAAGCGGATGATTTTTGAGGTTGGAGGTAGTCGGTTGGACGGGGGTACATCTCCGTTAGGAAGAGAGATTCAACACTGCGACGATATTGTTCTACGGCGTTTGATATGCTCTGTTTCAATTTCGTGTGAACACTCGCAGACGCTAGTTGAACACTGTTGGATGTGCGCGCACCTTTGATAGATGTGTAAAGAAACGTGCTTCTTGATACTGGTCGGTCCATTCCAGATCTTGCAAGAAATTGATTGGACTTCGTAAAGAATCAAAAAGATCGACGATGGAGGAACTATGTCCTTCAGTCCCTTCCGCCTCAAACTTGTCCGCTGCGATAGCCTGAGCAAAAAATCTCAATATTACCAAACGCCAATACCAAAATACATTCACATACAGCTTCGACCCATTGTTCGGTTTTACTTTCGGTATTGAGAAGCCATTGCCGAACATAAGGCTCAAAGAAATTAGCCACGTCAAAGGCAAAATCACCACTATATTATCACAGATGTCATCAGCCATTCAAAAAGTACGTGAATAACACAACGTACCTGGGAACGAACGCGCCATACATGTTCATCATCGTCTTTAGCCGTCTGTATAACGTAAATATATCCTGAATCGGTACGTCTGGTGTTGGTCCATTCATGGACGACTCAAATAGCTTCTTTTGTTGATTCTGCGTGTCTGTGGCGAGATACGGAACAGCAATCTCAACATATATAGAAACAACATCAATGATCCTGAAAAAAGCGATCACAGTTAATCATTGGCCCACACAAAAAATTTGAAATAAGAGGCAAACATACCCGGATATAGGTTCAGGGAATCTCTTGTCCAATAATTTCCCGAACTTTTCGATCTCGTCGGTCATGAATAGCAATGGTAGCGCCTTATTAACCCCAGGCGCAGCTAGTAAGTCAATCATCTTCGTCTCATACCACTGCGCTGTGACTTGTCGTATCCGTTCCTGAATATCAGCAATACGCGCAGAAACGTCAATATCAGTACGTTCCAATAATCCACTGTCTTGTAGCTGTTCCAACAGATCGGTATATGGAGCGATGTCGGAAGGTTTGAGATTGGGTATAGCGTCCATCGCATGGTATAAGGAGGAAAGGAAGACGTTAAAAAGACTGCCATAGATGCTGACGAGATAATCCGACTACCCAATCGGAATTTCCCAGTATTAGCTTTGGATGGTTTGTACGAACGTGAAGGGAGAACTCACATCTGAAAGCATCCAATAATCCAACGGCGTATCCTGCATCGCCTTGATCACTCCCGCCAACGCCTCTGGTACACACTCCATCGGCACCTCGTTCCTCTCATAAAACTGTCTCACCAAATCCAAGAAACACGTCACCCTATAAGGATGTCCTATCCTCCATCTCAACGCACACTCGTTAATCAGTTCCAAATGAGGATGCGACAAAATCCCTAAAGAAACTTCATCATTATCATCCACCTCTGGACTCAACATGACTTCCAAATCCGCGCGTAGACAATACTCCACGAGTCGTTTATAATATTTCTTGGGATTGGGTGGAATGAATGTAAAATGGTGGCCTACGGGAAGGTCGTCTTCAAGTTCGTAAATGTCATTTTGAGAGTCGTAAATTGATCGTCTGCTACTGATGGACCCTGCTCTTGAAGCCGTTTCATAGAAGGATCCTGGTCGGTTTGAGCTAGGAGACGAGTAACTTGAGCTACTAGCCATATAACCATCTGATGACGTCGCTTTGGCAAGCTCGGGATTCAGTTGTACCATGGCGACTGTAAGTTGTTGTAAGTGTGTAGTTTCAATTGTTTTCCAGTTTTGCCAAGCTGCGTCACTCGAAAAGTCTTCTCGACGACCAGGAAAGGCTGCTCCGGCATTGATGTTCTTCAAACAGGTCTAAAAGCGCACTTTATGTGTAACGTTTAATCGATCGCTGCAAGGTTCAGCGCACCTTAAGATCCGTAACAGCAGCCTGAACAACGGATGATCAGATTTTAAGTCCCGAGATAACTTTATAAATACCTTGTCTGTCACAGTTCCATTCTTAAGTTTATCTACCTCGGCCTGTATATCCCGATCATTCAGCTTCAACAACTTGACAACCGTCTTCACCAGCGGCATATCTGCTACTCCCGTACTAGTCACTGCATGAGTGGAATAGACCGAATCCCTATCCCTAGAGGTCGAACTGGATTCATATCCGGAGTCACTGTAGGCCGCAGCTGGAGTCAACTTTGCCGAGTACGCATCTAGCCTTGACAGTAATTCCGGTGACACATGGTGAACGTTCTTCAGACATTCTCTGAGTAGCTTAATGAAATGTGCGATTTGGTTGTTGAGTTCGAGCTTCCAGCCATCGCCAACCGCCAACGTTGGTTCTTTCTTGAGTACACTGGTTGCATGAGTTGCGAACATCAGGATGAGGTCTTCGATCTTTCGGCTTTCCTTCATCTGCTTCATGAAACTATTTACTGAAAATTGACCGTAGAACTTGGTCATGGTCCTTCGGACCAATTGATCGGAGTATCTAGAACAATAAGCTCCTCTCAGTTGCCAGCATTCAAATAGAATAGGAGAAGAACAGAAGAACGAAAGAGCGAGAAAAACAACGGCAAGACGTACGCCGGATCCTGATTCATGCCAATTTTCTCCAACCTCTGATCCAAAACCTTTAACAACTTTTCAGGGAACTTCACGCTCTTCGATCCATCCCGAAAGCTATCAAACATGTCGCTCAACGAGAAATTCGAAAGAGCTGATAACCTGGAAGAATGTTCACGCTCTCGCTCCCGCACTTCTTGCTGAGCTTGTGGCGCATCCGTGGGCTTGGGAGAAATGACGTGAGAGAGTAGGCTGAAGTAGTCCAAAGGAGATCGAAGGCGGTGAGCCAGGATTGGATGGTGCGAGAGTGAGCAAGCAGGATGGCAGGAATTTCAGCGAAAGAGAGCTGCTCACGCGACACGTAGCACATAGCTACGAAAGGCTAATTATTATCCAAAAAAAAAAATGACGACGAATGCGAGAGACATACTCAAAGAGCTCCTCGTCATTCACACGATGTTTTGAGAGGCGTCTGCTGTGGGCAGAACCATCATAACTCCGCCTCGACATTGAGAGTAGTGGCCTGGCCTGTCAGAATATGCAAAGCAAGCAGAATAGCACGAAGAATATAATTATGGAAGAGAGAAAGGAGATTTTGGGAGAAAACTGAACAGTGACGACGGTGGATGATTGGCACAGGGAGAAAGGGGAAAGCTCATTACCCAAGCAACAACAAATATCACACTAGACTAAAAACGATTAATTTGATCACTCCCAAGTCTTCTCCTTGTCTCCAAGTTCGCTTTATTCTCAAATGCGATTCTACCACCTAGCTTACGCAAATTGGCGCGCAGATTCTCTTTAGCCTGGGAGGGCCATAGAAAGCTTTGCTGCCATCATCTGACACATGCACTGTCTGCCTAGGCCCCGCGATCAAATTAGCTTAGTCTTGCTGTTTGTTCCGAGACTAGACGGACAACCTTATCTTGACAGAGGAGGTGGCTCTGGCTTTGAGATCGGGGATTAGTCTTCCACCCATTATTCCCTACCTCTCTTGCCTGGCTTTCCGTATCCGGTAAGCCATCTATCGGCTTCTACGCTCACGTCGCAAGGGTGCCGCGAAGCGCAGATATTTTCATCTACTGACCCAAAATTGTGAGTGAGTCCATAATGTGGTTCCCTCAGGTGACCTGAGCTCGCGGGAGTTTCGATGTGGAGTGTTATCTGTTTTGATCAGACCCAAATGGCTTGGTTGTCTCGATAAGACACGAACAAATGCCAAGAGTCTACCTGTTTCTGATTTCAACGCCACCCATAAAATCAAGCGCTCCACTCGTTTCGAAATACAAAAAAGTGCTCGGTAATGTTCTCTTGATAACGCTGACTTTGACAGCCCCATTTTTTTCGCGATGAACTAATCGAGGAACCTAGCTAAGATAATTGATGATGACAAGAAGTTCTTTTCCTTTCAACAAAACTAATATTTGAAGAATTCTAATTTCATTCGCAATCCCAATCTAGGGTGTTCGTGCGGTTGTTTTCCTCTTCAATGCGGGATCCTACCTCCATAAATGAGGAGAGAAAACATGTCTGCTGTGGTCCTGTGGTCACTCTGAAGCGTTATCCGCAGCTATCCAAGATTGGCTTTTCAAAAATTGAGGATTTTACTAAGGACGTCGTCGAGTTCGCAAACCAATTCTTTTCCTTCATCCAAAAGCAAATGTCCAGGAAACCAACACCTTTCCCTTCTTGCAGGAGTGAGTGAAGTGACGTCCGGAGAATCCGAGCCGAGTTTTCTGAATGATTCGATTCCACGCTCAGAACATTGGCCTCGAGTTCGAGGACAATGAACGAATCGAGTTTCTCGAGGGGCGTATATTTATCCACACTCAATAGTAGTGTCGTTTGGGAAGGTAAACGAAGGCCTTCGATAGGAGAACGCATTAGTCATCGATTCATCGCTGAGCTGAGAAAGATCTGGGGAGGGCGAGATCCGACTTAAAGCTCAAGGTTCCTACCGACGTTGAACGATGGCAGAATACCGTGTATACATCCGTCCACCCCAAAATTCGCGTCATTTTTAATCTCCACTAATTTTCGGCTGAAGGTGTATGCCTAATCAAGGTCAGCAAAGTTCAAATGCAGCTGTTTACGTTGCCTTTCGGAGATGGTGGTGGCCACATGCAACTCAACTGGGAACGTACGATGCGCTGGGAAAAACTTACAATATCCGGCTATTCGGGTAAAGTAGCTGGAGATGATGCAGCGAAGAAAGTAATAGATGACGTGGGAGTGTGTATTGGCGCATCAATGACGTTTCAGATCATGGTTGAAGTGGAGAACTTTGTAGTCGTGGTCTCGTGTATATAGGAGCCATTTCGGTACTGCCCTGCATTGAACACCAAATTTTTACTAAGGTACCCTCAGTACCACATTCCACGAGGCCGAAGTCCTTCGCGTTGGATCGATTAGTGTTGTCTCTTTAGGGTCAACGGAGACGCCGATTTGACAAGTTGCAAAATTAAAACCAAGCCCACTCGAACGTTAGTAAGGATAACAAAATTTCACTCGGCATTAGTCTATAATTCAAGTGAATATCATCTAATGGTGGTGGTACAAACAAGCATTCTACATACGAAGAAGATTCCGTGCTACGATACAGAAGAAAAACCCTTGAAGAAAATAAAATACAATTTTCCACGGAAAGAAGTACAGCGTTAACAGCTTCTCCCACAGATAAACGATGCAGTCGCATGCAAGAATTCCCAATGGTAGATGAATCTATGCAAAAAAAAGGAAGTATAAAGAGTCCATAAAGAATGGTAGGAAACCCTGGTTCCTGAGCAACAATTTTTGCAAACAGAGAGGGAAAAAAACCAACAGGTGATGGCAAAAATTCATATTTACGCACTGCTGATCTCTGCACTCCGAACTTCTCTAACAAACTTCTTGAAAGTTTCCTCCATAGTATCGCCCTCCGTCATCCACCCGGCCATTCCGGGATTTTGTAAACCGCCATCACCATTTTGGAGGTTATGGGCGACGAGCATTCGATGTAAGGCTCTTCCAGTTTCTTCATAATCACATGCAAGGGAATACATCCAATACGCGAGGTATGCTCCGACGTAACCAGCGTCGGAGTCATGTAGAGCTGCCAGAGATCGACCTGATGCAGTTACGGGTGGAGGTTGTTGAAGATTGTCAAGAGAATGGGGTAGGGAATCTAATGATGATGAAGCAGACGATGACGCTGATGAAGATTCGGATTCTGTCGAGGAGGGGCAGGACGATTGAAGCTCAATTTCGGCTAAAGCCTTGTTAAATTCCTCATGGACCTGCGGCCTTGATAGATTCCGTTTGTGTGTTCGCCGACCCTGGAGTTGATGTTTCATAGCCGAGATTGATGTGGATGTTGACTTCTCCGGTGTCACGACAACAGAAGAAAAAGCGGAGGGGGGAAAAGATGCTTTACTAGGTTCGCTTTTGGATTCGCGGTAATCTCCAGAGACTTCGAAAGTTGGAACGGCGAATGCCTCCCAAGGTACAGTTGCCGCGCAGTCCCAGTCAAGTACACCAACAATATGACCGGATTTGTCAACGAGTATGTTTTCGCTATGAAGATCACCATGACGCATTGGGAAGGGGCCTCCAGCGTCTCGCTCATCAACAAGTGGCATCATCGCCGTCCGCCACAGTGAAGCGACAAACCTTCTCTTCAAACATTCCGCCGACTCTTCCCCGTCGCCTTCTCCCGCCACCCCATTACCATTTTTCTCTTCAACATCTTCTTCGCTCGCTGCTTCAGCTAACCTTTCATACGCCTCTGCCTGAATCGCGAAATACTCCTTTGCAGTATCAAATGGTCCCAGGCCAAAGTCTGCACCAGGTCCTATGCTCACATTCCCGTCCTTATCCAAAACGAAACCTCCAATCTTGTCAAAGGTGATTCGACTCAATTGCACATGAATATCCGCAATATCCCTCAAATATTGTTTAAGCATCGGTTTCTTATCTTCATCCCCTTGTAATGGATCGGAACCCGGATCGGCTTGTCCCAATTCGTGTATCGCGATACCACAATCTTCGATAGTGATACCGCGGATAGCTGTCATCAGGACGAATGCAGGGAAGGATGGGCCGAGGGGATGATGATCGTACGAGTGCTGGTGTTCCGCTGGATCACTATCACCAGCCACAGGATGATAGGAGACAATTTGTGGTACTGGAATAGTAGTTCGTGTACGAACCAGATGGAGAGCTGCGACCTCGTTGAGTATTTTACGTTCGAGTTGTGCTGCGGTATTAAAGTGGGCGTCCATTGGTCGCATTCCAAATCGGATGATCCACGATTCATCATCATCATCTCCTCCTTCGACTGCCTTCCCGCTCTGTTCTTCTGCTTCTTCTCGCTTCTCCTTCTCTCGCGTGCTGCACCCTGCCTCAAGAATCTCGTTCTCTTCACATGTCCCAACATCTTCAAACACAATCTCAAACACGACGAATGATTGGCCCCACGTATAATTCTCCTTCACGATTCTACACTTCCTCCTACACGGGTGCAAATTGCTCGCATACACCTCAATATTCGAGAAATGCGGTGATAGCCAATCAACCAGCGAAGTCACCCGAGAAGCATAATCAGGGGGTAGTGTGTCGAGAGAAAGCTGAACATCGGGCCACGTATTGCTGATGGGCGCCATGTTTTTATTTTTTTGCTCGTATTTCGGACTGAAGATAGATGCGGGGAAACGAGGGAAGATGCTATGGCGAATAGAAAATGAGGTTTCTGAAATTCAAGACTAAATACTTGTTTTAGTCTCAGAAAGTCTAGGACAACCAAATTTATTATGTACGAACCTCAATAGCTTGATTGGATAATTCGGGGCCAATACCCGAAGTAAATGAGTAACAAGAAAGAGGGAAACAGAAAAGAATTGAGGAGTTGTGGTGAGGTTGAAGTAATACACGCGGAAAGAAAGGGAGTCGTTAAGCTGTGCCAAGAGCAAGGGTCTTATATATACTTGTGTATGTATTCGTTTGGAGGGGTGCACACAAGCGGTTCCTAGAATGATGATGCCAAGTATTCATCCCCCACGGTGTACCACGCCGCAGTAGGCCGCCACAGATGTCAATAAGATGCCAACAACATGAGGAAGGCGTGTCATCATTTCATTCAATTTTTCGGGGACAATCACGCGCCCCCTTCCGCTAACGGACATTAATCGAGGGAATACGAACACGCATCAAGTGTTTTCATTTATATAGAGTAAAACATACCCCGTTTGCGCAAGTCGGAATCCAATCCAGCCTCGTATTGCCCGGAGCTTGCAGCGAGAATTACAAGTCAAATTTCAAAAAACTACTGACGGCACAAAGCGTGCGTACCCCGTGTAATACGTACCACCAAGAAGTCTGCGATGACGAGCACTATGACACTACCCCGCCGACCCCACGACCCCACCATGCCTCAGAAGTAAAACCTAAAAATAAGGGCTAATGCATGCTTCTCCCACTTTCCAACCCCTCCTATCTAGGTGCTACCTATTTCTTCCCAACCACCTCACTAACCGTAATCCACTTCTTCGGAATACCCCTCTCCATTAGATACTCTCCGACTGCTTGCCCTTGTTTCCCTTGAACGGTGACTTTCAACCTTTGCTGGCTGGTCCCTGGAATATTATAATGTGAGACTGTACACACCGGCATTCAGGGTGGATGTCAACCGCAGACGCAGCAATCAAAAGTAACCAAGACATCACAGCGCAGATAAAAATACGAATAATGAATTATCAGGAATCGGAAAAGGGGTTTTTACCGGAGAGTAAGAGTGGCCGGATTCAGGAACGATGCAATCCGACACCAAAATAGTGCGACACCGAGAATTTGAATCGAAAATAGATGAGTTAATGATGCGATGATTATGCGAAGACCCGAAAAATGGAGAATAAGACCAATACGCATGTCAAATCACATGCAAAGGCGAGAGAAATCAACCAAGTTAAGTAGAATTAATAATCAGTTCACTTCATCATGAGTGGTCCCTGAAGGAAACGTCTTACTTGAAGTAGATCCAGCACATATCTTCCTCATCCTATCCGCCATTTCCTCTCCATCGATAATCAAGAATGGTTCAAACCCGGTGATCTCTGTTCTACCCCTCCTAGCTCCAACTGTAACTTTGACCTGGATAGGGTCAATCTCGCCTTTACTAAAGGTGAAATATAAACGGTCAGCTGAAGGAAGAAGATGAAGTAAAGCAATCGAGGGAAGACAACAGACGTTGTCCACTTCATACTGGAACAGAACCGAAGAAGAATATGAGAACACTTCGACTTACGTTGTGACAATATCCTTCCCCTCGGCTTTGACCTCATGCCAGGCTTGCATATGCTCAACGATACTCCTCATTAACTCATCTCTCTTCATAAACTCCGGCAGTGATGATTTATCTTCGCCCGGCTTTTTCTCGGCTTTCTTACCGGGTTCACCGGCGCGTTTAGCAGTGATACAAACAATTAACGGCTGGTTAAGGTTGATATAAGCTTGATCATGTTGATTGATCAGTTGCCGTAAGGTGATATACTTGTTGAGAAGGCCTCGAATATCGTTGAGGGTATACAGGTTTGAGGTGCTACGAGGTGCGCCTGGGTAAGAAGAGAAAGAAGAGCTCGTTCACGCAGGACGTGCGCACCTGGCACCCATATCCTCGAATAGACCGAGACTCCCTAACCATGGCTTCCAGCACTGACGAATCTCGACTTCTCGCTCACTCCTCTTTCTCTCTTTACCCTCCTTTTCCTCTCTTGCAAGCCTTTTAGCTTTCTTGGCCTCAATTTCCGCCACAGTAACATATGGTTTGCCTCCTTGTCCGATCACATATGCATTTACGTCGGGATGTTCACAATTGACACTCGTCACAACGTGATCGCTGCCGCCAGACTTTTGTTTAACGGTTTTAAGCGTGATTAAGGAGGATCTTTCTGCCGCTTTGAGGAAAGTAGAAAGAGTTTTGTATGTGGAAGCTTTTACTGCGATTTCTGAGGGCTCGATATGGATGTCTTCGGAATCTGGAGGAGCGGATGACGGTAATACAACAGAGCTGGGGAACGCGGGACGAGATGGGAGGATGTAGGATTGGTAGAGCTGAGTTGAAGGGATAGGGAACGAATCTTTCGGCAGGGTAGATAGTTGAGTTGCGATAGCATGGATGAGGGATTTTGTGAGTAGGTCTGTAATCTCTTGAGATGTATACGCGACCTTTGCTGCTGATTCCGGAGTTTCGACGTATTCTTCAACTGGCTCGTCCTGAGCTTGAGACTTGGTAGGACCTTCGTTTTCTCCATCCTGGTGATTTGCACCCTCCGATACGGCATCACCTCCTTCGGCAACTTGATCGCCAGTAACCAGAGGCGTATCAGGGGGTGTATCACCCTTCTGTCCCATGTCCCATAAGTGATCCTTCCAAGTATGCAGAACCAACACTGCTTTGCCTTTCTCATCCGCCTCGCTCTTCATTTTCAGATCCTCGCCCGATATGGCCATTCGTCCAACAGCAAGCGGAGGCGAAACAAGGCGAGTCACTGTACCATCGTCGTGCTTCGTATTTGCCAGTTGATGTATGGCCACGAGTTGATTTTGAGAGAGCGTAGATGGCGTATGGGTTATGACTGGCTTGATTCGTCTCAGTATCGTCGAGTGTTTAAGGGAGCTGAGAAGACAAACCCCCAGGAATCATAAGATCCGCACCCCCAACAAGAACTGGTATGACTGCAGAAGGCGTCAGCACCGAAGGTAAGAGATTCGAGTCTCGGAGTTTCCATAATGTATAGACAGTCGGTATCAAGTCTTCAGATGATTTACCAATAGTAAACCAAAGAGGATCGCCATTTCCAGGATCGATGTAAAGAGTCTAAAAAGCGATCCAGCTCAGATATTCCGTCAAAAACGAGAGAGAGGAAGGGAAAAAAAACGTACGCCAGGTTGTTTAGTATGTGTAAAGAATTTGGCGGTGAGGATACCATCTGGAATGAGGAGATCGCCATGTTCTGGAGAAGTGGAAAAGGCGGACAGGACGCGCTGTTTGAGTTTGCGTCGGTCTGATGCACGGATGGGGGCAGATGTTTTCAGCTGGCCTAGTGGTTTCTTGAACATTGGTTGATGCTGAATTGTTAATCAAGCTAATTTCCCACGTCACTAGCACGTCCTCACAAATTTTTATCAATACCTCCAGTATTATACATCCGTCGCCTACAGATGTGCCCAAAATACCTGGAGATGCATCTCCTGGAAGTTCACATCCTCTTCGCCAAAATGTCCAAGAACGGCAGTGACTCAATTCGTAATTCGTTAGTTGGCTCTAACAATCCATGACTTACAACCGCGGTAACTTGGCTTATTCCAATGAGCGCTCAGTTCATTCTCCGGGAGGGATATGGATATGAAGAGTAATGCGAACTGCGGGATGAAAATTTCTTATGCAGAGTTTCTTCTCACAGCTCGCGGTTCGAAGGATAGAGCCACCTCGTCAATAGTGCGCCGGTAGCTGGGGGAGTGGCAAAGCATATACATTAAACATGGGGCTGTCAAACAGCAGCGACAATCTCAGTGGCTTCGAAGGCCGTCATAAAGCGCAGTTTCATGATAGTGAAAGTAAAATGCGCAGCAATAGCTGCAGGCATTGCCAAAAGTGTATATTTTTGTATATTCAAATGCCTCCAGCCTCTTCATAGGACAATCTTGCATTCCCAAGCCGGAGTAACACCACCGACTGGACGTCTAAAATGTGAGCATGACAGTTGAAATGAGTAAGTTGGCCCAACCGACAAGAAAATGACATTATTGTTTAGCATTTGCGTTATGACTTTGAGACGTCTTCCAATGAAGTTAAGTTAACGAAAACATAGGATTATAGTAGTTCGGAAAGGCGAACTCGCGACCATTTGTTGATGACATGCTCATTTTGCCGTGCCACGGCTTTGATTTTGAATGTGAATATGATCTCTGTAGCAACACTGACAGCTCCCACATTGATCACCGTAGTCGTGAAGCTGGCAGATGTATACAGACGTATCGGGGAAAATGATTCCGAATTCAGGAATGTTCAATAGTTGTTCAACACATGACAGAATGAGCCTCACCGGCAATGCGGTGACGTACGAAAGGACGTGGGAAAAAAAATGTAAGAAATATTGATCCCGTATACCTCAGCCTTCATCAGACATCCCAACAGACGCGCGCTCTGACCAAGGGGATATGATCGATCGTTTAGAGGTCTTCGCTTGAATATTGAGAGTAGATGGTCAGACAGAAAGCGGAAGAAAGAAGCTAAGGAAGTATGGAATCACAATATGCCCATGATGGTTAGAGGTAAGAATAGGGCAGATCTGAAACGAGAGGAAATTAAGAGCGGGCCATCAGTGTATCTAGTCGCCACGAAACTTATGGCTCCCTCTCATTGATTGATTCCGTACCAGTGCGTCTTTATTTGACTTGCATTCTTTTCCTGTGCAGCGAGTTGAGTGTTATTACCTATTCTTAGCACCCAACCTCGAAGCGCTTCGGCTTCATCAACACAGGAGGATTGGTCCCAGTCAACAGAGTAAGCGGAAGTTGAAATTCCTCAAAGCAAAGAAGAACTACCGTAATTCGCCTCACTTGATACCGGGAGAGATATCTACTCGGCGATCGCGGGGGTATCTTGATGGATACCGTTGAAACACCTGCTTCATGCAGTATTGATTGTTGTAATAACCTTTGATCACTCTCACGTATAACTTCATACTTAATAGGTAGGAAACCAGTTGTAACGCGGGTCTCATAGCTTTCTTTTCACGCAGTGAATTTTACACCTCTCTATTCTTGTTCGTCGTTGATTCTCTTTCATCTGCTTCTATGAACGACTCGAACGCCGGATCTTCGCATTCGAGTATCACATTTCAGTCTGACGAGCTCAACAAGCCATCTCAGGGTGATAATCTTGAACTAAAGCCACCTGTCATATGCTTGGATAGTGGACCACCAGATATCTCGAAAGATAACCTTGACGATGATACCTGGTCCCAAATCATCAGAAGTGGGAATGTGAAGGTGAAAAGATATGGGAATTTCAACTGGTTGTGGAGGAACAAGTGGCTCGAACTCAGAGAGCAGTCCTTGACAATACGCAGCAGAAAGGTTGGGTTCCCGAAACGTCGCATTCTATAATGAATTTATTCTTGTTACAGGGATCAACGCACGAAACCATTATCAATAGTCAACATATTGCAACCATTGAGCGAACGAGCATAAAGCCGCATTGTTTGTTCTTGGAAGTCAAAGGTAAAAAATATTGGCTCTCACTCGCCAGTGATGAAGAATTGTACGGGTGGCTGGACGATCTTACTCATCACTGCCATCGGAGCATTATGACTGCACCGGAGAATTTTGTGCACCACGTCCATGTAAGCTATGACTACATAGCAGAACGCTTTCAGGTATGTCAAATCTCATTTAATTCAATAGTTCGCTCACTAAGGCGAGCCCAGGGCTTGCCGATACAGTGGCAGAGCATGTTGGACGAATCGAGTGAATGTTTTAGAGAGGACGACGATGTTGAGGCGTGCTCTGTAGTCGCACTTCAGAATCCGTGCATCATAGGGCCGAAATTCGTTCTTCGGCGGCCTCCATCTCTCTATCCGGACCCTAGGTTAGATAGACTGCGTGACGTATAATACATGTGACTGTGACAGGACTGAAATGGATACGTGTGAAATGAATCAACAGACTTGTTTGTTTGGGACCGCCACTACCGCCAGCTACCCTCGCGTTTCTACTCAAAACTCGTGTCTACAAGCAGGCAGCCTTGGCACATCCGTTTCTCTTGTGCCGAAAACGCGTATACGAGGCCTTCAATTTTATTCTCAAGTCTTAGGTATGTCGCTCAACCAACTCGCGATCATGTTGTGAGAAAAACTCATTTCGCGACTATCAGGTTTTCGTTATCTCCTCCCTCCTTAGTCCTTCTCCCTCAAAATGCCCCCAAAAGCGGGTTCTGGCGGAAAGGCTAGGGCTAACAATGCCAACCTTGATTCTGCCAACCAGCAGCGGACGATCCAGACGAGGAGTGCTCGTGCTGGACTTCAGGTGTGTATCTCGTTCCTATTAGTTGATCAATCAGGCCTCATGTTGTTAATAGTTCCCCGTCGGTCGTATACACCGTTATTTGAAACAAAGGACGCAGCATAATGTCCGGATCGGTGCAAAAGCAGCTGTGTACACCTCGGCCATCCTCGAGTATCTCACTGCTGAGGTGTTGGAGCTCGCTGGTAAGACATCTTGTATGCGATGTTCAAGTTGCAAAGCTGACTCGACGCTAGGTAATGCTTCAAAAGATCTTCGGGTGAAGCGTATCACACCCCGACACTTACAGCTTGCTATTCGAGGAGATGAGGAGCTTGACACATTAGTGCGCGCCACCATCGCTGGTGGTGGTGTCTTACCCTTCATTCACAAGACCTTGACGACTGGAATGAAGGGCCCCGCAGTCAAGAAGCCAGAGGGCACCTGAACTGTGACATATCGATTCTGAAGACTAGCGCGGTTTGTAGATCTTTCCTTTCTTGTGTGATTTATTGTTTAGCCCAGACTTGTTTCTATATTCTTTTTCCTATTGTGCACTAATCTTTAGTGGCGATACTTGTATAGCATATGATGATCCTCGTCGGCTTTCGATCGTATATTCGCTGTAGCTTTCGTTTCCAATCGTGTTCCGAAGTTATCATTATTTTGATTCGCCTCCTTGTGCCTGTGAATGATGCGTGATATTTCTTCTCTTCCATGCGTTCTCGAAGTCTGATTTGGGCGTAGGTGAATTTGTCTGTGGAAGTGGCTGTGGCTGTCTCACAGGCTCGGCTTGTGTGTCAGCCACACCCATTCTTATACCCATTCTCATTCCATTCCTCTACCGTATCTCCTTACTAGCCTAACCATAAGCCAACGCACAACGCTACCATTCTTTTCTAAACCACATTGCCAGCCCGACGGTCGTTACTTTTCCTATCCTATTTCCTAGCATGTCTCCGAAACGCCCAACGTCGCGAGGCTCCAGCATTTCAAAGCCATATACCCGTTCGCCATCTAGTATTCCACTGCCTACAGGAAACCCAAGCCATATCGCCCACGCCGAATATCCACAAACTCCCACCTTAGACGAATCCGATGGACTGCCTGGCTTCCCGACCCGTGCCCAGTACCAGGTCATTGAAAAAGGCTATATCGACTCGCTCACCCCACGGCGTCAAGGAAAGGCTCTCATATCACAGGCTCTTTTTGACCGTATCTGGGATGTCCTTCATAGCACCGACAACGTCAAGGAAAACGCGCAATTCCGATTCTGGGCTCGCAAGATGTTTACTCTGAGTAAATCTCATGTCGTCTCTTTTGGTTCGGAAGGTCCTCGCCGTATGGACCAAGAAGTCTTACTCCATGATGGTCTTTTGGTTGCTGTACGCGAACAGATCTATGATTTACTATGCTATTGCCATGGAAGCACGGGCCATGGGGGGCGGGACAAAACTTGCGCACTGATCCGTAAACATTACACCTGGGTACCGAAGGACCTCGTAGCTCAATTTGTCAAGGCGTGCCCTACATGTGTCATGAAGAAATGCGGTCACTCTGATGTCGAGCTTCTATCCTCCCGTTCCGGAAGCGCTCCTGCCGTCTCGCCTGTCACTCCAGCCACTTCATCTTTTGGTGGGGAATCTAGGAGACAAGAATCATCTCCTTCGAGACTTTCCTTCAGCGATTATTTTGATCTGGACGCTCTCGATGGACTGACTCGTGAAACCTCAGTTTCTTTGCCGAGCACACCGCTTCCCGCCCCTCATTCTCAATTCGTGTTCAATGCGGACCACTCCAACGGAACTCCTATCGATGAACTCCTGCGTTACAATGATTCCTCGTCTAACGATATCTCCCAAGGCTTTCCTATGGTGCGCGAGGTCTCACTTTACCGAGGTCTTCCGAACGGTTGGCAATATCAGAACGTGGACTATGAGAGTGCTCACGCCGAACTCGTCAACTATCAACGAATGGCTCCGATTCTGCCATACGATCCTTCTCTCGGTCGTACGCGTCCTAGGATTCCTGACGTTGCACCATTGTTCAGGTCACGTTTTGAAGACTTTATAAATCATGAAGTTGAAGAGTCTGAAATCATCCTTGAATCGCAGGACGAAAATTTCGCCAATGCAAGTTTGGCGTATACTCAGTCTAATGGCCTTGACTCTCCAATCGATCCGTTCCTGCTTGCTCTTGCTTCTTCCATCAATTCGCATTCCCTGGATTATGAGTCTCCCAGGCCTTCACCGAGACGCTTTCCCTTGTCAAATAGTCTGGACGGAGAGAACGAAGTCTGCTTACCTCCACCCTCATCCATCTCTTCGTCTCCTACTCCTGATCATCATATCGATCACAGTAGCGGCGCCGGACTCGGAAATTCAGTCAGTTTGAATATAGATTACTTGGATGCTGTTGAGACGTTCCAGGATCTTTATACCATTCGCGAGAGCGTGAGCGGGAAGAACAGTCCGGCGAGTAGTACAGGATCGGACGCTTCTGGACAATCTTTGGTTTCTGGAGTCGCACTCCGTTATGGGAATTTATCGCCTACTTCGGTATCTAGTACACCGACGACATCTGCGCCTGTCACGCCTATTGATGAAGTTCCTGTTGTGAAAAGGGATGGGATGGTTTTGAATGGTATTGCTGATCGGTCGGGAGAGGAGAGTGAAGATTTGAAAGCTGTTATTGAGGGAGTTTCGGGATGTGGTGTCAAAGCTTGAGGTGTTTCTTTGTGTTTCTTTCTCTTTTTCCCCCGACGTAGTGGAGATGAATTACAAGGTTATATCTATTCTATTGTCTCACGAGAGTGATAGAGATACAGTAGACCTGCGGTGACATAATCGAGAGATAACGTACGTCCAAAATTCTAAGGAATATTGATTGCGTTTTTGAGTTTCTTTGTGTGATATTTGACAATTGACACCGCAAGCTCTCTCTTAAAGGTTTCCCGTCTTCATATTCATCGAGCGCGGGATATCTCAAAGCTGTCTCGATAATCCACTGTGGCTTGGGACTAGTAATACCTATAGCTTGCGTGGAAGGAGCGCGGCCTGATTTTTCGTGTGTGAGCGACATCAATATGACTGTCACCTCACATAGTATAACTAATTCTATATAACTTACCACTGCCACTACTGGTGCGGTCCTACGCGGTTCCGCACCACCATATTATATATTTTTTATTTTCCACCCACCCGAACCCTACTGGAAGTCCGGTCAGCCAACACTGGGGTCGGAGTTGACGCTTTTGGGGTGACCCGACTGCGTTCCAGCTTCGATCTCACCACCTGGGGATCTCGAGCCTACAGCCCTAGGCCCTCAATCCCCAACCTTAATGTTGGTTTGGTAGATTTTGTCCGTCTTTACAACAATCCACACCCGTAGCTGTTTACGTTGGCGACTTTAGTGAAAAGTCGCCAACGTGAGCAACTACACTAAGAACGAGCACGCTAACGGAACAACTACGGGTGTGGATTTTTGTAAAGACGGACAAAATCTACTGTATCTACACGTCGCCCTCCATCTTTTATGTGGATATAAGGCCGCCGCTTACAGAGTCCACAAGTGTAATCGGAGAGTGATCCACAGAAGCTGGGAAGCCTGGCTCGGGAAACGGCCAGGTGAAATTGGCGTAAATGCTAGTATAATTTACACCGGCAGCGTAGGCTAGAGTAGGTCCAGCGTAAACTAGCGATCGGCATTGCCTCAAATAGGGGGATGCCGATCCTCGGCGTCCGCACTCGATTGATGTAGCGTAAATCTAGCGTAAATCTAGCGTAGACCTCATATTAAACAGAAGGGATGCGAAACGGTGCATTGGATGAGTGGTGCCCGCAGGGGGCCATTCAGGCAAGCATTTTTTCCTGCATGGTCCCCTGCGGGCACCCGCCCATTGATAACTATCTTATTGGATTGATGTCAGTTCCACAGTAATACAAACCTCATAATTTACTTAAATGACGGGTTGATAATTAAGTAGATGTCAATAAAAAAAAATTGAACCCCAAATAAAGCCGAATACAGTCAAAAGGGGGATGACAGTTAATTTGTTACGGAAATAGGCAATATTGGATAAATTTTCTCAATAAAAACATATAACGCCCATTGTATGACTCCGCTAGCGTACCTAACGAACGGCAGCGTTGATCCGGCGGACGGCAGCGTAGACGGCAGCGTAACGCTTGTGTAAAAATCGTTGTCAAGATTGTTACGCTAGCGTTACGCTAGAGTGTACGCTGGACCTACGCCAGCGGAACGCTGGCGTAAACATGCGCTAGTCTACGCCCCTTTACGCTAGCGTTCTGCCAATTTACATAATCCCCTCGGGAATCCTTATTACGTGTAATTATAATACATATATTGTAGGACGACGAGTAGATAGTCAGTTCCTTTCAATCCTACTTTTGTTCGTGTTCAGTTCCGGTGCTCGCTCTTAGTGTGGTCGTCCCTAGTTGGCGACTTTCAGCTGACAATGTCTAAAATTTAAAGCCCCCCAGTGTCCGTAGCAGGAAGGGAGAAAATGGACCGCAGACTTTTCGTGTATCTCATAAGTCTAGACTTCAACGGCTTATTCGGCTCATCTGTACTCCTTCTGTATTCTTGGCCTCATGAGCAATCTGATAACCAACAACTGCATCGCTCGCGTCTCCCATACAAGAGCTATGTATCAAAACTTCGTCAATTATCAGAGTGATGCAGAGTAGGATTATTAGTGGTTAATTGGGATGTGAATTTGTGTTTCAAATTTACTCTTCATGTTTAGCGTGATATGATATTCAAAGTCAAAGCCAAGACTTTGCAAAATGAGTATGCCATCAATGAATGGTTGCGGGTTAGCGCTTTCGCTACCTGAATCCGATGTGTTTGCTAACCTCATTGAAAGGCATCCCAAAGATCGTGGGCGCCAAATCTCCGGGCCGAACAAATCTTTTTGGGTTTTACTATCTTTGCCTAACCTCATCTTCTTTTTGTCGGTTGGTCTTTTCATTGTGGCTGTCATACTCACGTTCTGGGAGCGCTCAACCGCTGCGCTGGAAATACAGGGTTGTGATATGAAGAGGCTACAGACATTTAAATATATGCTTGTGGCGAGACACTTGCAGCTGCGGCGACTCATTTTGCTTTCATTATGGTAAAACTGCATCGTCTGACCGTCTTACAAGTGTTTAAAAATGCCGCTGCTATTTGATACTGCTCATATCATATAGTGCCTAAGGCTATACCTATTTTTTTTTTTTGTCCAATGTGCTTTCCTGCTATTTAGCTTGTATCGTTGTTTTTGGTTTAGAATATCTAGTATGTAATTTTGGCTGGTTCGTTTCGATATTCATGGACTGATGTATTAGTGTACAAAGTGTGATTTTTACGCTGTGTATATATGTTGATCGTATTTGAGAGGATGCGCGATTACAACTGTGCGTTTCGTATGGTGAAGCTATGATGTGTGGTTGAGAGTAGGGAGGGTGTTCTGGCAGAACAACGAGCATGAGCGAATTAGAAAGTCACCAACGGTGAGCGACTTTATTGAGAACCGATCACGCCAATGGAACGGTTACGGAGGTGATGTTAGGAGTAGTATCCTTATTGAACCATTGACCTGACTGATAGTGTGGAAGGTGTTTTATATAGTACCAACGAACACCCGCAGAAGACGGTCAGCATCTCGGCCATGCGCAGTTTCATCCGTCTGCTTTGGGTGGATGAGCTCGGAATCTGCGGGAACTGACTGCGGATATTGGGGATGTCTAATGAAACATCTTCGGATTTAATTTGATCACCGGTCAGCTAAGTAGGTGCAGGAAGAGTATGAATCAAGCGAGTGCGCCACGACAATCTCATCATTGTTTGGATGTTCACAGACAGATAATCTCGCTCTTCGGGAATTAAAAGCGGATGCGATAATGGGAGAGTTTCATTTCTTCAAGAGTTTAATTGGCGAACTAAGAAGGCATTGTCTAAATGTGTGGCGAGTGATGTATTTTCTTTCTGGCAGACTCTAATATGATATGTTCCAATTGCCACATATGATGTAACTAAATAGACTTGGAAAGCTGAGCTCGACTGATGGCGTTCAATGTTACATTAGTTCTTTTCTTACCATATAAACATCACTTACTCGCGTATAGTCTCATATAAAAATTGATAACTGCGTAAGTTTCCTTTGAGCCTGCGGATGTCTAGGCAATACGTATCGTTTAAACCGGCGAGGCGGGTGAGTTCGACTGAGAACCTGACTTCGCCGGCAGGATCTCTTGAAGGATCCGTAGAGTAGATCGGACTGGTTATCGACAAGGTATGTAGAGCATGCTTTAACACATTCATATATGCGTGAAAAAAAAATTATATTATTATCAAAATGAAAACGACTCACAAAGTCATTTGCAGTGAGAGAAGTTTCGCTCCCGCTGTTTGCTTGAGAAGGTCGAATACATCTATACCTGAAGGCACTTTCTGCTTGAGCGTTTATACCGATGGAGTCTAAGACGGATTTGATTTTGGATATGACTTCTTTTGGAGGTTGGGTTGTGATTGTGGTGCGGTCGATGGCTCCGCGATGGATGTCAAGTACGTCGTGACAATTCATGTCCATGAATTATATCCTGCAAGATGTTGATGGGCGAATGCAATGTGCGATTGTGGTGGCGGGTATCTAGTGAAGCGAAGAAAGGACGCTAATCCCAGAAGAGCGTCGAGAACGAAAGAAACGGTCGAAAGGACACTATCAAATCTTCAGAGTAGCATCAGTGGATATTCAGATAGTCAAGTGAAAGGGGTACATGCTGCTGCTGCGAGGTTGTGGTGGGAGAGAGTGGAAGTTGGGCGGCGTTGAAGAGCGCTTAAATAGCCATTAAGAGGGATCAATCGGCGGAGGTTGTAGATCACTTTTGATGGCGCGATAAGCCCGCCTCGCTGAATCGGATTGAGCGTCAGACTCGTCAGCCGGGTCAAAGCCTGTAATTCAACCCGCTAGTTTGCACAAGTCACGTATGCTTTTTGTGTAACAGCGTTGGTAGGGAGGTGTGGTGATTAGTCATATTCCCACGGAGGATGATTTGACTGTTGTTGGTGCTCTGCTGTGTGGTCTGCAGAGAGTAGTCGCCCATGGCCAGCCAGCCGTCGTCGCTCGGAGTGCCCCCAGCTATGCCTGCCTCCTCATCCCGCCCAGTCTCCGTCACCGTGCACTCCTCTCCGGCTCCCTCGTCCCACCCGTCTCGCAGGCAGCAACGGGCCTCTCATTCCGTCGCAACCTCCTCCCAGCGCGAAGAATCCTCCTCCAATTCTCCCTACCAGGACGTCTACCACCACCCCGCAGTCGAGGCCTACATGGCCGCCCACCCACGCCGCACCATCCCCAAGTTCGGCAACTATCTCCTCCTTCAGACCCTCGGCGAGGGCGAGTTTGGCAAAGTCAAACTCGGCATCCACGTAGAGTGGGGCGAAGAGGTCGCCGTCAAGCTCATCCGCCGTGGAAACGTCGACAATCCCCTCCGTCTTTCAAAGGTCGAACGCGAGATCGATGTTCTTCGGGTGTGCTTTTTTCGGCCCCACTCTTCTGACCCCTCTGCTAAAATTCCCTCTAGGCGCTCAAACACCCCAACATCGTACGTCTCTACGACGTAATCGAGACTGACAAATACATTGGCATCATCCTCGAGTACGCCTCAGGAGGCGAACTCTTTGACCATATCCTTGCTCACCGATACCTCAAAGAAAAAGATGCCGCAAGACTTTTCTCCCAGCTCATATCAGGTGTCTGGTACATCCACCAGAAAAAGATCGTTCACCGCGATCTCAAACTCGAAAACCTTCTCCTCGATCGCAACAGGAACGTCATCATCACCGACTTTGGTTTCGCCAACCGTTTCGAACACAAGGCCGATGACCTTATGCAGACTAGCTGTGGCAGTCCTTGCTATGCTGCGCCCGAATTAGTCATCAGTGAAGGCCTCTATGTCGGCAGTGCTGTTGATATCTGGAGCTGTGGCGTCATTCTCTACGCCATGCTCGCCGGTTACCTTCCCTTTGACGACGATCCCGCCAATCCCGACGGCGACAACATCAATTTACTTTACAAGTACATCGTCAGCACGCCCCTCTCCTTCCCCGAATACATTTCCGCCGATGCTAGAGATCTCCTCAGTATGATGCTCGTCCCTGACCCTTCTCGTCGCGCCAACCTTGATGGCGTGATGCGTCACCGCTGGTTAGCTGCTCACGCTGGCACTCCCAGAACAGACGGCCATCCCAATGCCTTTGGTAAGATTGTGGAAGAGCTTGAGCGTGCTGCTCTCGACCAACACCGACTCCGTCGACTTGCCTACCACCAACAGATGCGAGCCGCAGCCATGGCCCAGAATTTGCACTCTGCCGGCCATGGTCGCGAAGTTACCCATACTGGTGTCACCAGCCCTGGCCGGCCTACTCAACCAGAGTTTATTTACGAATCATCCGCGGCCGACCAGTCTTCATCTGCGGCTGCCAAAAATGTCGCCCCTGCCACTCCGAATGGCAGTGCGATAGGCAAGAATCCTACATATGGAAGTCCGAGTGCACATGGAATCACTTCTGATGATCCATTTGCTCCTCCACCTGGCCAACCTTCGGCTTCACTCGCCACTACTGCGGCTGCCGCTATCTCTGCACAGTCTAAAGCCTCGGACGAAAAGCCTACAACCAATGGCTCTGGTTCCCAATCTCCTAATGGCAAGAGCCACAAGAAAAACAGTAGCAGTGGCGGGGGCGGTTTTAGACACACTATTCAGGTTGAATATGATGAAGCAAAGGCGTCCGGTCGAAGAAGTGAAGAACGCCGCGGCCGATCAAATACTGACCAATCTGCCAATGTCAAGACTAACATGCAACCGCAACCCGTTGCCAAGGACAGACGTGCTAGCATTGACAAACCGACGAAACCGACGGCAGCGATTTCTGCTCCTGGTAGTTCGTCAAAGAGGTCATCACAAACGACCACTAATTCCCCACCTAAGAAAAGTTCGCAGAATGGAACGCCCTCTAAATCACCTCGTCCTCCTTCACAAATACCCACGCCCATACCTAAAACTAATAAACCCATGGTACCCGATATCATTGATACCCCTCAGGAAGTGCAACGGCAACAATCTCGCCCGATAGCTGATAAGGATAAGGAGGAAAAGGATTCGAGTACTGGTAGTGTCAAGTCTTCCGTTTCTAAGAAGAACAGTCAGGGACATAAAAAAGGTCGATCGCTTGATAAATTTGCGCTTGGAAAACTTTTTGGTGCTGTTGTGAATGGTGGATCTGGTACTCCTGCTAGTCCTGTTGTGGATTCATCGACGACTCCGGCTGCCACTTATTCTTCTGCGCCGAATGCTAGTCCGGCTTCGTTGTTGACTGCTTCGCCGGATGATAAGGAGAAGGAGAAGGAGGATAAGGAGGATAAGAAGAAGAAGAATAGGAGGAATACTTTGACTGTGATGGTGGAACCTATCAGTCGGACTATTCGTGGAAAAACGATGAAGAGTAAGTCGTCCGCTATACCTTCTGAACAGGCAACTGGGTCTGTCGCCTCACTTGCACCACCGCTTCCGTCTACTCCGACACCGAACTCGACTATCAATTCGTCAAAGGTGTCGCAAAGTATTAGAGGTGATGCTAGTAGATCATTCGTTTTGGACGGTGCTAGTGTCGGAGAAGGGACACCGTCGGAATCGGGAAATCCTGCTTCATCGGGGAAAGCTAAGAAAGTGATGGCTTGGTTTAGAACGAAATCGAAAGGAAGAGATTCGATGGGAGTTATCCAGCCTTCGACGTCGGTTTCGGGATTGGAACCAGATGAGGTTGGGGAACAAGGACAGATGTTGGAAGTTCAGAGTGGTCCTGCGTTGGTTTTGACGACGCCTACGGCGACGACGACGAGTGTTCCTCCTCCGGCTACTCCGATTTCGAGTGGGAATGATAATAGTAGTAGTAGGAATGTGTCGCCGAGGACGCAGAAGACGGTTTCGGCGACTTTGACGCATCCGAAGAAGTCTGCGTCGAGTACGACGGAGAATTCGGCGATGTTTTCGACACCGAATTTTGTGCAGAAGTTTAGGAATAGTATGACTGTGGGTGCGGTGGCGTTGTCGAAATCGACATCGCAAGCGTCGAAACAACAACAGCAGCAGCATTCACAACAACAACAATCGCAATCGCAATCGCAACAATACAAGCAACAGAAGCCGTATGAGAAATTGAGGATTCATCATGGGGCTGTGGATCAGACGACGATTACGACTAGGCCGCCTGGGGAAGTTATGAATCATGTGAGGGATGTTTTGAGTGGGATGGGGATGGAGATTATGTTGGAGAGTGAGTTCAAGTATAGGTGTGTGAGGCAGAAGAAGAGGAAGGGGGTTGTGGGTGTTCAGGCGACGCAGATTGGTGTGGGTGTTAATGATAATGGTGGTGCGGGATCGAGTGGTTCTGGGGGTTGGAGGGATGGAGGAGAGTATGCTGCGTTTACTATGCTTGGGAGTGCGGCTTCTAATGGGGTGAGGATTTGTTTTTGCGCGTGTCGGTGTGACGATACTGATTTATTTAATTTATCTTATTTTCTCAGGTGGATAGACGTGGTTTGCCGATTCCTTCTCAGACGTCGTTTGGAGCTACGGGAAGCATGCTTCGAGGTCTTCTTATGCGTCGACAATCGTCGCAAACTCAAACTACGTCGCAGGTAGGAGGAGGTTCGGGAGGTTCGATGACGCCGTTGGCTTTTGACGATGAACATTCAGTTTTAATATCCCCTGATACCCCGTCATCTGAAGGGACTGTCGGAACGCAAACGCAAATCGGAACAGGAACACAAACGCAAATAGGAACAGGAACACAAACGCAAATAGGAACGGGAACGATGTCATCGTCGTCGTCGTCGTCACCGACGACGGTGGTGATACAAGAAACGATTTATGGAGATGTTTCGCAAGATGCTGGGGATGAAGTTAGGTTTAGTGTGGAGTTGACGAGGATTGATAGGTTGAATGATACGTTCAGTTTGGATATTAGGAGGTTGAAGGGGAATTTGAGGAGTTATAAGTTTTTGTATGATACTATTCGGCAGTGAGTAGCTTTCCTTTTCTTCTTTTGGTTTTATGACGGGGATGTGAGGAGAATTTTTGCTGATACCTTTTTTTTTCTTTTTTTGTTTTGAAGGCGTGCAGATTTGCAGAGATTGGGAGTACAGTGAAATGACGGTTTTTTTTTACTTTTTTGAGAATGTGGAAATTTATTATATCCCTTCAACTCGATTCCCCCCCTCTATCATCATATCCCGATTTACCCTATTTCGTCATTATACTCTCAACCACCCACTTTTCTTTTCTTCTTTTATGATGTATTACCAGCGATTATACACGCAAGTCTCTCGAGAGGAGGAGGAAGAAAAAGCTTATCGAACAAAAAAAAAAAAAAAACAGGGGGAGAGGGGGGGAGGAGGTGTTGGAGGTTGACGTTGAGCGCTCGAAGGAAGGAAGGGAAGATTAGAGTGGATTATTTTGGATTTTTGTCTTTTTTCTGTTTGGAGACACTTGGAAAATTCAATTTTTCAATTTTTTCTTTTCATATCCCCATTTGATGCGTTTGTTTCCCTTTTTTTGCGGCGTATTTGTTGTCGATGGTGGGGGATGTTGAACTTTACTTCTGCTTTTTCTAATTTTGTGCTTGTTTTTTTTTCTGATGTCTATTCTCGCCAAAAAAAAACAAAATTTGGTGAACATCCCCACTTCCCCTCCTCCCGTTTCTTTTTACTAGGACAAAATGTTACGCGTCTGTAATGTTTTCTGTGGGTACTCTTTTATCTTTCTTCTCCGCTCTTCGTGCCCCTTTACCCAAATCTCATGTCATGCCCTCTTATTCTTAACTCCTACTCTTATTCTTACTTCTCTCCTAACTTGCCCTCCCCGCTTTTCATTGTTTTTACTTAATGTAGTTCTTTTTTTTTTTTGGTCTTTTTTTTTTCGGTTTGCTCTGCCTTCTTTTTGACGAAAAAAAATTTACGTTGAGTATGTGGTGATTTTTTTTCTTTTTTTTTCTAACTCGTCTCTATTAGTGTATGGCTTCTAATGATATTTTCTTTTTTTTTTATATCTCAATCTGTTTTGATTGTTTTTTGAGGGAAGATGAGGAGAGACTGTAAGGTAGGATGGTGGGCGAGCGTGTGGGTGTTGTGATTCTTAATGTACTCTGAAATTATTGGCGGTCGCGATCTCCTTTTTTTTCGATATAAGAGGCTAAAGGAAAAGAACATAATCGCGTACACATTCATTCGTACACAATTCATTCCATTTATAAGGCTGTTACCTTCATCTTTATCGTCGGAATGTAGATTGAGTGTAAGCATGCTGCTTACAACGCTAACTATACTAATTTTAGATAAGCACATAAAAGCCATGAGCTACGTAAGTCTCTTATCTTTTTCCTCTCTCTTCTCGCTACCTTCTTCCTGTACGATACGCATATCTTATCCCGCTTATACACTGCTGAGAATACTCCTTTCGGCGTGACTGTAAGTTTCTATTCTAGTGAGCCTTCGGGCTTTCATTGAGGGCTTGTTTATTCCGATACACTGTTGAGTAAGACCGTCGCTGAGAGTATCATAGCTCGTCCCAAGTGTCACTCGGAGATGTTGAAGACGGAGTAATTTCTGCTTAGTATAGTACTGTTTTGATGAAGTGCTGACTTCGTCGATGAGTAAAGGCGGCTACACAGTCAAAGGTTCAAGGAAGTCGCCCCAAACCAATGTTATAAAAAGTGGGCAACCAGTGGGGTTGAGTACAAGTAACGTCGAATTAACTCCGCGGGACCTTAGTCCACTTTTCGAGTTTCTACGTTGGAAACCTCAGCCTGTGAATGAATACGTCGTCCCCAGAACAAAAAAGGAAATGGTATATGGTCCAATATTTCGAAGAGTTTATGAATTAGGTATCATTGACCTCGAGCTTTACTGTGTCTGAACTGTTTTCCGCTATCTACAAATATTACACCCCTCTCTAACTTCAGCACGCGGCGCAATAGACTCTGCCCAGCTTAGCAAGCTCTCTCAAGTCCACCCTTCTTTTCCTGCGATTGCTTCGTGATCTATCAAAGTCTTATGAGAGAGACCTGCCACTCTCGTAGCCCCTAAGACCGGTCTAGAAGGAGTGGGCGAAGTTTGAGCTGCATCTGTTCGCCTGCGCTTTTTCGCCCTCTCAAAATTATATCCAGTCTTGGTGCTTGTTTCAGACTGGCCATCACCATTTTCGCGATCAAACCAGTCGCTCTGAGAACCATCTTCCGGTGGGGGTATTCTGCGGGTCCATGCCATGAAGATGGCGAGTACACGGCCAAGAATTGGGAAAGAGTCGGTAAATGACTTCAGAGTGACCGGATTCAACCCCGATAATTTGCGGCCAAGCTCTACGATCGCGAATTTCGGATGGACATGACTACGAATTTCCGGTAGTTCATCAAAAGGGTAGACGTGGATTTTGAAGTCGGTGGTGGCTACTGGTCGATCTCGAGCATGATTTTCTTGTCGAGCGATGCAAATTGATCTCATGGAGGCTTTTAAAGGGATAAGCCTGTATGAAAAGTCACCATTCTGTTGCCGATAAAAACATGACGCTGATGAGTATCAAAACTGTGAATGTTGGAGAAAAATAAGCACCGGGATGATGGGGAATGTTTCCCGATTCGCATAAGAAATAGTGCCGGCGAATATCAGTTTATTGTGATACTGATTGACAGAATCTTCAGGAGGTAATAATCCCCAGGAATCATTATCATGCAAGATATGAAGAGAAGCACCAGCTGAAGAACATTCGAGGGTGAGTAAAGTCATGAGGGTGGTCAAAATGATCACCAAAGAAGATGTTATACCTCGTATCAAGATTCAGTTCCCCGTGCTCGAGTTGCCAATAGTACTCTAAGCGGGTCATCTGTGCGCAAATGAAAGACATTCAGTTCAACTGGTAAGAAAAGGGAAGGGTAGAATCTCACAAATTTCTCATTCTTTATCCAGCTTCTGGCAACAAGGTGGCAATACTGAATCGCTCGCTGGTTTGCGCAATTCTCAATAAGACAGCGGCGTTGATTAACAGAAGCATCGGCCAAATCGGCGCGCTTTTTGACTTCAGCCGATATAACGTTCATCCGCGAGCTGGGAGTAGTCTCGATTCGGCTGAGGGATAGGGCGTATTGGTAAAAATTGCTTTTCAGGATAATTCACTGGTATAATTCCGGGTAATTTGGGGACAACATTCATGATACTAATAAGTAAGTAGATGTGCAAGTTACTCATTGGCAAGTTCCGCATGGTTTTGTCTGATTTGAAGCACAGCGTCCATGCGGATGGAATCTTTCTTTCTCTCAGTCCGACAGTGGATTTGACAAACCAATTTGTTTTGTATTGCTCGCCTCGCATTCTCATTATGCAGATATCTTATCGACATCGTTATATCTACCATGCAACTGCGTTGGGGAATATCGCTTGCTTACAATCTTCTGACTATCAAGAAATTCAAGACCAGGATTGGCAGTGCATAATCGGATCTCAGCGTTCAAACGTTCAATGTTCAGCGTTTCAACGCTCAAACATTCAACCGCGAATCTTTCTCGATGCGATGATTTTTCTAAAATCTTTCTTGCGGATTGAACTCGCGCAGGACGTCAAAGCTGACTGGACTGTCCTGCCCTTTTGGTCAGAGACTTTAGGAATGGTCGAAGCGAACCGGACTAGGAAATGAGACCTCGCCGGGAAATGAGACCCCGCCGGGAAACGTATAAAATCCCCCACCCCGCGCTTTTCTTCTCTCATCTTTCTTGAACTCGAACCACTACCTTCTACACATCGCGTTCGAGCGCTTTGATGCCTTACCTTTGCTCCTACTCACGACGCTTCTTGTCTTTCACTGGAGTGTGTCTCCTTCCATGCACTTGGGTGATCTGACCTAACAGGTGATCCAGCCGCCTCGCATTATTGACACAATTCATACGCGTTATCCTCGAACGACGCTGACGATCATCAGGTGTGTCTAGAATTATTGTCATTCTTGTCACGCCAACACGAAGACATTGATAGTCGATCCGATTCAGCTATTTGTGATAATTCCGCGATGGCCTTCTCCTTTCATCCTCAGACCTTCGTGTACGCCTAGGTGCCAGCCACCAGCACTTTTCACTCATGCATATATGCATACAGCTAGTCGACGCCAACTTCGGTGGTTTTTTCTACTACCGAGACGTATCCGACAACCGGGATGCCGTCACCTTCGTACACGCGCACAGGTCAGCCAGATATATCGCTCGTATTACATCGTCTTACATGTTTTTCAGCGAGAGTACTATAACTCATCGACTATTTCGTGGCAGCGTCGCAGTCAGGGCCGCGCCTGGGTATAGGTAACTGACCGCAAGCCGCCAGAATCCTGTACTCATTCATACATGCATATAGCCCCAGTTATCCTTGTCTACCTATATGAAAGCGGCGCCGCTGGCTATGCTTGCGTATATACATGTAAGTGACCTATTGTGCCCTATAGACGCCTTCTCAATGGTATACAGATCCTTTTTCTTTTTTTTTTTCTCCTGTTCACCCCTAGTACTTTTGTTCGCTTCGGCTCTTGAAGCTGGGTTCCTCATGCTCTCGCCTGAACCACAAGACGCCTAGGTTATTTGCCCTGTGTAATGCGGGGGTCTCTCCTAGGCGATACCCTAGATGGCCACTGGATCCTTATGAGATTCACTGCGCTCTCCGGAAAGACTTCGGTCGCGGGCTATCTGTGTTGGCAGGTGGTCCGGGGGTGTGGGATTCGCTGAACGTCTTCCCCTTTGCTTGAAGGCGGGATTGAATGAAGGCTTGAGCTTTGGAGCTTGTGCTGATGGAAGTTGATTGCATTGTACTTGATGTATATTCTTTTCTTTGATGTTGAAATCCAATGGCAATGGTGATTGATTAGTTGAGTACGTCTATAGCGTCCTTCTCAGATGAATTCATCTTAGCGACGGTATGGCATTTTGCGACGGAGACGTTTGCGAGAATTCTTCCTGGATGTCTTGATAATTAAGTAGTCCAATTCCTTTGATACTCCCGACCTTGGCGTTCAATGTAAGGACGCTCGGGTTCAGAGTCAAGTGGTCGCATATTTAGTTTCTTTGGGTATTATAATTAGATTTCCATGGCTTAGATAGACAGAGAGGAGGACTGTTCGACGGTCTTTCATAGTCTTGCTCAGTGAATGTAAGGTACAACCCTCAACGTTAGCATGATATTCGTTCACGCACCGTCTGCTGGTGGTCCTTTAACCCTTGGCCATACCCGAAGATAAGACTGCTATAAACTCACCAGCATGCAAACCGCTCTCTGAATGCATCGGTACCTCAGACTCAAAGTATATGTTTTCAAGCCATTTCCTTTTTTCCCGCCGCATCCTGCTCCCCTTTTTGAGGAAGACATGGGACTTGATAGCTGCAAGGCGTACCGTGGACTTGATGGGTTCGCCTGTTGTTATATCACTGCAATAACTTGGGGATTCGGGTTTTTAAACCCACATTCTTTTTTTCCCCCTCTTCATCACATCTTTCTGCGCCCTTTCTAAGCCATTGACATATACGTGGCGCTCGGAAACACGTGAATCCTCCATTCCCATTGATTTTATGTACAATCCCCGTTGCAAAATCCTAGAGATCTGTCCGCTTCGTTTCTCTTAATTACTTCTTCGGCTTCTAGAACGATAAGATGTGGAAGTCGTCCTCAGCCGATGGAAATGATGCGAAGAGTTCGCAGGGTTGATGAGTTGGTTGAGGGATAGACAAAGATGTATTGCTAAAGATACGTACGCTTTCCAACTTGTAAGTTGAATGATGATGGTTCATGGTCTAGATCAATGCCGCGTTTATTATCATCTTCATCATCGGAATCTAGATTGACAACTTGGTTATCCGGATGGATACCTAAGTCACAGTCAGCTTGATGGCACATGCTGTAAGCAGGCGATCTCTTTAGCATCGTGAAGGAGATAGAGAAGAAGGACGTGGAGCAGGAGAACAGATAGGGGAGGGAACTCGGACGACGTAGGACAGCGAAGGAAAGAGAACGCATTAGAAAAGAAAATAAGTAATAGGAACAAAGGACTAGATCTTGATCGAAGGAAGTAGAATTAGAGATAACAAGTAGGTAGTATAAAGGGGGGACGATACATAGTATAATTTTTATCTCTCGTTTTCAGTACTCTTGAATCATGTGAAATATCACCACCCGTACCTGTTCTGTTCCGTTCGTATGCTAGCATGGTCGCTTACATAGTCGTGGAGGAGTCGGCCTATGAAACCATAACGAATTGATATTTGGTTCAATATTCCGAACAGTTTGTAAATCAGGCGTCGTTGACCTCGAACTTTACTGTGTCTGAACCTCTTTTCACTATCTGCACATATTACACTATTACACCTTCGCTCACTCCTCTAACTTCAACACGCGGTGCAATAGACTCTGCCCAGCTTAGCAAGCTCTCTCGAGTCCACCCGTCTTTTCCTGCGATTGCTTCGTGATCTATCAAAGTCTCATGAGAGAGACCTGCCTCTCTCGTAGCCCCTAAGATCGGCCTAGAAGGAGTGGATGAATTTTGAGCTGCATCTGTTCGCCTGCGCTTTTTCGCCCTCTCAAAATTATATCCAGTCTTGGTGCTTGTTTCAGACTGGCCATCACCATTTTCGCGATCGAACCAGCGGCGTGCAAAATCACTGTTTGGTAGGAGAATCTCGTTGGTCCATGCGATAAAGATGGCACGTATATGGATATAGATTGGGGAAGAAAGGATAAGTGAGTTGAAAGTTTGCGGATCCAATTTCGATAATTTGCGGCCGAGCTCAACTATCGCGAACTTCGGATGGACATGACTACGAATCTCAGGCACCTCATCGAAAGGATGGACGTGAATTTTGAAGTCTGTGGTGGCTGCGGGCCGATTCTGGGCATAATTTTCTTGTCGAGCGATACAAATTGATTTCATGGAGGCTTTTAGGGGAATAAGCCTGTATGAAAAAACACCATTCTGTTGGCAATACCAAAAATGGCGCTGATGGGTACCAAAACTGTGAATGTAAGAGAGAAAAATGTACCGGGATGATGGGGAATGTTTCCCGATCCGCATAGGGGTAGGTGCCGATGATTTGCAGTTTATTGTAATATTGATGGACAGAGTCTTCGGGAGGTAGTAATCCCCAGGAATCATTATCATGCAAGATGTGAAGAGAAGCGCCAGCTGAAGAACATTTGAGGGTCAGTGACATTATGACAGATAGTTAACAGGCTCACCAAAGAAGATATTATACCTGGTATCAAGATTCAGTCCCCCACGCTCGAGCTGCCAATACCACTCCAAACTGGTCATCTGTGGGTACGTGAAAGACATTCAGTTCAACTGGTAAGAAAAGGAAAGAGTAAATTTTCACAAATTTTTCATCCTTTGTCCATTTTCTGGAAACGAGGTGGCAGTACTTAACCGCGCGCTCATTGGGGCAATTCTCAATAAGACAGCGGCGTTGATTAACAGAAGCATCGGCCGAATCGACGCGCCTTCTGGATTTCGCCGAGATATTGTTGTTATAGTTCATCCGTGAGCTGGGAGTTGTCTCGACTTGACTGACGGATAGGGAGTCCATAAGCGGTTTGGGATGACGTTCCACGATAGGTACACGATAATTAAAGCAGCAGTGTGTTCAAGTCACTCATCGGCAAGTTCCGAACAGTTCTGTCAATGTTGATTCGTAAGCACAGTATCGTGCAGAATCTTTCTCTTGATCAGGTCCGACTATGAATTTGAACAAGGACCAATTTGCTTTGTATTGCTCATCTCATATTCTTATTATGCTGACCTTTTCATCGAAAATGTCTCGCTCAACTACCTGTGCAGATTCAGAGTAACTTGTGATAAGCCATTTCCTTTTTTCCCGCCATACCCCGCTGCCCGTTTCGAGAAAGGTATGGGTCTTGATAGCTACATGATGCACCGTCCAGGTCTCTGTTCGGCTGCTGTTATCTTACTGCAAAGGAACCTCGGGATTCTGGTTTTTAAGCCCATGTTCTTTCCCCCCCTTTTCATCACATCTTTCGAATTCTGCGCCCTTTTCAAGCCATACGTGGGCGCTCGGAAACACGTGAATCCTCCATTCCCATTAATTTTATGTACCACCCACGTTATAACATTAAAAACAAAATAGTTGAGCAGTTGGAGTCGTCAGTACTCCTGGATTTTGTCTAGGGGTATCATCAGACTAACTCGGCGGTACGTTAGAACTAGAGTCCTGCACCTTGAGCTTTTATATTTGCGAAAGGATACATTGTCATCAGGACGAAAAAGGAAGTGTGATTGACCGTATAGATGGACATGGAGAAGTTAGCTATGAAACCATAACGAATTGGTATTTAGTTCAACATTCCGAATAGTTCTAATTTATGAATCAGGCACCTTGACATTGAGCACATCCTCTACTATACTGTATTTGAATCGCTTTTCACGATCTGCACATATACTCACTAACTTCTACATGTTACTCGACAGACTCGGCCCTGCTTAACAAGCTCTCTCGAGTCCACCCTTGTTTTCCTACGTCGTGTTCGTGGTCTTCCAAAGTCCCATGAGAGAGACCAGCCACTCGCTCGGCCCCTAATGCCCTCGTTGAATCAGGTCCAGTCTTGGTGCTTGTTTCAGACTGGCCATCACCAATTTCGTGATCAAACCAGTCGCTCTGAGAACCATCTTCCGGTGGGGGTACTGTGCGGGTTCATGCCATAAAGATGACAAGTACACTACCAAGAACTGGGAAAGAGACGATAAGTGACTCCAAAGTGTCTGGACCCAATTTCGATAATTTACGGCCAAGCTCAACGATCGCGAACTTCGGATGCACATGACTTTGAAATTCCGGCAGCTCATCGAAAGGTTAGACGTGAATTTTGAAGTCGGTGGTGGCTACTGGCCGATTTTGAGCATGATTCTCTTGTCGAGATATGAAAATTGATTTCATGGAAGTTTTCAGGGGAATAAGCCTGTATGAAAATACGCCGTTCTGTTGGCAATAACAAACGTGGCGCACATGAATACCGAAACCGTGGATGCAACAGAAATAGGTACCGGGATGATGGGGAACGTTTCCCGGTTGGCATAGGCGAAGTTGTCGATGATTCTCAGTTAATTGTAATTCTGGTTGACTGAGTCTTCGGAAGGTAATAATCCCCAGGAATCATTATTATGCAAGATGTGAAGAGAAGCACCAGCTGAAGGACATTCGAGGGTCAGTAAAATAGTGAGGGCGGTCCACAGGCTCACCGAAGAAGATATTATACCTGGTATCAAGATTCAGTTCCTCGTGCTTAAGTTTCCAATAATGCTCTAAACAGGACATCTGTGGGCAAGTGAAAGACGTTCAGTTCAACTGTAGAAAAGGGAAGGATACAATTTCACAAATTTCTCATTCTTTGTCCATTTTCTGGAAACGAGGTGGCAGTACTGAACCGCGCGCTCATTGGCGCAGTCCTCAATAAGACAGCGTTGATTAACAGAAGCATCGGCCGAATCGACGCGCTTCTTGACTTTTGCAGATATATCGTTGTGATAATTCATCAGCGTGTTGGGAAATTTTCAACTTGACTCACGGATGGGGTATATTGGATCATGAGCGTCGACATATGTCTATCGGCAAGTTCCGAACTGTTTTGTGTGGTTCATGGACTTCAAAAAATACCAAGTTGCTTTGTATCGCCCATGAATCTTCCTCAGCTACCATTACTGACTGAGTGTGACTTGCGCAACCTTTTTTCAAGCCATTTCCTCTTTCCACCGCATGTTGCCGCCCTCTTGAAGCAGAGCGTGGGTCTTGGCAGCTGCACGGCGCACCACCTAGTGAAGTGCAGGCTCAGGCTTCGAGCCCGAGCCGAGCTCAAGCCGGCCTGATGTAGGCCGAGCCGAGCCGAGCCCGCTGGGCGGCCTATGCGGGCTCTGGGCTCGGCTTGAGGTTGAAGTAAGCCCAAGCCCTGGGCCTGAGCCCGGGCTTGATGTTTCGGCGGAGCTTGAACGAATGGCACTGATAAGAACTACGGCCGTCATTTTATGACATCTGGCTGTAAAATTTTAGGCGGTGATTTTGCCCTCACCTTAACCACGATCAAGCTACACCCATTTGTATTCAAATTGGAGGGCGCTCAAGCTGCAAAGCGACTTCGACAACCATCCAGTAAATGAAGAGTGCTGACAATGTTGCCGAGAGCAACACTTCCCATCACAAAGCGGTTCGGGCCGGAAATCAATGATCCTTGGAGGGCCGAGTTCAATCGGTACCTTGATAGTCAGGACTATATTGGTGAGATGGCACTTGTAAAATGGTGGGGGTATGTGGAGAGTTTAGTCCTTCCTAACACTTTGTTTCGCTGAATTACACCTAGTTAAATGCTCATCGCTATCCTAGTAGGGTGTCACTGGCTCATGATCACTTTGCTATTATGGCATCATCTGTTTTGAGCAAGTGAGCCTTTTCCTCTGCTGGGATCACAAACTCTAAACATTGCAACCAACTACAAGAAGAAGATATTGTTGAGGCACTACAAATGCTTGAAGCAGCTATTCGAAGAAATATTCTGTTTCGTGATGAGGATGTGATCCTGATGGAGCAAGAGCTTGAAGACTTGGAGTAAAGTGATGAAGATTCACAAGATGACAAGTTAGATGTGATGGAAGGATTAGATAATGATAATATGGTACACATTTCTTGGTTTTGGACTATAACAAGCCTGTGCTTGAGCCTGAGCCCAGCTGAGCCCAAGCCCTTCTGTTGGGCTCAGCCTACAAGTTTGCTAGGCCCATATAGTTCCATGTATCATTTATGAAGTTCAGAAGTCTACTTGATTTGGCTCTTTAACTTATCTACCTTGTATTTTCGGGCAGCATTTAGAAGAACATGCCCATATAGGTCATGGAGCATTGTGTGGGTAAAAGTGCCCATCATGGAAATATTCTTGTTTGACTCAAGAAAAGTGTTGGTCGACAGGAGTCTCAATCCCATTTTCCCAGTATAGAAAACTGGGTAGATTCTAGAGGTATGGATCTCACAAGATCCCATCTGGTCATCATAGATGATATGCTCCATAATCACTGTACCGTGATGAGTGAAAAGCAAAGGTACTGTCTTCTCAGTAGTGTGGCAGATGCCAAAGTGACCTTCTTCATACTCAGCAAAATCAGCTAGATTATTTGTGAAATGCAATGATGCACCAGAGTCAAGGAACTATTTATCAGGATATGTCTTATTTGCAAGTCACTTTCCCTTGCACTCTGCACATGTGGCAATATCAGAACACTTATGTCACAACCCCAATATTTCAATACTTTTTCTAGAACTATTGAAATATTATTGAAACAGTACCTGTTACAGTGACCCCAGCCCGGTCCTAAGCTGGAGCATTATGTCGATAGAAATACTCAGAGTTCTAAAGCATAACAAAAGAGACCTCCTTGATGAATTGAGAAGAGTAACTCAAATGCGCTGTTATAGTACTAAGAGCTTGAGAGCAGTTTATAGAGCTTAGCAATCAAGTCTGATGGTTCAAGCATTATAGTAGAGTAAGACTTTGTATTCAAGTCTCCACCTAACCAAGTAGAAATGTTGTTTCTACATGGTTGAGTTGAGTGACTTATATATGTTTTACAAGTACTCTATATATAACTAAGATCAAACTTCTTAAGGTACCGAGGCTCAACTTGGGAACAACTTGGGAATTATAAAGAAGTTTTCGTTATACTAAAATAGAAAGAAGAACTTCTTTGGAACAAGTAAACATTAATTATAGAAAGTTAATGATAGACTAATCCTGGATCATTAAAGTGGATCAATAGAGTTTGTAAGACAATCACAATTAAGATAGCAAAATATAAGTACACTAAGAGGAAAACATAATTGTAATTACAGATGTAGTAATTACTATGAGAAATATAACTGTAAATGTCACGGTTCATAACAGTACTATGTTTTTTATTTCTATACTACTTGGGAAGTATTGAAATAGTATTGAAACATTATGCTATATTTATTTGTATTTTTTCCATATATGGAAATAAAATATAGTACTGTTTAAACAATATTTCAATACTTCTCAGGTAGTATGAAAACAAAAAACACGGTACTGTTTCAATAATATTTCAATATTTTTGAGAAAATATTGAAATGTTGAGGTTGTGACTGCACCCTGGAAACATCTATGGTGATCAATCTAATCCAGTTGCAAATCTCAAAAACGATTTTGAAGATCTCCTTGATAAGATTCGAGCTAGGAGTGAGTCTAAATGACACTCCCATGAATGTGATGTTCGACATCCATACTCTCCTGAAGGAGAGGTAATAGGGCTGCAAGAAGAGCACTTTTGTCACTCTTTTCCCTATGGAGAATATCATACCAGGCAATATGAACGGTGTTTATGATGAAAGCCTGGAGGAGCACAGCCCCCAGTCAACCCTTGTTAGAACTTTGGCCTAGTGACATGGCATCACACTGTCACACTAGTTTTTTCTCATAATTATTTTCCCTCTGCTGCTTCAGTTCGATGGAGGCTAAACTATCGGCATACTGGCCATGGCTAAGGCATCAGACCTACTATAGGAACTATACTATCTTATCTTATCTTTCCTGCCACCAGATCATGTGCGGCAAGTACAATGGAGAAGACATGTGGCTAGAATCAGATGGGCACCATGCTCTGAAGGTTAGAACTTAAGAGATTGCAAGTGTACGACATGTGGAAGGATAACGCTGATCATGAATGATGGAGTTGCAGACTGGCCATGGATACTACAGCAGCGGGCAAACCTGGACTTCCGTTATTGGGAACTGGCACAATTCTTTATCATGTGTCCCTATGGAAAGATAATGGCAATGTATCATGGTCAGACTTGGTGAATGTGAACAATTTTCCATTCTTAGAACATTTGTACTTGTTGACATTTTTATAAGGTTTATCCAAGACTATGGATGGCTACTCATGTATCTCTTCCTTTCTTCTTTTCTCATGATTGATTCCTTTTCAAAAATATAAACTTCTCACGATTCTGCTTCTCTTACCTTGGCCCATGTATAAATAGTTTCTTTTCTCACATTTTACTTTGATATGATGTCACTTATATAAAAATAGTTACCTAGAGTAGTTGGTCTGTGTGCAGCCCTTTAGGTATAAAAGTCATGTAGAAACTTGTAGAATACTCTGTCGAGTTCTCTTAGGTTCTATGCCTATATACTCTTTTGCTACCACTCCTAGTTGGTTCTTAAGTAAGGTGTGACCCTGTGACATCATGTCACAGTTGCCCTAACAGAGCAATGGTACGGGAAAAGTGAACTGTGTCACAGATTGGGCCGTATACTTCTTGATGCCAGATGTAGTAGCCTTGTTCATATTCTGGTTATTGTTCTTGCATTTGCTGTGACAAGTTTTCTTTTTGGGCTGTTCACCCTGAGGCTGCTGCTGTCACTGTTGCTGCTCTTGAGAGGGCTGCTGTTACAACCTTAATCTGTAAAGACTCAGGTTGCAGACAAGTGGACAAAGACTTGAGAGCGATGAAAGAGTAGAGTAAGGGAAAGATATGATTGGTAAAGCGTAAAGACTACAGCAGTACCTACAGGGTTTATATACGTAAAGATAGCTACCCAGGGTAACTAAGTATAGGACAGGACTGAGTCATAATATTCGGGGTAGTGGAGTAAGAATGCATGGTCGTGGAGTAAGGCATATGGAGGTGGAGTAACAGTGAGACAAAAGATACTAGAAAGGAAAGGTGAAAGAAAAGTATAATGGGCAGACATGAGAATGCGGAAAAACAAAAGAGCCTGAACGGGTGACTATAACTGGTGAAACCATAACAATACCCTCCGTTTAGGTTTCGTGACCACACGAATACTAGTACTTAAAGGTGTGGAGAGCTGCGAGTATTGCCTTCTTCTTCGACCTGATGATATGATGATCGAAATTAACACGGCCAATGAAGTGTGGAGCGTTGGGCATTCCGACTTGGGCCACAAAATAGCTGTCTCCTGTGAAACTTTCTTCGATGGCGAGTTTGTCGAAGAGTGTGTAAATGACTTCAGCCCAAAAGGTTTCATCTTTTTCTCCTCCATCGATGATTGTAGTGTATCCTTCAGGAGGGTGGAATGGAACGGGTTCAGAGGATAGTTCATATCCTCTTAAGAAGGCTTTGAGTCGTACAGCTTCGACATCGAAGTTGGCTTTCAATTGGAGGTCGTTTTCGATGGGAGGGGGAAATGGAGAAGGGCTTTTGATGCGAATAGGAAGAGGAGTGGGCGAGTTAGGTCGGGTAGGGACATTGGCATCGTCACCTAAGTAGGCTTTGAGAACTGTGCAGGCATATTTGATCTTTTCCTCAGATCCGACCTCCAGCATGGCGCGCAGCAGATAGGTGAGTTTGACAGATATATGATGGGCTTTGAGTTCAATACGGGTGAGGGATAGTTCTCTGGCGTCATCAACCAATCTGTCCAATTGGTTTTGTATGTTCGTATCTTTGACGATTTTGTTGAATAGCAGTTGGACAGATACTAAGACCGTTGACGTATTGGTGGCAACGGTACTAAGAGTGCCTCCTAAGTTATGAATGTGAGCCAAATTGGTCAAGATAGTGAGGATGGTTTCTCTTTGTTGTTCAATGGAGTGTAGGTTCTTGTTGAATATGGTGTGAATCTCAGTGTCAGAGGCAAGAGGGTTGATAAAAGAGGGGGTGTCAGACATGTTTGTTGGTACGAAACGAGGTGTTCTGAAGAAAAGTAAGAAAAGTTTGGTTTAAATATTATTCTCCATCTCCTCTTTTAGGCAGATGCTCAAATCTGCAATCTACCATCCCGGTTCCACCGGATCTATCTCCTTCTAATTGCTCCAACAACTGGAGTTTGTTAACTCCGCCATTTCTACCACATCTTTCAACATTTTGATCATCCGCTTCTCCTTCTTTAACTTCAAAATTAGCTCCTTCTTTTCTTCATCTGTCATAGGCATGGCGTCTTTGGGTGGGTTCATGATAAGCGGCGTTTGGACGTGTGATTGGAAAAGAAGATAGTCTGACATATCCTGATGGGCGTGCACCAGGTGTTGTCCTCCAAAGAGGGCTTGGGCGTCGTAATGTTGGTGTTACCACCGACAGCGGAGAGAGTGGGTGAGTTGGCGAGGAAAGACATTGACGATTGTATACCGATTCGTTTTGTTGGTTTTATACCTATGATCATGCTTTTTCGTATTCGTCTAGGAGGATTCTTAGCGTTTTCCAAGGCTGATCTCGGTAACCATGTGTCTTCTTCATTTCCGTAACCTTTCCAATGTACCAAATACTGGGTTCCTCTTCCTCGCTTCCTATGTCCTCGGATCTCTTCGATTTCATACTCTTCTTCTTCGTTTATGATATCAGGTGGCAGCGGGGTAGGGCGGTGTTGGCTGTCAAACTCGGGTTCATGACATCGTGTGAGCAATGAAACATGGAACACGTTGTGGATTGCCCAGGACTCAGGTAATTGAAGCTTGTATGATCGATCTCCGACAGCTTCAATGATCTCAAAAGGTCCATAGCGTTTGTTGTCAAGTTTCCGTGATGGTCAGTTGGAATGAATGTTAACTGCTTCTAGCCAGACCTTTTCTCCGGGTGAGAATGTTTTAGAGACATTTCCGTGGTTTCCTCAGTTTCGTATAAGATCATTGTTCTCTTCCATTGCCGCTTTAGCTTCTTCTCAGACTTTCTCTAATTCCGATGAGAAATCCGATGCCGCTGGATTGGACATGGGTAAACTGTGATTCCCTTTCCATGGGTGGAATCCGTAATTCAAAAGAAATGGTGTGTTCCTTGTGGCCGAGTGGATTTTATCATTGTAATGGAATTCCGCTGTAGGTAACCATTTCATCCAATCGTTCTGTCGATAGCTGATAAAATTCCGCAAGTACATTTCGACTTCTTGGTTGATGCATTCCATTTGCCCATCCGTTTGAGGATGATACGCCATTGACAGGTTCCTTTCTATCCCTAATGATACGCATAGCTCCTTCATGAATTTAGATGTGAACTGGGGTCCTCTGTCACTGATGATTCTTCGGGGAATTCCATGGAGCCTCCAAACTTCCGATTTGTATAGGTGCGCTAATTCGATTGACGTGAGAGTCGTGGTAGTGGGAATAAGGTGGATCATCTTTGAGAACCAGTCGACGATAACAACAATAGCATCTTTGCCCTCGGACTTAGGCAGAGGTCCGATCATGTCAATAGAAATCTCCTGCCAAGGGCCTTCCGGGATTGGTAATGGGTTCAACATAATTGGTTCGGGTCTGCGAATGATCTTGTTCTTTTGACACATGTCACATCCTCTGACATATCTCCTGACATCCGTCTTGATCGTGGGCCACCAGAACGTCTGCTTCAACAGTTCTAGCATCCGATGTTGTCCAGGGTGTCCAACGTCAGGGGAATAGTGGTGGTCATATAGGATTTAATCTCGCAAGTTCATTTCATTCGGCACATAGATCTGTCCTTGTCGGTAAATTATTCCTTCTGTCTCCCACACTTTCTCAGGTTGTTTCGCCAATTCCTGCAGTACCATGGTTTCCCTTTTCTTAACTTTCTGAATCTTCCAGGATGTTGGTCGGTGATATCTCGAATCGTCAGTTTCGTAGAACGTGGCTTCATACTGGCGTTTCTTCAACCATTCTTCGTACAAATTCCTTTCCTTTGAACATCTTTATGTCTTTGTTATCTCGGGTCAAATCCAGTTTGATGATACGAGACAGGATGTCGGCTTTGGTGTTGGATTTTCTGGGTATGTGTCGTAGTGCGAAATCGTATTCTTGCAGCATAAGGTACCATCTTGCTTGTCGAGCATTCAGTTTCTGTGGTTCTTTGAAGTACTTCAGGTTTTCGTGGTCTGTCCAGATTTCGAATTGCTTCTTCACATCCAACAGGTACTGTCTCCATAATTTCAGCGCCTTGACTATAGCCAGTAACTCCTTGTCATAGATCTCGTAGTTTCATTCTGCTTCAGTCAACGTTTTGGACATGAATGCAATTGGATGCCATTTTCCTTCCTGTTCTTGTGATAGGACTGCTCTCGTTCCATAGTTTGATGCATCCACCTCAAGTCTAAACTTTCCATAGTCATTTGGCAATGCCAATACTGGTTCGCTGGTAATGGAATCTTTGATATTTTCGAACGCCTGTTGTTGTGCTTCTTCCCATTTCCATTCTTTTCCCCCTCCCTTCAACTGATTTAGCGGAGCTGCGATGATGCTGAAGTTTTTTATGAAGCGTCTGTAAAAGTTCATGAATCCCAAGAAACTCTCCACCTCCTTAATTGTTCGTGGCATTTTCCATTCCTTTATGGCTCTGACCTTCTCCTTTTCCATAGTGGCTTTACCGTTTCCTACAACCGTGCCTAGCAAGGTGATTTCCATGGCGTTGAATTCGCATTTCGATCGTTTAAAGAATAGATTGTGTTTGTCGGCTATCTTCAAGAAACATATAGTTCGTTCACATAGTTCCTCTTTGGTACATCCTAGAATTGCGAAGTCATCCATATAATTGACCAATGCACTTTCTTGGATCATTTCTCGGAATATGGTTGCCATCATGCATGAAAAGGTCACCGGGGAGTTACTCATTCCAAAAAACATGATGGTAGGTTCGAATAATCCGCGATTGGTGAGGAATGCTGCTTTCCATTCATCTTCTTCTCTGATCCTGACATTGTTGTAACCCCAGATAATGTCCAGTTTATTGAAGTATTTCGCATCTCGCAGTTGGTCAATCACTTCGTTTATGAGCGGTAATGGCGTTTTGTCTTTGATCGAATGTTCGTTGAGTTTCCTGTAGTCTTGGCATAATCGGAGCAATCCATCCTTCTTTGGTACGAAGAAACAACAGGCGGCGTATGGTGACTTGGATGGTCGAATTCGTTTCGATGCTAGGTTCTCATCTAGGAACTTATCGACTTCCTCCCTTTCTTTTGGCATCATGTTATAAACCTTCGATGATATTTCCTTTGGTGCATCATTCATCAAATTGATCTCGTGATCCCATTCTGTTCAAGCTGGTAATTGTTCAAAATTCCATTTGTTAAACAAATGCATAAATGGTCGAATGTAATCAGGTAAATCCTCGGGGTTGGTGAGATCTGGTTCTTTTTCCTCTGTAGCACTGTCCACATCAGTGGTTAGCCGTCGAGAAAAAGGAATCGTTTGGTGTGGTGTAGTGCATGTACTGGGGCATCTCGTAAATCTGACTTCTTGGTTTATCCAGTCGATCTCCGGGTTATGTTGAATTAACCAGTCGTATCCAAGAAAAATATCCACGCTCGAAATGTCCGATACCAGTGCCTTGATTTCCTCCTTATGTCTTCCTAGATTCATCTGGATTTTGGCGTCTTCCATTAATATCCTGGTCCGATTTGGTGTTCCATCTGCGTTTCTCATGCAGATGGGTTGTTGCCATTTGACCTTCTTTAATTTCTCTTTTTCTGCCAATTCCTTTGCTACCATCATCATATGTGCTCCCGAGTCGATGAGGGCCTTGACCGTTTTGTTTCCGTTCTTAGTTTGGATAGTTGCGTCTAACAGGATTTCGCGCTTCGAGTCTCTTTTGAAGGGAATAACATACTTGGATTTCGAATTTGTTGTTACATGGGGAGAGACTCTACGGTTTATGGGTCGAGATTTTGTGCTCAATCAGACCCTTCGGCAAAATCCTGCTTCTCGGTGGTATCTTCTTCATCCTGTGGACTATTTTCGGTCATTTCCCTAGTCCTAGCTTTCTTCAGCGCCCTACAATTCCTGGCGATGTGTCCTGGTTTGTTACAATTGTAACACGTCATGGTCTTCTTCGGCTGCCTGCATTCTCTGGCAAAATGTCCGAACTTTCCGCAATTGAAACACTTCTTCTGATTATTCGGGGTTTGAACTCTAGCGGTTTCGGAACTTCCTATTTCCATGAGTTGACTGCTTCCTCCATAAGTGATTCCTGTCGCGGTGTGTTTGTTGAATAGACTCATCGTCTCTGTTCCCATTCTTACTGCTTTTATGGTTTCACGCCACTCGTTGAATGTGGTGGGGACTTTGTCAGATGGGAATGATAGAATGGTGCGAATGGTTTCTTTTTTGACGTTTTTTTTTAGCAAGAAGATAGCATGTTGATCGTCCGTTCCCGCTTTGTTCATCATCAAGGTAAATTCGACTAAGAAGTCCACGATGGGTTTCTTCCCTTGGGTCATTGTTCGATGGCTATCTCGCTCTTCTCCTGTCCATTCCATCGATAAACAACTCCTTAGCTTGCTTCTCGAATTGCTTCCACGTAAATGTTACATCTGGGTTGGTGACTTTGTCCGCTATGAGTGCTGAGAAACTTCCGGCTACTCCTCCTTTCATCCTGGATATGGCCGCTATGATCATCTTATCATTGTCGGTGATCCCGTTAAACTTTATGAATAGCTTGATGCTCCTCCACCAGTCCTCAAATTTCTTTCTGCTTCCCTCGAACCAACCGGGATCGGAGATGATTGATTTGGTATTCTCTGTGGTTGACATGACTGATGGTTCCTTTGTCTCTGATTGTTCTTCGTTATCGATGTGTATATCCGCAAAAATATCCACAATTTGATCTACTTCTTCGTCGTCTCCTGACTGTGGTGCTGATTCCGGTCTTGGTGTCGGACTCCTAGGTAACTCAATTTCTCGCAACAATTCGTCGTGATATGCGGCTAATTCTTCTTCGACAAGTCGTTTCTTCCCTTGTCGGCTGCTACTTGGCATAAAACTATGCCCTGATGATTACGCTTGTAAAAGCTTCGACGCGAAAAAATTACGTCCGTTTGATTGGTAGATCTGCCATATGCACTACCACTACAGCAAGCTCGCTAGGCTGCTGTCTGCAAGGTGAGGTGTAGACACTTTACCAAATGTTATGACCTTAATCTGTAAAGACTCAGGTTGCAGACAAGTGGACAAAGACTTGAGAGTGATGAAAGAGTAGAGTAAGGGAAAGATACAATTGGTAAAGCGTAAAGACTACAGCAGTACCTACAGGGTTTATATACGTAAAGACAGCTACCCAGGGTAACTAAGTATAGGACAGGACTGAGTCATAATATTCAGGGTAGTGGAGTAAGAACACATGGTTGTGGAGTAAGGCATATGGAGGTGGAGTAACAGTGAGACAAAAGATACTAGAAAGGAAAGGTGAAAGAAAAGTATAATGGGCAGACATGAGAACGCGGAAAAACAAAAGAGCCTGAATGGGTGACCATAAACGGTGAAACCATAACAGCTGCTGCTGACCTTGCAGTCATTGCTGCTGCTGCTGCTGCTGGTTACCTTGTGACTTCCATTGTAGCTTCTGATTGTCATGCCTCATGCCAGAAAACTAGTTTGCTTGCACTTGGGACATGCAGCGCTGATTGTATTCAGTTAAAATCACAGCATGCACATTCTGGTAAGTGACATCATTAACTAATGACTTGGCAGCAAGAAAAGAAGATGTGATGTTCTAAGAAGAAGGAACAGAGCCAAGAAGAGTCATGGCTCAAACAAGGGCCAGAATGTTGACACTGGCAGATTGGAGATGGTTGTAAAGCTGCTCAAAATTACACAACCTCTATATTTGAATAGTACACATGTATTATGCAAACATTATGCAAATATTACCGTAAATATAATTTAACATAATACATGTGTAATATGTAAATCATATGTAAATTTAAAATTCAATAAAGCCTATTTTAAGGCTCTTATTTGAATCAAGTTTAGATATGTTTTACATATTACACATGTACTATGTAAATTATATTTACAGTAATATTTGCATAATGTTTATATAATACATGTGTATTATTCAAATATAGAGGTTGTGATTAGTGATCGTAGCCAATGGATGTTTGTTGCCAGAAATAGTGAAGCCAAGGGTCTGTTTGTACATGGAGTAGATTGTGGCAGGGCCAGCATGTTACAACCTTAGACTATGTCTCAGGTTGCAATCAAGAGAAAAGACTTGAGAGCAGGGAAGAGAGAAAGGGATGATATGATTGATAAAGCATAAGGTAATACACTGGGTTGGTCTAGGTTTATATATGAAGAAGAAGAGAACTAACTAGAGGTGAAACAGATAAGACGAGTCAGAGGGAGTCAGAGGTGTCAGGTAAGGTTAAGGGGTAAGAATGAAGGCTATACGACATATCATAGATATGTCGAATATACTACTGATAGCAATGATGAGTTCACAACAATACTTTCCCTTCAATGTTCATGTCTACATGAATATCACTAATGTAAATGTCTGTAGTAGAATAAAGGCATAATGGAAATTATGACAAAGTAGAAATAAAACTGAACTTGGGTCAACAAATCAGAAACAAGTGTTGACGGTGTGACATTTGGTAGGGCCTATCATGGACATGCCATCCCTTTTGCGTAGGGTGAACCAGATAGGGGCATGATCCGATCCTTCAGCGTAAACCTCTAGAACCTGTCCCCAATAGGTGGTAGTGTCATTGTGGTGTTCGTCAATGATGTAGTGCCATATCTTCTTCCAATATGGCAAGGATTCTTCACCTTTGGGATGGAGGGTATGATAGTCATGGGGAGGTCTGAATTCTTCTGGTGTGATGGGCACGACGGTGTGGAGGAAAATGTACTCCATGAGGTGGATGCTTTCATCAACAATGGTGGGTTCCTCAGTCGACTTGGTAGATGAGCTTTCAGTGTCTGACATATCAGAGCTGGAGGGGTTATCAATGAGTGTGGGTTTGGGATTGATGCAAACGCAAGTTGGTGTGGCAATGCAATTAGGTAGGGATGGGGTGAGGGGTTCAGATTTGGGTCAGATCTGTTACATGACTGTGGCTTGGATGGTGACATTAGGGATCTTATTGGGGTTGGAAGGGGCAGAGTTATGACTGGCTTGAAGTATGATGTCGATGACCTTTGCTGCATCGTTGTCCAATACATGACCAGGTGTGAGTGGCCTAAACTCAAGAGCTTTGTTGGCTAAGACAATGAGTACTTGTCACATGCGTTCAACGGCATCGGTGTTGGCAAAGGTCACAACTGTTTTGTGTGGTTCATGGACTTCAAAAAATATCAAGTTGCTTTGTATTGCCCATGAATCTTCCTCAGCTACCATTACTGACTGAGTGTGACTTGCGCAACCTTTTTCCAAGCCATTTCCTCTTTCCACCGCATGTTGCCGCCCTCTTGAAGCAGAGTGTAGGCCTTGGCAGCTGCACGGTGCACCACCCACTTTTATAGTTCCACGTATCGTTCATGAAGTTCAGAAGTCCGCTTGATTCGGCTCTTTAACTTATTTACCTCGGATTTTAGTGACAAAGTTGTATTGATGATTCTATCATCTTCGCCAGGAGACAATTTTTTCAAACGTTCCCTCGAGATAGTATTCGGTGTCTTCAGCAAGACCAAAATTTTCCCACTTGACATGCATTTCGTCAGAAAATTTGAGGGCAACGACGAATGGTGAATCGTGCACATCATTCCAGTCAGTGAAAGCGACACAAAGAGTTCATGGGTTGATGGGTATGCTATCCCATCGTACGGCTCGCCCAGTCAAGGAACAGACAAGAAAATGGTAAGGTTGCTGGGGGATGTTCTTACGAGGATGTACATAAGGTTGGGTTTTGGTTTTTTTAATTTAATTTTTAATTTTTTGGTGGAGTTATTCGGCTTTCGACAATTGCTCATGGCAATTTCTATGCTTAAGTAAGTGCGCTTTGTGCGCAGGTTTTTGTGAGGATCGAGGGTGTCGTTCGAGGGGCACCTGGGGAAATGCATTACGCACGCCTTCTGTTTGGAAGGCAATGTGGGGCTCAGGTTAACCGTAGTCTTCCGGTTGTTGGATTTTGGTTTTAACATCACAGTCGTCATCATCTTCATCAGATCAAGCGCTTCCTCAGCCAAATGTTTGTCTGAGTCGCCGTAGATTCCGAAGATGGCAAAGAACGGCCGGGATGATGGTAATAACGGCCGCAATATATAGCCGGTGGAAAGGGCGGAATCGGATGAGAGGTTGGGTGCAAAAACGAAGTCCCAGTTCCGCACAAGGGAGGAGGCGGAGCCAGTAAAGTGGCACGAAATCGGGCCAACTGATGAAGGATATCCGCTCGAATTTCGTTGTTTGCGTCTCTCCATGCGCGTTGCAGATATGTGCGATTATCCACGCCCAGGATGGTGAATGGCGGACAAGCGCAGTCGACCAGCATTCCATGCTAAGATTTTTGTACTGGGAGATTCAGGGCGCAATGAACGAAAAATATGATGGCGACGTGGAATTCAATATGAAAGTTGCTTTGATTGTCTATAAGCCAGTCTGGGTATGCATGCAACCAGCTCAGTCCTTCGAAGTTGAGCTCGAATCTAAACGGATGATTATATCCGCCTATATCAACATGCTCAGCCTCGGAAAATTTGGAGGTGAACAGAAGTTCCGATGTCAACGAGCAAGTACAGCTATGTCGATGCCAGTCGTAAGCTCCTCTGATATCTCTTTGCTGCGTTAACTCTGATCATGCGGGGATAGTCAGCATCTTGCGTGACTAAGGTTGCGTGTGACACACTTTATTGTCACTGATCACAGGCTCGTTTGACTTCTCGACATTCGCAATGGCAGTTCCTCACATCGACGGCCACAAGGCAGCAAAGTACGTCCTCAAATTTCGTCTAAAGCCCTTGAGTTCTTTATAACGAGCGCTTACCGCCGAATCTTCCCTCATAGAAAACGAAAAATCACAGACAGAAATATTCCCAATGCCGTCCTCCAGAATCCAGAATTCCTTCAGGATTCTAAGATGTATCAATCATTGCAAGATATGGAGAGAAAACTGGACTGGACAATGACGAGGAAAAAGGTTGAAGTGCAGGATGCATTGTCTAGAATACCTACGGTGTGTTCCGGCATCCATTGTATTGCCAACTTCTTTACTGACCCTATGGTATCTTCTGGTCATTCTGCTCCCGCTTTGCATCTTTCAAATCTTCTTTTTCATTGCATTTCGCCGCAATTTCATTTGTTTCCGAACCTGTGGTGCCTTGACCTGGATCCATGGCAATAGACGACGCGCACGCTACGGATATTTCTCAGTCACACAGTATCAGGACAGGCGTGGCAGACGGGTGGAGAACAGCCGGCGGCAAATTTTGATACTGGAGAGGGTATTCCAGCGTGGTCGTTTAAAGTTGAGGGTCGGTTACTGGAGGTATGTCACGTCAACACTCCCTTACTGAGAGTTCTGTGCTGAAAAGATATTCCGATGCGTTTAGCCTCCAAATCAACGGAGCCGTGACAAAACACCACTGCGCAAATTTTCGACGATGGTTAAGCGCATAGTGATTGAAATTGAACGTGACCCTGCCCTTTACCCAGAAAGCAATATTGTTGAGGTATTAAATGCCAGCATGATCTTGTCTACGATCAGTATCTGACAGAACGTGTTTATTTGCGTACATTCAAAGTGGCCAAGAGCGACGGGACAACATAATCCAAGTCTTGATGGAATTACAGTGCGGAGATCCGGGGACCAAGCCACAAAACTTCGCGTTATCATCTTTTTGGACCATTTCCCGGAACAGTACAGACTTTCAACCGAGTTATGTAAGTGCTCCGCGTATCAAACATGCAACTCGGTCCCAATAGCATTTTCCTTTATCCCCTGCAGCTCAAGTATTAGGAATCAAAGAAGATAGCCGGCTAGGAGTCGTACAAACATTATGGAACTACATCAAACTCCAAAATCTTCAGGATAAAGCAGACCGCCGAATGATTCATGCCGATGAGAAATTACGGATGGTAAGTGGATCGCACAGCCTCGAAATGAAAAAAGCTACTTAACTTCCCGTTTTGCTTATACGCGTTTTTACTACTGATGGCTTTATTTAGATTTTTGGTGCTGAGACTATTGCCTTCCAGCAAATACCTGAGTTGGTGAATCGACATCTTACAGCTCCTGAACCGGTGGTCTTGCATTATACCTTGAACCCCTCGGTGCCACCTTCTGAAAAACCATCGGCTTGGGACGTTGAGATCAAGATGGAGGATTCAACACTAAAAAATCGTATGACTACGGTGGTGCAAGCTAGTAAAGAATCAACAGCTACGCTGATGAAATTGGATGAAGAGGCAAGTGGCCGTCGCTTAGGCTGTTTTTTTTCTTATAATTAACGAATCGTATTTTTCCGCAACTAATTGTTCCGGAACCGACAGATCGCTCTACTTGCGCAGTCGTTGCACAATTCTCAGTTGAAACAAACATTCCTGCAATCATTTGCAGATGATCCGGCGAAATTCATCCAGACATGGTTAGAATCACAGTCTCGTGATTTGGAGAGCATACTTGGCAGTGGGCCATCAGAGGGAATGACAGTCCGGCAAGAGGAGTTGAGGAGAAGTGAATTCTTCCAGCTTCCGTGGGTTGAAGAGGTGCGTGGAGTGCTGTGATGGCTTTAATTTAGACTCGACTTATGAGGCATTGTTCGTAGGCCGTGGCGATTCAAGAGGGGCTGCGCTTGGCAGCTAGGGGAATACAGTAGGTATGCGCATTTCATAGCACTCACTAGCTTTGCTGCGGAAGGCTGTACCAGCTGTGTCTGAGGTGTAATATAGGGTTTTATAGTGGCGTGGACCGCAGAAAGGAGTGAAGGGGCCTATATGTTTTCTGCGTGGCTCGGTTTGATACATTTGTTTTGTAGTCTATGTCTATTGTCTATCCGAGTCGGCTTTTGCTCCAGATGTTGTCCAACAATTGAGGTCAGGGCGCATGGTAGTGGAAGTGAGAATAGATTTGACGTGCAGATGGGGACATGCGCTACAGTTACGAACTCACCAGATGTCGGAGTTGGTGGACAAGATCGGACAAACTCGCAGCTTAAAATACCAAAACACACGCAAAAATAAACATCATATCATGTGTGGAGAGTTTACGCATGTGCATGAACCGCGGTCTGCTTCGGGGTCAGGTTTTGGGGTATCGACGCATACGGTGTACGATATAAAATACAATGAAGACCCTGTCGTTGCCCCAGAGACGCCGTATATGCTTGTTCTGCAACGATCGCCGGGGAAATGAAGCTGGTTGAGCGGAGATCTCGACTGTCGATCTGACATTCTTAACTCGGCATAGTCCGGCGAAATCAATGGGACCACTTTATTCAAATAAATAGAGCAGGCATCTGACCCCCTGTTTTCTCCTTCCCCACCCTGCATTTCTCGTTGTTCTTTCTCTTTTTCTTGCCTCTGGATACGAAGATATGACCAGTCAGGTTAGCATACTCGAGGTTTGGCTCGATGATTCAGCTAACAGGATATACCCTCATCGCTTTGATGTCATTCATTGTAATTGGGACGACTTCGGCAGGTGAGTAGTGCTTCTGCAGTACTGTTCCTCGTACTTCTTTGTGATTGATGGCTTGTTCATAGTGGGCCGGAGAGGTGATGTCCTCAAAGGATTGCAAGATAATCATCAGCGATGAAATTAAAGAGCTGGAAGGGGAGGTCGAGAAACGGAAAGAAGGAATACTCAAGTCAGTCTTCCTATATTATCACACCGATCTGTTCATGTGAGGGCAGTAGCCCTTATTTTCCTCGGCTGTTTGGTGGATTTCTTGAACGGCCATTGACATACCGCCTCATCAATACAGATTACAAATGGCCTCTGAGGAGTATCATCGCTCACTTTCCAAGAAAAAGCAATATGAATTTGTAGATAAGAGTGAAAAGCTGGTATCACTTGACGCGCTGGGCGTCGTCATGATTGCGGATGGCGAGAAATTTGGCGAGAACTCGACGTTCGGTGCGAGATTTTTTTTACTCGTGTCCTGTGATATATCCTCACTTTCACAATCCGACAGGTTCATCTCTCGTCAAGTACGGACGAGCTCACTGTAAGATAGCGACCCTTCAAGAGGCGTATGCAGTTACTCTCAAAGACACTTTCATTACCTCCTTGCAGCGATTTGAGGATTCAATCAAGGAGTATGAGCTCCTGAAGAAGAAGCTTGAAAGCCGCAGGTAAGGGCTCCCCACTCAATTTTCCGAGATTAAATTCCCTGATCGAATTCCAGGTCGGCTTACGAGGCTGCTTTCCTCAAGATGGAGAAGCTAAAGCAAAGCAAAAAGGAGAAAGAGAAGATCGATGCCGAAGAGGATTTGGATAGAACAAAGCAACGCTTGTACGTCCCCTGCTAAATCTGACAGTCCGCATCCTAAGCGACTGTTGCTACATTACTAGTGAGGAAACCGCAGAAGACATTAAAGTGCACATGGAAACCGTTCGAAGCGCGGATGCTCACCATCAGCATGAACTCACCGGTTTCTTGGACATAGAATTGAATTTCGCACAACAATATCTGGATGTATTGAGAGACGTTAAATCAGATTGGAGTCAGGAGTAAGTCACTCGTCGGACTTTCACCAACAGCGAATTTTCATGTGGTGCTGACTGTAGTATTTTTAGTCATACACCTGTCGCTCCCTTGAAGCGAAATCGCTCGAAATCTTTGTCCGGCCGGTCGTCTGGAAGCCTCCAGTCATCATCGGATTCATATCATAATGGGTCTCAGGACTCCTCTGACGAAAGCTCCTCTCGACGATCCCATAACTCCAGTCGTCATGGGAGTAAACCAGCATCACGATCTGCCTCGCGGTTGTCCAGGAAACGGACAAATAGTAATGCTACCGCCACGGGCGAAAAGGACACTGATCCGCTCGAGAGAGCTCCGACTCCGCGGCGGCGAAGCGTTGCTGGATGGGCTTCTAGTGCTGTCGAGACTGTTACCAATAGGAAGAAGAAGGATACAGAGAACTTTGCGTCTTTGGAGGATGATGATGATACTGATACGGGGGTAACGAAACGGAATTCCTCTTTGAAGAAATCGATGAGCATTGGGTCGTTGCGGCGTCGGTCATCCACCAAGTCACCGAAAGTGCCGCAGCAGGCCCGGCCGAGATCTAGTTCTCTATATGGAAAGAAACTCGTGCGAGCACGGTTTGACTACGAAGCAAAGTCGTCGAACGAGCTTAGCTTCAAAGCTGGTGCGGAGATTATTCCGCTCAATGAAGTGTTGGATAGCTGGTGGATGGGTGATCTGAATGGAAGACGAGGATTGTTCTTGATGACCTATGTCGAGGAAATTGATCCTTCAAGTGCTTCTAGAAAACCCAAGGGACACGCTGATAACGAGTCTATACAAGACTCCGATACGCAATCCACTGACGATGGGTATGGCACGAGTGAGTTGGACGAAGAAAGTGATTTGTTATCCCGACCGATACAACATAGCCCTTTTATTGCGGGCTTGGACGATAATAATAGCATCATCAGTCAAAACACTGATGATGAGTCCCACCCAGTTGCGATGCATACCCCCAAAGCCAACCCGCAGGCCATCAACCCGCCTATATCTCAAGCACGTTATCGGAACACACCATCTCCTCCATCATCACTGTCAGGATCGGAAACTGGTGTTTTAGCGGATGCTGGATATTTTGGTCGGGATACTTTGACACCTTCATTACAGACGAGGTCCCCGGCAGGTATGTCGATGAAAAAAGTCCCCCCTCCACCACCTCCTAGAAGACCCAACACGAATACTCCGCCTATTGCTCCGCCATTACCTCAACGGAAGACGAATGCTGCCACTAAATCGAGCAAGAACGCACGTCCTTCGAGTGCAGGGTCGTCCATTAGCTCACTTCTGACAGGTGGCGGGTCCGGCTCTGGTTCTAGCACTGGAGGTTACGATAGATCACCGTTCGAAAGCACGCAAGACCTGACAGCTTCGGCCCAACCCTCGCCGCGTTCCAATGATAAATCAGATGGGTTTAATCCATTCAGGAGTTGAGTGGTTGCACGTCGCTAAGCACTGCTATTTCTTTTCTCATTCTTTGTATTTTGATCCTATGTATCCAGTACCCAGTAGCATTCATATTACCCATATATATTATTTGGATTATCGCACAACTCGTATCATCTTTAACCGTACTATCACCAGCCTTTCCATAGTATTTTCCAGGCCGCCCAAACTCCTATAGGATCTCTTGGCAGCAATTCACTAATGGGAACCTGGATGGCTGTCGCCCGTCGTTACGAAATGATTCTTGAAGTAGACGGGCCAGGTGACATTCGAACTTCTTGACGGCGTTCATCCTCACACAATGGCACCGGTGCGCTTTTTGATACAAGCCCATTTTCTCTCGTAGGTTCCTTGCTAAGATCGTTCGATGTAGTGGATATTGCAGCCTCAGTCATTGCTGTCTCGGCGGGTTGCTCTGAAGCAGGACTTGGTTTCCATCGCAACTTCTGACGGTGTTTCCAGGCGATAGTACAACCTATAGCCCCGAAAAGAAATATCGCGGTTAAACCTCCCAGGACACCACCATAAATGGCCGCCAGGCGATCCAAGTTAATAGCTGGTGTAGTTGTCACATTTGTATTAGAGTGAACTTCGACGTAGAGGCGAGTGAAGGAGAGAGGAACTAGTTCTGGTGTTGAATTAAGGAAGGTAACGTTGAGATTATGTGTACCGAGTTGGGCTGCTGGTGTTTTGAAGAATAAGTGTCGGTATGTTGTTTGGTTTCTATGTGATTCCCATGTAAAGGGCGTAGGAGTTCCACCGTCGACTGTGTAGACGCCGTGACCGATAGACGGCCTCGTTACTCCCCATAGAAATCCATACCAGCTAGCAGAAACTCCTTGAGTAAAACAAAAATAAAAAATGAACAATTTGATGACGTAAGTCGTGGTTATATCTCTCATCGGCGGAGGTAAAACGTACCCTTATAGCTCACCAGCGCTGATGCACCTGCTTCAACCGTCCCAATCCGAGTATACGGACCCCAGCGTTGCCAATCTCCATTGTATCCTACGCCCGAGGCACGTGGCGAGAAGTGCATGGTACCCTCATTCACAACGTATCCATCTAGAGGTTCATAGGCTATCCAGTCGAGCCAAAACCTCGTGTTGTTCCCGACACCGGTGACCTCGAGGGTGAAATTATGCATACTCTGGCTTAAGTATAAACCGGCGCTGTTGCATATTTCCCAATTGTTGTTGGGACTTAGAGGTAATCCCGCGTTAGGGATAACAAAACCGTCGACGAAGCATTTCCACTTTGGAAGAGAATCCCTCGCTGTGTTGTTGAAGCTGGCATAAGCATGAATGAAAGTTCCTTTTTGTTCGAGAAATGAATCTTTGAAATGTCTTTCCGACGACGCTGTTACGCACCATTATATAACAATGAAACAGATCCGTCTCCTGAAATTCGATGCAGCGTTTGTCGATATGGAGGTCCCCATTCGCCCACTTCGTTCATCCCCTCATCCGTGTACATCGTCCAGTTGGAGGGAGAATATGTGAGAGTTGAGTCGTCGTCATCCACGATTACAGATATGAAACGTTGTAAAGACGACCACATCAGTTAGATGAAGTACGTTGCAGTTATACAAATCCAAAGGAAAGAATGAAGCCGATGAAAATGGTTCGAGAACAAGGGATGTAAGAAACTATATTCCTGGGATTATCAACAGTCCAAGCCTCAGGCCTCAGGGTAGATAGCTATTCAAATGAGATCACCCATGGAAACTTCATGGTGCCGGCATGGCCCTATGTGGTCCGCTCTGGACCCGCAACCTGGCTACCACTCCATCCTAGATATGCGCGAAGATATCTATTGTTCTTCATCAATTTACTGACTGTCTTCGACGAAGACAGACTCTTCGTGACCGTGGAAGTTGTGAGGGAGGTGAACTTGTCCTGCTCAGGAGAGATATCCGTTCCGATGCAATCGAAGTTAGTACTTGCAGACAGAGCGTCAAGTAAAGAGTAGTCATATGTTCTCGGGATCTAGTGGTAAGATACGATTTCAATATTCAAAGAAACGAAAAAAAGTATGGATTTGAGAAGTGCGGACTGTCTTAAGTTATTTTTAGCTCCCTTCTACGACTGATCAAGACATGAATATGCATGATATGCATGGTTGTGTTTTGACGGTGTTAATTATCGAAAAGACTGACTACAAAAGGCTCACCTATTCCGGCGTTTCAAGACATCCAACCCAAAGATATAAGAATTGTTGCGTTTATTAAATTCGATAACTTCGAGGCCATTTACGTACCATTCACGCCAAGTCGGAAGAGAAACGAGCTAGTATTCAGTTCAAACCATTGCCTAGTTGCCCAGAGGGGATGCAGGAAGAGAAATTCTTTCTTGGCTGTTCAACGAGACCCTTTACAATACGGCTGTCGGGGACAATGACATAATAAGCTAATCCCAATCCATACTGCCCTGTACAGAGAGGATGCAATTGCAAAAGCCACTAAAGTTTGGACTTATGCGTTCAGCATGAGCTTCATGAATTTCGTTTATACATCATGATTTCATCGATGATTTAATCCATTGGCAAGCTCCCAACCGAGTCAGAGACTCAAGCTCAAGGCTGATTTGGGTGCATAGCCATTCAGCTGCCAGTGATAGGAATAAATAGACCATACATCACGATTGCATGCTGCATGTGCCTCAGACTCCGAAATAGCTCGGATCTAGCGTTCAGGATTTTTCATGGGCACATTCCATAGGCCCCAAAGAATGAACTATGCCACCTGCGTCCGCCTCACCTCCGCGAAAGCCACTGAGATCCGAATAGCGGAGTATCACGTGATTGCTTCAGGCAGTAGATAGCGGCTGGGCGGTGCGGTTGCTCAGAAACCAAGAGGACGCCCGCTACCTCTGCTCCAAACACAGAACAGAGATAGTACAGGGCACATAAAACTCACAATGTCAACGGCGAATGCGGCAGCGGCATCGGTGAAGAGAAGAAAAATTGCGGTATTGGGGTCGCGGTCAGTGGGTATGTACTCATCGTTGTACATTTTTTTTTCATCGAGGGCTGATTGGATGTCGATGCTGGGTTGCTAATTTTTTGGAATGCCGTCTCTTGACTTCCTTTCTGTCCCATTCAACTTCCGATAATGGTTACATTGAATATGGCTTACGGCGTCTATAGGCAAATCATCTCTTGTGAAACAATTCATCGAGGTACGCTATTCTTCTATTCTCCATGCAAATCCGCAGGGGCAGACTCTCATGAACTCCAGAATCACTTTGTGGATGCCTATTATCCCACTATCGAATCTACTTTTGCGAAAAGTGTGAAGTATAAAGGCGTCGAATACGATTGTCACATTATCGACACTGCTGGCCAGGTATGGCGATCTCCAACATCCGTTTTCCGTGCTACATGTTGCATCTCTATCACAGGATGAATACTCTCCAATTAACTCACAATATGCTATTGGAATTCATGGCTATATCCTCGTTTATTCCATTGCATCCCGCAGTTCTTTCGACATGATCCAAATTGTGTATGACAAGATCATCGATTTTAGTGGCCTTAGTGAAATACCATGCGTAGTGGTCGGAACAAAGGTTGACCTTGCACCTGCGGGGTGAGTCTCAACCTATAATGCCCTTTTCCTTTTCCAGTTTCCCAGTCCCAGGTGGAGCTAGTCGTGTGTTTCGACTCCCATCCAATCCTTGATCATCTCAATCTTGAGATGAGCTGTTGTTTGATCAATACGCTCATGCCTTCTGTAATGGTGTTTCTTTCAGACGGCAAGTCGAGACGACCGATGGTGAAAAACTTGCCAAGGCAAATCAAGCTTCATTCATCGAGGCTAGCGCGAAGGAGAACACCAATGTCGGTAGGTTCAATTCAAGGTGACCAATTGTTTTACGGGTTCTCACAAGGTGCTATAGGCAAGGTATTTGAATTATGCCTGGCCGAAATAGAGAAACGAACAACACCAAATCAAACAGATACAGGGGGAAAGGGGTGCCTTATCATGTAGAAATGTTATGCGTCTTTTTGGATGCCTCTATATCTTATCTTGCTCTCGGTTTTAGAGTACTTCTGTTATTAGACACTTAGGAGCCCACCATTTCTTTTTTGTACTAACTGTTTCGTTGGGTATATATACGTATCTCTAGATGACCTGGAGGATACATCATCTGCGGATATCATAATTCGCCTCTCTAAATCTGATTCTCCACAAAGTTACCCCAAAATAACATTTTGCCACGGATATGATGAAGGTTCGAGCAGGTCTCAACCGACTTTGAAACATTGCTGCTAGACGTCACCTGGCCAACGTACTGATACGCCGAGAAATTCCAAACAGGAAAATACTTGAACCACCAGTTATTTGTTTTTGGACGAAGCGTTAGAACGAATGCGGAGGTACGCTCGACTTTTCGGGATATTTTCACAACAGCAATAGACACGAGGTAGCACTACATTTAGACATGAATATGCACCAACACAGTCCGACTCTCCCAACCCCCTTGCAGCTGGAAAACTCGGTAGCTTCTCACTTTCCTAATATCGAATTTGAATGTTTCATCTGCCGATCGAGATAATCACCAAAATGATTCTCCGAAAATCATGTCGGTGGCAATATAATTAATGAACATTGATCCTGAGCAAACCAACATTCCAATTTCGACTAGACTCCAGACGTTCGCCATATCAAATGCACCCAATGAATGATCTCCTTGTTGACCAGTTAACAAGAAAGTGATAGTATTCGGAAATTCCCTGTCGCGACCGTCTATAGAATCAGATATGGCTTATTTACATCAATTTAATTAAATTTGTGCGGGAGTCTATGTCAGTCGGTGGAAATTTTGAAGAAGGCTCACCAGTCACTCCAGATATCTTCGTCATGCCCACCCCCGGCAAACAGTGAAAATTTGAATTTCGTACTTACATCATATGGCTCCATTTGCTCCGAGAAGCTACTGCTATTGTCTGAGGTCCACCTATCAAACGTATTGCTTTACTAATTTGTTATGTCATGGCTATAAACTCGCTATGTGAAACGTACCTGGGCCGAAGCTGATACCTCCACCGTTTAAATATTTCAGATACCACCTCATCAAGTTCCCGCAGGTCAGGATCCGAGAGAACCCAAGTCGCGTCCGGTCTGTAATGAGACCTTGTCTCCCACCATATGTCGCTCTGCCGATTATATGCCACCATCCATAATACACAACACAGACAACTTGCTTTACTAAGCCCAATAGGTCAATAACCATCTTCCATGTCTGATGTGCGGCCAAAATAGAGAATAATGCGGAGTTCGAGGTGAAGGCATGTATGCACTGTTCGTTGCCACGGCTCAACGATGGAAGGTTTCCGTGCTTTCCATCCTGCTAGTTGTTGCGAAGACAAAAAGGACGCACGACGGACAGCTTCCAGCGGAGTCTCAGGGTCGATGCGAACGTCTTCTTCTCCCTTTTGAACCCCCAAAAGTTCATCCGTGACCCAACGATATCGGTTTGGCCCTCCTAGCCGCTTTGCACACCATTGAATACCTGACAGGGGAATGGACGCCATCAACGTAGCGACACATTTTTTTCCGCACGCTGAAATCTCTGCACCTTCTGTTATCCTGCATCTTCCAGTCTGACCCATTTTCGCAAAAAGTAGCAATGTGCAGTCGTTGAGGCAAGGAAGTTTGAATACAGAAATATCCTCCACATCGAGTCCCTGGGAAACCACTCGGGCGACTAGTACGGTAGCATCGAACAAAGTTCGCATTAAAAGCGAAAGTGGTTAGCCTTCGTACTCCTTTATTATAGAACTAGCACCTCGAGAAAACTCCCCTTTAATGTCATTTGCGACAAGGTGTTGTGTGCCGAAGAATGCTGGTCGAGTTTCGAATAGAAATCGTCGTAAAACTCGGATTCTTAGATAGAAGACAGCAGTTTCTGAATCCACTTGATCACGTTCGCTCGATAACGTCGAACCAAGAGAGGAAATAACTCTCTCACTCCACTAACCCCCGGACTGCAGAGACTAGAGAAAAGCTCCTTTGCATCGACTAGATCTCCTGAGGTAGGAGTTCCGTTCTTTGCTAAAATGGCCTCCACACCCTTGCGCTTATCAAAGGCAACTGAAAAGTAATCTCCTGGTAGACCAATGGTCAACAGCAATGCGATGGTATCCAGAAGTTTCATTTCCTGGACGGCGTCGACGTGCGATACCGTGTAATCTGGATAATCGAGTTCGTGTAAGAGCAAAAGTCGTTCAGAAAGAAGCGTTTGGTTGTGTTTGAAGTTCGACATGGTGCGGCGCTCACGCGACTGCACTGAGAGAGTGCGGGTAGATGAGTGTCTGGATTCGAGAAGGATTTGAGGTCATCAAGAGGAGTGCGGGTTATGAAATTGCCGGCCGCATTATGCCGAACATACAATTATCAGCTTGCGATATTTAAAAACTTGATGAAGTGCCATTTGTGTCAGTGACGAGCAAGCCTGTGATGATCCAGCAATAGCCAGTGATCCAGCCAGCTAGCTAGCTATTTAGCCATTTGGCTGATGGTGCTGGCTAAATAATTATTTGGTAGACATTGGTGTAGATGATATTACTGAGATCCCAAGTATTTATTCTAAATTCAAACCGTTTGTAGGAGATGTCGTACTCGAGCCATATACTACTGTATCAATCAGTTGAACGCGTTCACAATCCTCCTAAATAAATAGTACCTCTTTAGTACATATACGAGGAATGTGTGCGTAACTGAAATTGATGAAACAAGACCATTAATCGTTTTTAAAGATCTGATGATCTTTACAAGAGGTCAATGTTAGCCATCGTGAGGACTACCAGTCGCCCGGTAGGCGACCAGATCACGGTCACTCGGTTAGTGACTGCTACGTGTCACTCGGTTGGTGACAATGAGACAAAGATCCCATGGAGCAGAGGTCTTACATTTTTCTCTGCTTATCGTCCATCTTGGCTCGACGAAAACTTTTCATTACTACTGAATCTTCGATTCCATCAACGTCTTGAGAATGAGCCATGAAGCCTTCCAATCATTTGTCACCGTGCCAACCCAACCCCAACAGACCAACAGCAATCAAACAGTCACGGGAGCGAGAACATCTCTGATGAATCGACTCTCCAGTCTGCCACCACCTCCTTTGCTCCTACGGCTGGGACTGCAGCTTCAAACGATGTCAGAGATCACATCAATAGTCTCGACCAAATCCGACGGGAGTATCTCTCCTGTGGGATCACCCACACTGAGGGAGTTTTACGGGGATACAGGTATTTGCAGCGAGACTGGAATATCACCGATGATGAACGAATGCTCTGTTTCTCAAATTTTCTCACCTCAATTGCAAAGGACAAGCAGCCCGAGGCCACTAGTGGACTCCAGAATGCCAACGGATCTCATGGTGATGGATCCCGACCAACTGCAGAACAACTCCTTAGCGAGGTGACTAGGAATGGTGGACATAGAGGAGAAGAGGCTGGAGATGATGTTGAGAGAAGTGACCTCTGGGAAGAGAAGGAAGAAAAGAACGATGAAGCGAAAGGAACAAAACATGTCTGGCCACAGGATTTTCTGTGGTACGAAGACCCAAGGAAGGAGTCTCATCACTTCACCGATAGTATGCGACGAACGCACCTCATCCTCAAGCTTAATCAAAGAAGTCTTGAGCTCATGCAATGAACTGCACAAGCCTCCTCAGGATGACCCTCCGACTTCCCTGATTTTGAGTGGGCAAACATCATCCGAGGAAGACCTATCAACCTTGACAACATTTTCATCAGTCTCTACTGTCCTTGATCTGTGCCATTACATACTGCACACATGGGAGGAGTTGAGGTCATTGTTCAAGACCTCGACCTCAGTAAGTGGTTCGAAACAGCAGTGGACTGGTCAACTGCTTGGAGAAGGTGCACGAAAGTGACCTCGGTTGTCTTTCCATACCAAAATGATGAGCTTTCAGCATACAGGGAACATATTGAAGGTCTTTTCACATCCATCACCACCACCCACCATTACAGGGTCTTCTGCTATGATGAAGCAGTTTGAAATTCAGTCAGAGGAGAGGAATCTTTATTCCTCCTCGATAACGCAATCCAGCACTGACATGCTACCTCTTTCCTTTCTTTATTCAGAACTGAGGCTGACTCAGAATCTACAAAAGTCAGGAAGGGACACAAAAAGGGTTTGTGCAGATAGTTCAATGGAAAAGGATGCAAGTTCGTCAACTGCCACATGCCTGCAGCATATGCTGAAGTGTCAAGCATGGACGAATGGTCTGTCCTCTCAAAACAGAAATCTAGTAGTTCAACCTAAATTTCTATGCTATAATCACTGGGATCTCGACAGATGTTCAGCCCCTATGGTATTACCAAGTCCCTCTCTTCTTCCACACAACTATGCTATTTTGTCCATGATTCACCGTCATCAGCATTTATTCCAAATTATAACTCCGATAAATATGTCTAAATTTCGTCAACTGTTAATACAGGTGAAACATCCTAATCCTTATTTCTTTAACTCTGTTTGTGATGGATTTGTGAGAAGTTTCTGGCCTTGGGCGAATGTTGAAGTTGAAGGTTATCCGGAGACACATGACAAAGGAGGGAGAGAAATGAAGGAAGAAGAGAAATTGGAGTTTGTAAGAAAGCAATGAAATGTGGAAATTCTAAAGGGAAGGTTCTCGAAGTCTTTTGGTCAGGACTTATTGCCAGGCATGTACTCTGTTCCTATCTTCACGGTACCCAAGGAGGGGTCTAGTAAACTCTGCCTTGTCATGGACCAGAGTGCTGGCAGGTATCCTGTCAATAGAATGACTATGCTACATGAGCTCGCCTTCCAATGGATAACCTCATCCATTTAGGTGAACAGCTTCTTTGTGCTCATCGAGGACTCGGTCCTGGAGAAGAATTAACTTTATTTAAGAGTGATCTTTCAGAGGCATACACAACCTCTATATTTGAATAATACACATGTACTATGCAAACATTATGCAAACCTTACCATAATTTTAATTTACATAGTACATGTATATTATCTCAAACATATCTAAACCTTATATAAACAAACCTTTAAAATGCACATTATTGAATTCTTTTTTTACATATGTTTTACATAATATGTGTGTACTATGTAAATTACATTTATGGTAATGTTTACATAAGATTTGTATAACACATGTGTACTATTCAAATATAAAGGTTGTGATACCGACTACTTCCTGTTCATCCGATTTGGCAAACCAAGCAAATTGTGACGGTTGATGGATTTCGTCATGTCGACCGCAACAACGTTTTCAGTGGCTGTCGTTCTGGGGATCTATTCATTGCCTTCATGTCTCTTGTCATATGGGTCGCAAGCTATGTGTAGAAGATCGCCGGACTTTGCAATTATGTTGATGATGTGTTTGGTATCGACCTCGTAAACAACACATCACGTTATGAACCCTACAAAACCATTCTTTCATCCAAGCAGGCTCATCTACTACATTGTTGAGATACTCTCGGAATACCTCACAAACCAGAGAAGCAATTGAATGGCCAGCGGTTGACTATTATTGGCATACATGTCGATGCCATTAACCTTACCTTTTCCATGCCACCTGATCGCAAGGAAGCCCTTCTCAAGGAACTCGACCGTTTTATAATCCGTCGAGGTCATAATGTTCAACATAAATCATTCTTGTTGAAGGACTTCCAACGTGTATATAGTGTATATGTGCCAGTCTATAAAACCATCTTCCGTTGAAACCTACCTCACCGGAATCTCCCACAATTTTGCCCCCATCTTTCCTCAAATAAAACACTGGCGCACCTCTGCACTTGTGCAACAGACCTTGCGAGGCTGCAAACGGCTCTACGGAACCCCCATCACACGCAAATGGCCTCTTACGCTCAATGAACTTGTTTCCATTTCTCGGGCTTATCAAACCAAATGCCACTTCGATGACTTCCTATTCCTTTCCATTTTGTTGACTGGTTTTTTCGCCTTACTTCGACTGGGTGAAATGACCTATTCCAATGAACGAAGTCTCGATTGCCCAAGAAAAATGGTACAACGATCATCTCTTATGCTAACTACGATGTCTCTTCATTTTCTCCTTCCTTACCACAAGGCGGATCATTTTTATGAAGGAAACACTGTCCTTATCCACTCCAATCCTACTGTTGCTGACCCCGTTAAAGCAATGACTGAATATACTTGTCTCCGCGACCGCCGTTTTCCACACCACTCTGAACTCTGGATTCGGCATGATGGTTCTCGGCCTCGTCGTAATTGGTTCCTCAACAGATTGCGAGCATTCACATCTTCAGATATGGCCGGCCACTCTCTCTGCGCTGGAGGTGCTACAACCCTGGCTGAACATGGAGTCAGACTCGACATAATTCAGGCCATGGGTTGATGGTCTTCTGATACGTTCCGCACATACATTCGCTTACATCCAATGCTCCTCCATGCCTCCATACAACACCATACCCATTCCTAAAAGAAAAACTACTCCATCACCATCTCCATCATCAATACTCTTCTCTTTAATATGGATTAGCCAGTACGCAGTTTTTCGAGGAGTTTACTGTACTTTTAATACACTGGACGGCTGAACTAGTCCGGGAGGGGGCAACTGTCACTCCCGGGACGAACCGGCTATTCCTTTCTTGTCCGAGCACCAGCGTCATTGGCCCAAGGTCGATTACGCGAAGGTTAAGAATTTTTTTTTCGAGCAAACAGTTCTGTTCACAACGAAAATGGCTCCCAAGTAGATGTGAGCCTCTACGTTCTACATCAGGGGGCGGAAGACGAACAAGTCTGGTGGAAACAACAACAAAAAAAGTATGGTAAGGTTTCCGACGCAATCAAATTCGAATCTATGTATAAACTTGATTTACGCTTCTCCACGACTTATCGCTTCAGCAAGGCTCAACTCTAAGGCCAGTCGTAGATCTTCGTCAAATTCGTCTTCAACAGCCGTAGATCGTGCAGCGCGTCGTTGTTGGCTAGGTGATGACAATGCCGATCCAACACTGTGAATACTTGATGGTGAAGAGAGACCAGCGGATTTCATCAGCGGAGTGTTCCAAGCGGAGAAACGAAAAAGATTATTAGGAACTTGCGAAGGTCTACTGGATCCTTCCCCACGAAATTTGACAGGAGTAGCAGTACCGCTGATAGGAGGAAAATGAACATCGTCCTCAGCACTGGTTGATGGGGTAGAGTCACTGAGCAACGGAGAAAAAGAGACGTCACCATTGGCAGACGAGCAGGAGGAAGAGGCAGAAATGGGGATCAGATCACTATCCGAGTTTTTGGAAGCGATGTAGTCCGATGATACATCATCTGTATCCCAACAGAAGACAGCGTCTCCAAGCGTAACAGGATGCTCAGGGGAAGATGGATGATCGGGTTCAATTGCAGTGGACTGCCCCGCATTCGCATTGCGCACAGGTTCCTCTCTACTGAGCATTATGGCGTATTCGAGCGCCTCCTGCTCACTAAGACCCAAGAGATCATGACTAGCTTGATGTTCTTGAGACCTATCATGAACCTTGCGTGGTTTCTTCGGCTGCTGCTCCAACAATTGTCGCGAATCAGCAATACTTTGTTTCAGTTCGGCTTGTTCTGTAGAAATGAGTCGAGCTGACAAAGCGACGAAGCTGGGCGAACTTACGCAGCCACTTTCCTCCATGACCTTTCTTCTTCTTGTGGATACTGCCATCTATCGGAATTCGACCCCTTACTCCGCCACCGACGTTCTTGTTGACGTTTCCAGCTTTCCAAGTCAGAACAGCATTGCCTACACTGGCAACCATGACATCCCGGTCTGGACTGACAAGAATTTGACGGACGCGTCCATCATCATTGGGATCAACAGGGGGCGCATGTCCGCGTCCACGGAATTTAGGAGTCGGACTGGCGAAAGATCTCAGCTCCTGAAACCTCAAGCCATCAAAAACGTGTGTTGTGCCACGAGAACTGCCAGTAATCAAGGTTGTACCATCCCAGTGGATAGCCGTTATGGTGGAACCGTCTGCATGTGCTTCAATTCGCTGGACGGGATGAATAACGCCCTTTGTCGAGTTGACGTTCCCTCCCTGCCACTCATAAACTCCGATGCCACCCATGCGATCCCCAGTAAGGACGAAACTAGACTGATCAGGTCTATACGCGAAACAGGGACGGACACATGATAATGGACCGAAAAGATGGTCGCCGAATGTGTCAATGTGAATCTGTAATTCACCCGTGTCATCGGCTGTAAGGGTAATTTTATAAAAATGGACGTCGTTTTCATACGCAGCGAGCAAAGTCGGCTCGGTCCGAGAAGCATGACAGTCGATGTGCAAGGAAGCGATTGTTCGAGAATCGATCGGTGAACTGGAAGGACACGGGATCGAAAAGGTATGCACGCTGTCAGTTTCCACATCATCCTGGTCCCTACCGAGTTTCGCATTCGGATCAAAGAAACCTGCGAAACCTGTGAACAAAAGTATATTGCCGCTCCGCGTACAGCCAATGATGAGGCCCTTGGTAGATAGTGCAGAAGCGACTTTGACGACAGGATCGATGGCAAGATCACATCGCTGCTGATCCGAGGACCAGAGGCAGCGCATAGATTGAGCGTTCCAAAGTTTGAAACGCCCATCACCTCCACCAGTGACGGCGAACTTATTACCATCCCACGTGGCGTCCAGAACTGGTCCATCATGCTCATCGTCGATGGAGCATCTTGTTAAGAGGAAGCCGACACCTCTTCGCGATAGGTCTATGGCTTTGTTTGCGGTTGATATGGTGACCTCACCATTTCTCTTGCCCCACAAAACCATCGCAGTGGCTCCGTCCGACGCGAGTACGCAGGTCGAAATATTAGGAGCAAACTCCACATTAGGATTACCAACACCATTCCCAATACGAGGTCCTGTGGAGTTTATGTATCCGGTTAAAATTCTGCCAGTAAGAGGCAACGACCGTGAAACGATTCCATAGGCTGTTGAAGCACAAAGTAACGCCGAGTGACTAGACATCATATGCATTGAGGATATGCCCGAATGCACGGGAATGTGACGAATCGTTGAGCTGCGAGACAATGACCATTTCCTGAAGTCAGAGAGTGTCAGATTCCGTAATAATCTCGCTCGGGGTATGCACAGGGAACCACGCCACAGAGTGCAGGTTGCGGCCCCTAGGACACACAAGAAAGTGAAACTCACTTCAAGAGATGAAAGCGGGTGATGAATTCCTGTTTCCACGTCTTGGCTTCACGCCTAAGAAGTAGACGTTTATGACAATCATGTAGGTCGTTCTGGAACCCGATACCCAAGAGCTGCTGGGCAAAGGCACGGTGCCAAGTGCCGTCATCCTTTACGTGGTCATAAAGACGTTTGCTGACCACGCTGAGTCTGAGAAGCGAAGGGGGGTCAAGATGAGATGTGACTCCTGTGAGGACTTCAGCAGGGATGTCAAGGATGAGGCGGAGAACGTCGCGTTGAGGGCCATGCTGAATATCAGAGATAAGGGTAGATTCTACGAATTCTGGGTGATGAAAGTCTTTCTGGGAGATTTGTGTGGGCCTATTGAGCATATAACTGGAGAGAAGATAGAGTATATGGCGTGTTACGCAGACTCAGGGCTCAGAGCGCTGGCTGCGAAGATGACTGGTCAGTTCAAGAGACCGTTTCTGTTTGTTTTCGTTTCATATCTATCATCGGCATCTTCCAGATGACTCATCCCCTCCTAAATATGTGCCGGTTCCGCTTCGTCAACCGGCATCTCGCCTTTTGATCCAGCGGTTTCATCTTGTACAATAAGCCAGATACTTGGCATCTTTAAAATCGTTCCAAACCGCAAGGGACAATTCTTTAGCTCTCCGGCCTGCTAGCATAGCCCTCTTGGACGCAACCTCACTCTCCCCGGACTTCGAATATCCGGAAAACCTCTCATCGCTTTGTCAATGGTTCACCGGATAGGGAACCGCAACATCCTCCTCAGCCCTTGTGCCTTGTACTTACTTATCCGGCTGAACACTTGGATATTCTTTTCCGCCTGCAAACTCTGGTCATCTGCTGAACTACCTTACCCTGTGAACTGCCACCAATAGGATGGTGAAGTAATCACGCCGCTAAATCATGCTCTCCCAGATCGGACTCAACAGGTAGAATACAAACAACCAAAAACTCTCGGTCCGTACCATAACTATCAACTGGATGCTTCAACGCACTATCTCGCCCGCCTCCCCCGGAATACAAAATCGGCAGGCGGAATTCTATTTTGATTGTCCAGGGTCTTCAACTGTTCAAATCTCGTTTTCATATTGCTTCGATGTCATGCAAATTACCTTGGACCCTAAAATCTCTATCCGAAGGCACTCGAAGACAGTGAATCGGGCCAGAATAACGGAGGCAGTGAGCGTTTTGAGTAAATCCTACTCAAGAGTTATTAGTTGCCGAAAAACTCACAATCCTAGTCAGATCCCTAAGGCCGATGCACCTGAGACAACAGCTATTCCTTTCCCCACAAGTTGGAGCGTCAACATCCGGGGAAGTAAAGTTGAAGTTCGTCATTATTTATATCCACTCTCATATCCGTTCAGATTTTCAAGAAGACTGGCATTATTGAAAGGATCGCACTCAGCAAATGACCATTATGGCTCGATCTATATCGATCGAAATGTGACGCTTCATATGCTCTTTTCAATTGTTGGATTGTTCCACAGTAGATTGCCGGAACGGACCGTCTCTACCGCACATCTTCTACGGAACTTACTCATATGTTTTTTCGAGAAAGCCTGTTTACGTCTTACGGCCGCGGAGATCTAGGCCTAGTCACTTAAACGATGACTCCGGACCTCGCACAGCATATCCGTCCCGAGCCTTTGACCACGCTACGGAACAGTGGTAGGTTGTTCGACGGAATCGTCAACGTTAGCCTATAACCAATGAGGTGCATGGGTTCGTCCGGAAGGCCAACGCACCCCGACTTTCGAAACGTGTAGGAGCATTGCTGACATTTGATCGATGCAACGTGCCCGTTCGTACTTCGGAAAGAACCCGACTTTACACGATGCCATAACGCCCTACTTACACGATTTCGGCTTCCGTTTTAATTCCATACCAGCCTGAAAACTGCAATCTTTTGAAGTAATCTAACTTCCTATTAGTGCAAGTTTAGGTTCTTTTGGTACTATATCTTTCACAGCCTTCGAAAAGAAACTCTAGATCTTGAGGAAAGATCTATCAATATCTTACGTTCATAATTCGCAATGCTTGCTCAACCTTTATTTACTTCAAGTGACAAATATAGCATCCTTTACCGAGCTAATGGACATGTCTCTTCGGCAAGGGTCAAATCTAGCACACATATTCAACGAGGCAAGCATTGAGTAAAATAACGAAAGAGGAACAGAGAGGTAGACCGAGCAGATATAAGTTGACCATCGCCTCCCCCTAACTTCTCCCCACCTGCAACGATTCTGCCTCATACTCGCTCTATATCAAGAGCTCTTATATTCATCCCCTTTCTAGCCTTACTCCATTACACCGATTACACTACGCCGCGATGCTCAATGCGTTCAAAATTAAGCCATTCGACCTCCAACCTATCTACGAAGAATGGAAGGACGGTCCGGTCTTCAATGGTAACCCGAAGAAGGACATGCCAGTCGAAGAATGGTTGGACAAGATTAAGGAGGGATGCGTCAAACGCGGTGTACCGGAGGAGTATTGGTACAAAGTAGCGCAACATTTCATGGGTCCCAAAGCGAAAGCGAGGTAGGTTACGATATCTTTTTCCGAGAAGGCAGGTCTGAGGCATCAGTATCCTAGAATGGATGAGCTGAAAGAAGTCATCCGAAAAGTTCACGGGGGAAAATATCGTTGGACCTGGAAGAAATTCCGCATTGCTATCTTGAACATGGGCTGTATGTAATCATATCGCATTTCGAGCTTCATCTTCGGCCCTAACGATTATTCGTCTTCCAGGGAATATCGACAAAAGTGAAACCCGAACAATTAATTGGAAGCCCTCGTGGTTTGCACGCAAGAAGGATAAGGATGACTCTGAGACCGCCGTACACGAGGTAGCTGAACCTGAACCAGCCAAGAAGGATTTCACATTTCCTGCCCTCTGGCCCTCCAGAAGGGGTTCCGTCTCGGAAACGCAACAAACAGACACCGCCTCCATTTCTCAGAATCGCCCACATGCGCGACCTCCTGCCAGACGTGCGGCGACAGAGCATGTCTTGTCAAGTGAAGCCAATCACGAAGGCAAACGCGAAACCCCTGCCCGTCGCCCCAGTTCTGCTCGTCGCCCCAGTTCCGCCCGCCGCCCAAGTCCACCTGCAACAAGATCCCATCCAGAATCAACCTCTAACACTCGCCCCCCTTCACGTAAACCATCTCTACCGAGGTCACAGACGCTCCAGGTTACAGAAATTCATACACCAGGAACCAGCCAGAATGATAGCAGCCAGAACAACGAGGGTGAGTCGCCGTTTGCTCTTGGCACAATCAAGCTTGTCTGTCACACATGCTCAATCACGTTGTTTGATATCAATCATATAGTACAAGCACAAGCACAAGCCCCTGTATGGCTGCTGAATGCGTGCAATGCGCTCGACTTCATGACGAGTGAACATCCCAAAGCCATGAGTGTCATCAGCGCTATTCTTATCACTGTTGGTTCTATTCCCGCGATACCAGCCATCAGCGCAGGCGCAGGCGGTGCAGTCCTCGCTTCTGGTGCTGCTCACGCAATTGGTGCCATCGCTGTTGGTGTTGGCCAAGCGATCAGTCTGACTGTCAAGAGTAGTCAGCAGACGAATCAAAACAACCAACAAAACCAAAAGCAAATTACGAATAGCACGCAGCATTCATGACCAAATCTATCATACTCTTTCATACCATTCTTCTCTTCATCATTATAGTCCAAAGTCTCTTGAATGATGATGCCCTCTGCGAGTCAGAGGGAGATCTATAATGTACCGAAATGACGTTTATGTTTTAAGAACTTTCATATTATTAAAGCAAAGTCATGTACAGTACCAAGTTAGTCATCGTCCTCGTCAGGTAATTCATGTGAATTCGGTAGTAGTTTGGGCGAAATCCAGCACTTTTCGTCCTCATGATGTAAATGGTCCGGTGTCGTCCACGGTACACCATCTATAAGCATTGCTCCTTCCTTGAGAAACATTTCGTCAACTAGTATCTGTGCGTCACGACACAATTCTCTGAATTTCGTCGGCACGGCTACGCGAAACGTCTGCGTAAATTTCGACCGTGGAATAAAACCGAATTTGGTCCATCGCTACGAAAACCGTAAGCCCCATTGTCACAAAAGATGCATAAAAATTTTCATACTTCGAAGGAAAGCTCATGGCAATGCAAGAACATTAGCTTCCTTGGTAGGGTAATTGTATGCCTGACTAGATCATTCAATTCCGGTACCTTGTAAAGATCGTCTCCGACGACAGGTGCTAATCTGGCATTGAGTGGCGCGATGTTCAGCAGACGAGCATACCCAGACCTTGGAGGCAATTTGCCAGATGAAACCGCAGCTGATTCTTGTGGTTAGTGTGCAGCTTCAATCGCATAAGCGACAGTGGCAATTTTGACTGGAAAATAAAGTTATAGCCAGGACAGTGGCGGGAGTAAAAAATCTGCCAGAACACACTGATGACCCAAGTAACTCCCATTCAGTCTTTGCCGCGGTCCCAAGTGGATCGAGCTGAACATGGCCCTTCACTTCGCTAAGACAGTTTTCGATGACACCGGAAGATGCAGGAAATTGATTTTCTCTCCCGTACACGACAGCCAAGTATGTCTTCCCAACTTTTTGGTTGAGAAATAGACGCGAGAGATTCCTGGCCCATTCTTGATTCCTACCCAGTATGAGCGCCCCGGTCGTATTCTGGGTCACCGTCAGCGAAAGTAGAACACTTCTTGTGAGTCGCTGACCTTGTTCAAGCTATGCACGTAATACGGTGGCTTTAGTAGGTTAAGGTATTGCTGGATACCTGGCGCGAGATTAGAGTCGGGACATGCATAGAGAAATTCTCCAACCTTTACAAAGGATATTAAAATTCATATACTATTCCTGAGTGAGCTTCAAATCTGCACGTTCTGGAGAAAGACGACTCGCCTTTGCTGATGTACTATAGCCCATTTGACAAGTCATGTCCGTTGGCTTGTTGGAGACAATTATGCCTCTGTCATAATAAACCATGTGTTTTTCCATGAATTTTCTGGCCTGTTCGATACTGCGCGGCTTGAACCTGACTCCCATTGTCGAGCGTGAATTTAAAGTGCGTGCGAAAGATGTCGGGCAGCAAACAATTTTTGACCGTCCAGTCGCGTGATGTCACAAGCCAACGAATGTCACTTTTTTCTTCCCTCTACATTTAGTCCGTATGCCATCCATGAACCTTGTCTAACTAGGTCAGATCGTATGGCATTGGAAGTAACGACCTCTCCCTCCCACTTGCACCTCAAATCCCTTGCAATTGAGCGAGACATACCTATGCACAAGCTCAATCACATTTTTTAGCAAGCAACAATCATATACAAGCACCTGAATGGCTGCTAATGTTTCAAGTAAAGCGGAAACTAGAGGTTTCGATTGACATTTCGGTCCTGCTCAGTGACAACAAAGTAGTGTTGATCAATGGGCTACTTGTTAAGGTTCTAGGATAGGAACAGCCAACAGGAAACTGTACAGAGTAAGAGAAAAATATACATGTTTAATGTACACATTATAGTTGAATGTCGGAAGTCGGAAGAATTTGGAATGAATGGAATGGGAAATAAATAAAAATGAAATGAAGAATCGTGAAAGGAAATATATGGTTCACCATCAAAAGCCGTATTCTCCAATGTTGAAGTACTCCAATAGGCTGCATGATGAGAGAACATCCCAAAGGCATGAGTATCATCAGCGCTATTCTTATCCTCGCTGGCTCTATTTCCGATATATCAGCCATCAGCGCTCAGCGCTCAGCGCAGGCACAGGTGGCGCAGTTCTCGCTTCTGGTGCTGCTCACGCGATGACTGCCATTGTCATTAGCGTTGGCCAAGCAATCAGCCTGACTGTGAAGAACAATCAGCAGACGAATCGGAACAACCAGCAAAAGCAAGCCAAATCACGAACGGCACGCATCATTTCTAGTTGAATCTGTCATACTCTTTCCTATCCTTCTGCTCTTCGTCATCAGCCTAGAGTTTCATGGATAATGTTCTCTGCGAGTCAGAGGGAGATCTATAATGTACCCGAAATGACGTTTATAGATTAAGAACCACTAGATTATCAAAGCAAATTATGTACAGTACCAAGTTAGTCTTCGTCTTCACCTTCGTCAGGTAATTCCTGTGAATTCGGTAGTAGTTCAGGCGAAATCCAGCACTTTTCGTCCTCATGATGTAAATGGTCTGGTGTCGTCCATGGTGCGCCATTTATGAGCATTGCTCCTTCTTTGAGAAACGTTTCGTCAACTGGTATCTGCGCGTCACGACATAAAACCCTGAATTTCGTCGGTACAGGTACACGAAAAGTCTGTGTATACTTCGAGCGCGGAGTATAACCAAACTTGGTCCATCGCTACGTGGTGGGTAAGTTACCGCTGTCACGAAAGATTTATTAGAACTTTCATACCTCCAAGGAAAGCTCATGGGAATGCAAAAACATTACTTTTTTTGGTATGGTAATGGTATGCTTGACTAGTTCATTCAGATATGGTATCTTGTAAAGATCGTCTCCAACGATAGGTGCTAATCTGAGCGTTGAGTGACGCGATGTTCAAGAGACAAACATCCCCAAACCTTCGAGGCAATTCGCCAGATGAAACCGCAGTTGGTGCTTGTGACCCGTGTGCAGCTTTAACCGCATAAGCGACAGTGGTACTTTTGACTGGAAGATAAACTTATTCAGCCAGAACAATGGCAGGAATAAAGTCTGCCTGAACGCACTGATGACCCAAGCAGCTCCCATTCAGTTTTTGTTGCAGTCCCACGTGGATCGAATCGAACACGGCCGTCTACTTTGCTAAGACGATTTTCGATAACGCCAGAAGATCCAGGAAATTGATTTTCTCTCCCGTGTACGAGAGCCAAATACGTCTTTCCAATTGTACGGTGGAGGAATTGAAGTGAGAGAGTCCTGGCCCAGTCTTGGGTCCTACCGAGTATGAGTGCTCCAGTCGTATTCTAGGTCACCGTCAGCGAAAGTAGAATGCTTTCTCCGTGTGAGTCACTGACCTGGTCCAAGCGGTGTACAGGATAGGGTGGCCCGGGTAGGTCAAGGTACTGCTGGATACCTGACGTGAAATTAGAATAGGCGTGCGCATAGAGAGCATTCTTCAACCTTTACAAAGAATGTTAAATTTCATAAACTATTCCTGAGTTGGCTTCAAATCTGCACGTTTTGGAGGAAGCCGACTCGCCTTTACTGATTTACTAGAGGACAGTTGACAAATCATGTTCTTTGGCTTGTTGGAGACAATTATACCTCTGTCGTAATAAACCACGTATTTTTCCACGTATTTTCTGGCCTGCACGACGCTGTTTGGCTTGAGTCCAATACCCATTGTCGAGCGCGAATCCAACTGAAGTGTGTGCGAAAAAAGTGCAGGAAACAAATTTTGATCGTCCAGTCGCGTGACGTCACGAACCAACAGCCAACACTGATAATGACGTTAATTATGGTAAGGTACCGAGAAATTGGGAATACATCTTTGCTCTAAATATGCTGAACAGCTTCAAAGGTTATCAACTCCAGCATTCCTCGATTAATCTCCCCTCGCGCATCATGGCTTCAACATATTTCTTGGAGTCCTCCTCTGAATAGCCACCTTCCTTCTCCAAAGTTTTCGCCAGCGCAGCTCTAACACCAGCGGGCATTTTATTCGATGACCTAATATAATATATTCGCATCAAAATCATGCCCAAAACAAATGTAACTAAAAGGTCGTACCCAGAAATATAGACCCAGGCCTTCTCATCTTCCAAGAGCTTCCATATTCGATATGAATCTTGCTCAATGAGGTCTTGAACGTACGTCCGCTTAACGCCTGCGGGTCCGTCACGAGAATGAGCGACGCGATATGTCAAACCACTAGTTTCAGAATATCTTCTCCATTCATTAGCGTAATGTTCGTCCTTGGTCGCGGAGCGGCACCCGAAATACAGAGTATTCGCTGCAACGCAAATCAATTCGTGTTCTGGACTGGTATCGGAAAAACGTACATTGTGAACCGAGGTTCAACCGCTCTTCAATGATTGCTCGCATAGGTGCAACGCCAGTGCCAGGACCAACGCAAATTACTGGGGTATTGATTGAGGGTGGAAGCTTCAACAGTCCCCTCTGGATTTCGATTTGCAGTTTGCTTCCTATCGTAGTCGTTTTGAGATATACCACATATATATCGCAAATGAGCTTACCTGGCCCTAAGTTGGAGAGATAGGTTGTACAGACACCTTTTCGCGGAATCTTAAGTTGTGTTTTATATTTCACTATTGCCGCACAAAGGTGCACTTGACGTTTATATGCCTGTAGCGATTTCAACGAAAGCAGATCCCGAAATATGTTCATCATTAGCTCTCACCTTGGCGGAGCTGGCTATAGAGAACTGCCGAGGCCGCAGGAACGGGAACACATCGAACACGTAGTTTCGAGGTATCGACGACTTCCTAAATTCAGATAGAATCTCTCTTATCGTCCGCTTAACTTTATAACAATATTCATATAATTCATCCTAAGCATGTCAGCACCTGAATTAATGTAGCGAAGAGATTACTTACAGCTCCTTCCTTGGACAAAAACTCGTCCAATTTTTCGCGTTCCGTCTCATCAGAATTGAAGTCTCTAAGATATTGAAAAAACGTTCGTCTCGGGATGGCATTGAAATCAAGATAGTGAGTAAAGAGGGACCTCAAGGTAAAAGTCTCGGGCAGTGAAGATGGAAGGCTCTGATCTACATTCGCTGAATAGTTGTTAGTGTTTACGACAGCAAGGGTTACATACCCTCAGATCTTCTTTTTATTGATAGCGGTTCATCAGCGATACTTGTCCAGCCTAAAGAATCAACAACATCTTCAACCTCCTGGGAGCTGGCTATCGGGTGAATCACGGCCAGATCACCCGGTGAGTAACTGAACTTTTATGAGCTTGACTAAAATCAATGGAGCCACCGACCTACTCGACGTCTTTCTCTAACTGGATTTGAATATGTCGAACATCTTGGTTCCAACCATTCGCTGTCATCCTCCTGTTGCTGATAATGGTCGCAGATAAAGATTCGGGGGAAGAGGGCAGCTTCGACTCTCTGGCGGAATCACTAGACTTCAAAATCACCCGAGACTCGGGGATCTGTGATTTTGGTATAACGGGTATATCGTTTGGAAGGGGATATAGATCCGATATCGTATCGGAGAGCTTAGTCAACCAAGGTTCGAAGGCATCGTCTATTCTACAGAACATATATTATTCATGTTTGCTCGAGTCACAGACAAAGAACCTACCCAAAAGGATGCTGTTCATCACCTTCGCCACGTTCACACACCTCTGTGGCTCCTAGACTCCTCAGCCTTTTCGACAACATCTTTGCTGGCCAACAGAATTTATCGTATGACGTGTCTCCAAGACCAAAAACCGCGAATGACAAATCCTCAAACAGGTCTGGAGGAAGACTCGCCGAGAGCAACATATTCCACATGGGAGTCATAGCGCGTGGCTCAACACCGGAGCCAGTCGTCGACACGACGAAAATCACAAAATCCTCCTCGACAAGATTTGCCTGTTTGTGTTTTCTAAGCCCAACGAGTACAAGCATGCGTCACGAAAAATACACACCAATGTATAGCAGTCAACACTCACGACCCGACTTTTGAAAAGTAGGTTTCTTGACTCGCGAGCAATCCTATCAGCGATATCTTGTGCAGTTCCTGTTTCAGTGGCGAAGAGAATCAGAAGCCGACGTTCGGGCATGTCATGCAGCCGCTGGGAGGACATTGCTATATCAGATAAAGGTAGAAATAAACAAATGCAAACTACGGTATTTATATCCCGTAACACGGCAGCTTATTGGCAAGTTTCTGTGTCTGGGGTATGACGAAATTTCGACGCTGATAGTTCATCCTGAATCATGCCATCTACGAAGGCACAGATCAGCCGGTATTCAAGATGCTTCTCGAACAATGGAATCGCACCATCAATACGAACTTGACTTCTACTTTCATTGTTGCAAAGGAGTATCTGAGACGCCTTGAAGGCGCCCCTGCGATAGTCAAAGATTAGGCTTCCATCGTAATGATCGGGAGCAGTGCAGGGAAATTTGGTTCGTCTTCCACTGGCTTTCAAATAGCACCCAATTCATCGAAACCTAGGTGAGGCAGGACATGCTGATTATGCGGCATCGAAGAGCGGTAAGCCTAACTTGGTTGTGGTCGTTTCAGTAGCTTATCGTCATCCCATAGTCATGATGTATGGATTCCTTCTGTCGCTCAAGAATGAAATTGTCAAGATTGCTCCGAGGGCTAGAGTAAATTGTATCGCACCCGGATGGACCAGAACCGTAAATCTCACTCTCCTTTCCTCTTGGTGTGAGTTACTATTCGTTGTAGCCTTTAGCAGAAAATTCTTTGAAAGATCCTGAAGTTATATACAAAGCTCTGGCAACGTGAATTACTGTTTCGATATTCGTAACTTTCCAAGCATTGATATTCCCCTCCTCAATCAGTAGTACGCCCCTCAAGAAAGCTGCAATGCCATCCGATATCGCGTCATAAGTCGTTATTCACGCATCTCGGAAAGTTTCCGGTCATATAACTGGCCAACTTCTCATGATTACCGGTGGAATGGAAGGTGAGTGTCAATAAACTCGCTTACTCCAATGTTAACATATCTGGTCACAAGGTCGACTTCAAAATAAGATGGAGGAACTTTGATTCATCTGAGTCTTTGAATATAATTCGCCTCGGTCAAAACTGGATTAAGCAAGATTTTTGGATCCAGGACTCAATGAACTGTGTATTCCAGGTGTTCTCGGCGTTCAAGAGAAAATTATCGGTTTCTTCAACTCGATTTTCAGTACAGCAAGCCCGAAATGACGGGTTCTCTGCACTACTTATTCTGTACTGACAGCTCACATGACACTGACCGAGGGTTCGTTGATGGATGGATGTTAAGATACCTTGAGCTATGACAACTTGCCCTGACGAAGACAATGATTGACAAGATTTCTTCTTTCTATATGTTCAAGTACAGGTTCACATTCAGCGACTGTTCACATTTTCTACTTTTTCAATCCCAGAACCTCAATAGCGACGTTACGTGTAAGACTGTTCAACTCCTCCGCGGAGAGAACCGAAGGCAAGGTTTGAAGCCAAGCTTCACCCTCAGGTATCGCAACCTTTAATTTATCTCGGTTACAGCCTGAAATCGAACTTTGGAAGTGTCCTTTTTTACTCACAAAGGGATAATCAACGGAATACATGATACGGTCCAACCCAATAGTGTCCATGTGGAATTTCATCAGAGGAGTTTGAAAGTTCCCAGACGTTGTCTCCCAGATATTGGTCTGCCAATAAGAACTGACGTTAAGTTTCATTGGCATGCCGTTCGGAATCTGACGCAGGAGCTCTGACAGACGAGACGTTAGTCTATGTGTCATTTTGAGAGGAACCGACTTACGTTCATCTATCCTGCCAAGATCTGATGGAATGCGTTCACCCAGATGGCCGACGATAATTTTTGCTTTGGGAAATCGGCTGAAATTTATTATAATTAGTCGCAACAAGAATAAGGAAGATGAAGACAATTACTCAAAAACTCCGTTCGTACAAAGCCTGAAACAGGTATAAATCCATCGGATAAAAACCTAGTCGCATTAACGAACTACATACCCCAGGACGTGGTTTGACAAAGTGGCGGCGAATTCTTGGGCAGGCCCTTTGAGCCATCTAGCATGTCCGGTCATGAGGTTGCCTATTTGCGGAATGTTGGAGCGTGGATGGAAGTAAACAGGCACGTCAAGGTCAGAGACCATTTGCCAAAACACGTCATATTCAGGCTGATCGTAATAAAGAAGTGTGGCTGAAACGCGATTCACTGACAGTGATTCATGTAAGATGAGTGATTTCTCACTGTTATCAGGTCCGGATTGCTGATAGTCGTTCACCAATGCTCCTAGAGTTGTAGATTTAGTGTCGATAGTCGGGACGTTGAAATCCTACATGCCTAAGAAACCAAGTTCCGTAACGGTACGGTTCAGCTCAAGAGCGGCATTCGTTGCATTGTGCATTGACAACGAAGCAAAGCCTCCAAACCTTTCTGTGTCGTTGGCAATCGTTTCCGCGAGCCTATTGTTTACTGTGACTGCCATATTTTCGGCCTCAGCAGGATCAGACAATCCTTGGATACATGGGTTAGCGCAAGACACAACCATCTGTGAGAGAATGTGAAATGGTGAGCAGTCCAGAGAATGTGTTTTAAGAGACATTGTCTTACAAAATCAATACGGTTTTCATCCATGAACCGACGACGTTGGTTGTGAATGTCTAATAGATTAGCCTTCAATTCTGCATTTGTCCCTCCTAAAACCATATCAGCTAGGGAAGAAAAAAAAACATGATCTGTTGAGTACCCAATGCTGCGCTTGTGTTACTGTTTTGGTCAAACGCCTGTGTGTCTTTTCAGATAGAAAAAATGTGAACTCACCCGATCTGAAAAATGAGCTCCGGGATAGTCCATGCTTCTTCAAGAACGATTCTTCCGTTTCCATTATTCCTCCATTCTCTGGAAAGGACTTGCGGAAGACTCTTTAGGACACAGACCCCAAGGACGACAAGTCGTAGGGCAGCGAGTGAAAACATTCTGTTGGAGAGACGAAAGATTTCTCAAGAGCAAGATCATCGGTTTATAACGAGGGTTTCAAAAAATGGCATCTTCATCCAGCTCGTAGTTCACACCCCCGGATTTTTGACGACGTGAACGAAAACAGTTCAAGAATCAAACTGGTGATGTGAATTTGCAGTACAGTGGTCTATGCGGAAGGAACCCCAGTAATCCAGATTAAGTCTAGACAAAATAGGCAGGTGAAAGTGAGCCGCATGTACTTAGTTTTCGATAAGAACAATCGTCTCGGTGTCGGATTCTTTTTCGGCTTCGTGGGATCATGTGACGTCATGTGATCATCCAACAGGTCAAACGCGCTTCCGCCGGTTTGTCTCTTCTCGTCCGTTCATCTACATCGCTGATAGCGCTAGTCAAAGTCTGTAATCATCTCTGACATTTAAATCACTAATATTAAGTTTACGCTCAGAAAGCTTTCCTCTGAGTCTTGTCGAGCTTTCCCAGAGCTTCTGTTGAATTTTAATCTCATTGGCTCCACTTCTCGCTTCTCAAAACGTGTCAGAGGATCCTTTATCTCACACTTCTTGAGGCAGACCTATGGACCCAAGTACCAATTTCTTCCACGCGATTTCACCCTACCTGCCTGAAGGAGTCCTCCAGGGACTGAGAAATACACCCGTGGACGAACTCGCACTGGACAATCTCGTCAGGTTGATCAATGGTGCAGAACCCTCACCTCACTCCACACCGGAAGTAAAAGATCAGTGGGCGGCGAAACGTACATCCGTCTCAACATTACTATCTTCTATAACTCGCTCAAACTTGAATGACAACAAGCGTCCCTTGGAAAACATTGAGTCTGATCTCGCAAACAAACGACCGCGTTTATCTCCATCTGAAACCTCGAACCTGGCGCCCGACAACTTGACCAACGGTCGAGTTGTATTTTCTTTGTCCTCCGTTTCTGCCAATGCCCCAGTGCGGAAAAAGATAGATATCACAATTCGAGAAGATTGTCTCTCGTTCACCAATCCGACCAGCAAGGCCGAAGAAACTCCTCCTATAGCACTCTCCTCATTCCGACGCGCATTCCTTCTTCCCACTCGTGGGAAGACGAAACCTCACTGGACAGTGGCCGTTTTATCATCTGACTCCCAACCCAATACTCGTGGAAAATCAGCAAAATTATCAAACGAAGAAAATCCCCAAATTATCTTTGGTATACATGCGAAACTCACCAGTCCCCTCAACACGGCCACATACGATGCCGAAGGCAACCCTTCTGTGACCACACACGCCAAAAAAGCTGAATCTCTTCCCATCCTTCGAGAATTTTTTGATCATCTTCGGATACCTCTTTTTGAGCCGACTCCCAGTGTATTCAAAAGTGCGGCACCAGGCCTCGGCAGATCTGCCGTTCGAGACGGTGTGCCTGGAATAGAAGCTTATCGCTCAGCTAAAGCGGGAAGTCTATGGTTCATGCCGGAAGGCATCCTCTGGGGCGAATCTAAGCCATGTGAATTCTGGGCTGTAGAGGATCTAATTGGAAAGACGGAAGGCCTAAGGGTTCTTGGTGGGGTTGGAAAGACATGTAGCGTGATTCTCACGCGGAGACACCCTGACCCCTCCCAAAAGGAAAACGGAGAAGACAAAGTGAATTTGGACGATGAAGCGGAAGAGGACTATGGAGAAGAAACTGAGTTCTCAACGGTAGACTCAAAAGAGAAAGGTGTAATTGAAAATTGGGTTCGCCAGTATCGACATCTATTTGGCACTGCTGGAGGTCGAGTGCCTTACGAGGATTCAAACAAAAGAAAAGTTGTACCTAAAGGACCTCTCACGATTCACCAGATAGGCGATGAATCGGATTCTTCAGATGGGGAATTCTCCGTGTCCTCTTTGTCTTCTGGTTCCTCGGATAGTGGCTCCGATGATGCAGAACCCGATGAAGAGGAAAGTGGAGACGAGGAAGGCGTGAGTGATGGAGATGCTGATGCAGGTTCAGCAGGGGAAGGTGAAAATGAGGTTGAACTTGATGAGGAAGAGGAAGAGTTGGATCCAGCACATCATCCCCTCCTTCGGGCTGGCGCGTTGCCGCGGATATCCAAGACGGTCATGGACATGGCTGTTGGTATGCTTATGAATGATATGGCGGACGATGACAGTGACGAGGAACAAGTTGATGAGTTGATGGAATGAGTATTGATTCACATAAGTAGATCGACTCACATAAATATTCTAAACAAAAAAAAAATCGAAATTGGGTTCAATTCTATCTGACCTACAGTATCACCGTACCTCAGATCCCGACATAAATTTGAAAAATGTAGGCCAGATGTTGTATGGACCGAAAAAGGGCGAGCGTTGGTTGGAAGCAACAAGTAATGATTATCAAAATATTAAGGAAAAGGTATACACTTTTGATGGGTTCTATATCACAGTTGCGCAATGAATCGATGACTATCGATGCATATGGCTCTGTACTGTGATTCGTGGTATTCGTCCTCAAAACTATATGAACAACACGTTCCGGCCCTTGCTGTCAAGGGTTGTCATATTGTGCACGAATAGATGGTTGATCCCATTTCGAAGAAGGTATGTCATTCCTCCAAGGTGAGTCAATATAAGAAACTCGTAGCAAGTTGAATCAAAACATTTAATTTGTCAATCAATCATTAAGTGAACGCAGCGTTAATTTCCGGGCTAGGACTAGCATTACTGCAAGCATTTAATGCAATACCAGTCTTGTGTTACTTTTGTTCTTGCTCACGTCCACCCAAAATCATGATTATCTTCTCGTATATAGTAAAGACAATCCCTCCACTCATCTATTCATCACGATCAGAGACAGAATATTTACGATAGTCCTGTAGCCACTCACCACAAGCCTGGCTAGACGAGGCGTAGTTCCCGTCCAAAACCGGAAAAGACTTTCCTCCGTGAAAATACGATACGCACAGTGGAATGAATTCCTATATTGAGTTCGAGCTTCTAGAGTTTGCATCCGAGTTTTGATAACACTAAATGTGAGCGTCTCAGTCAAATAAGTGGCCCCGTACAAACCATGCAGAATCTTACTCCAAAGGCATGGTTGTGAAGACTGTTACAAGACCAGCAATAGCACCTATTCCAAATGTGATAGCGCTAGGCAGTGGTTGACCGGGTCTAGCTGTTCCTTGAACGAATTGCTTAAGAGTCAAGTAGGTGGTGAATCGAACAGAGGAATTGGCTCCTTGTCGCATCATCTGCCAAAAAAAAATCAGAGTCGGCGTCTGATTCGAAACGAGCAGGATGCTCACCACCGGAAACAGACCACGATAGATACCAAAAATACCCTCTTGCCGGATGATAGATGCAGTTCCATGAACGAGACCGCGATACTGAGGGTTGGGACGTTTAGCATCATCGATAAGTTTCGTCCTAGTTAGCTCGAGATTAAAGAAGCTGTCAATGGAGCAGAAGAAACGAACGCACTTGATAGTTTCTGAAGGAGTGACCGCGAAGATAGCCTCCATCATCCCAGCTCCCAGACCAGCTGTTCACGAGACGTCATGTTCTGTCTTGGACCAATACAGATAGTAGATACCTAGAAGGCTTCGAGGCGTGGAGACCTTGCCCTGACAAAAATAGTTGAATATCTCAGACAAAGAATGTTTTGACTAGACTTACCTCGGAATCCGCTAAACGATGCTTGAAGTTGTCGTAACTCACGAACCGCACGCCTGCCTTCATAGCATTTCCAATCACCAAAGCCATACACCCAGAGTATAATCCCATTATCCCATGTTTTCTGACCGTATCTCTGATAATGGCAATAGGTCCTTCTTTCTACCGCGCACATGTCAACGAATGTCGTCACGCAGAGTGTCGCGGCGCTGACTTACTTTTCCACCAAACTGGGAACGAGTTTTGACGAATTCGGTGGGGTACGTTACAAATCTAGAGGTTTTCAACCGGGAACGAAGGTGCATGCGGCGGATGCTACTAACGCTTCAACTGCTCCAGCGGTCGCTCCGGCAATGCTGTGGATGAATGTGATGTTCATTTCAGATAGAGGACATTAGTTCGAGTGTTCCTACAGAGAGTGAGAGGTCTTTTCCTTCTTGAAAACCATCCTGAGCTGGGCTGGTGGGAGGAGGAGGCTAAGTGAATATGTGATTCCATCAGAACGGTTTCGCGGCCGAAAAGGGTATGGCAGACCGATCATTCCGAATTCTGAATTAGTTTCGTTTGTTTTCTGACTTTGATTGTTGTCAGTAAAGTTCCAGGCTTGACCCTCTCTTACTCTGAACCACGAAAATCTTACGAAGCGCTTAACGAGCGTGGAAACTTCCGACTCACAGATCGGACCGACCTAAACGAAACTTGAACTAAACCTTCTGTTTACCCGTTGACCGATGTCCAACATCCTCCTCCTCCGTTCGCCCAGCGAAACCGCTCCAGACCCATACGAGCGCATGGCCGAACATGCGTCTTATAGTGCCCATTCTATTTCAGTCCTTGAAACATCATTCACCTATCGTCAAAACCTTCAGCACCTTATCGCAGCTGGCCCGGGTTCCAAAGACTATGTTGGGGTCATAATCACCAGCAAACGCTCCTGCGAGGCCTTGACTACGGCTACAAGGGATCTGTTAGATCAGGAACCACATTCAGGTCCTTCTCTAAGTGTGTCTCGCCACTGACTTTGTCCACTGCTTCTCTGAAGCATATATCTTTGTGCAGTCTCTTGGACTAAGGTTCCCTTTTACGTCGTCGGGAAAGGCACTGCCTCTGCTTTGGGAGAATTTCAGATCATGTGTGGAGGGAACTCTCTAGATCTTCGGGGTGAAGCTGCTGGCACTGGCGAACAACTTGCTCACTTCATCTTGGACGACTTGAAGACAGGTCATCCACGTGAGAGGAGAAGAATGTTGTACTTGACTGGTGATAAAAATCGAGACACTATACCTAATACGCTTTCAACAAAAGAGGGAAAGCGACTTGGCATTGAACTTGATCCTATTCAAGTCTACGAGACATGCGGTTCATCTACTTTTGCGTCCGATCTAGATTCTCTGCTTCAGCGAAAGAAATCAGGCCAGTATTCATCTTTAACACTATATGTATTTGCTCTTGAACATTTAACTTACAGACGACGATTGGTGGATAATCTTTTTCGCACCTTCATCCACGGCATTCACTTATCCCTTCCTACAAAAGCACTTTCGCTTTACAAATTGCAAATCTACGCCTACCGAGATCGTTACAAGTTCTGCATCCGACGCACATAAGCCTTTAGCTCGCGTCGGGGCAATTGGTCGCGTAACATCGACTTATCTAGAGGAAGAATTGATGGTACGCGTAGATGCTGTAGCCTCAAAACCGACACCGGAAGGACTGTTGGCTGCGATCTCCGGGAGGATTACCAGCCAGTCCCTTTGAATACGAGTTGTTTCTCTAGACTCGTGTATCTTCAATGGTAATTTTCGCCATTGAGTGGAAGATCAACCCCAATAATAGTTCATGTTGTATGGAACCGTCTGCAATCCCTTGGCATACACTGCATTTCCGATGGGCGTCGACGTCCGGGGGATATAGTATCAGAGACGCTTGCTTTCAAACTATGCTCACAACTCTCTAACGAAGCAAATACCCTGGACTCGAGGGGCAAATTACACTAGTAAATTTTATCCGTAGCGGCACAATCGTCCTCTAGTCAAAAATTCATATGGCATACATTCAGGCTCTAAATGATACAACTATGCTGACGCCTTACAAAACAATTTCATTGGTTCAAACGGTATGATATCAAGATACCGAAAGTTGTGTCGTTGTTTTCATTTGAAATCACTGTTCAGTGCGCAAGAATAATCTTCGAAGATGGCACTTTTAAAGGCTCTCAATCCCATCAGTCAATATATATCAAACATTTATAGCATCTGCATGGAAAAATTGCTACTAGTAAGAGCCAATAATTGTCCGCAAGAAGGGCCAAGACGATACGGATACAAAGGGGCTACATTACTATTCAGAGATCAAAAGTAAAGAGACATATTCTGAAGGGACGTCAGCTACTGTTCTCCAGAAAGTGTGAATGAAACACCACCTTCAGAAGCCACAGAAGTGGTTTGGAACCTCCTCGTAATAGATAGGAACATCGCCAGGGAAATTCTCGATATCAAATCCCGTCAAATCCTTCAAACCCTGAACACTGGACGTGAAACCTTCCTGATCATCGTTTATAACAGTGAAGGGAATGACAGTCGATTCACTGCCATCCATGGGGGTGTAAGTGAGCTTATAGCAAGCTCCACATTCAGTCGAGTTGAAACCCCCGGCAACAATAGACCCAACAATGTGGGGGAAGTTAGGGATTGACCCAAAGGTCTTGTGTCCCTCGAGAACGCCCGAATCTGCGGAGCACGAAGTAGTGCTGAGCGACACATAAGGGTCGTCATAGTGAGTGTCGTAGTTGAACACTGCAGTAGGACTCCTGGGAGACAGAGCCAAAGCCATAGCAGGGATGGCAGTGAGAGTAGAGGCGAGAAGAGCGAAGGTAGAAGTGAATTGCATCGTTGACTTGGCTGATCGTTGGTGACCGACTTTTGATAGATTACTGCTCGCCTTTTATAAGATTCCATCTCCTTCTTCGCCGCTACAGCGACCGTTTTTGTGAAGGGGTGAGTTAGTCAAGAAACACCGCCCAACGATGAGATTTACGAGAGGTGTTACTCATTTGAAAGCAGAGTTATTTCCTTCAAGTCGTAGCCTCTTGGGTCTAGAAAAATAAACTGATAGCAATGAACCCTGAAGCTTTTTTTCAATCCGTAAAGTAACCAACTGGCAGCATTATCGTAATCCCAAGTCGAGTGGAGCAGTCCGTTACTAACTCGAACCAGTTACACTTTTTGTGCAGCTTGAACGAGACCGATCAACCAGCAGTTCCAAATATAAGGCAGCGCAGTTATGTTGTACATTTAAATGTTGCCGCCTAGGTGATATCTCGGAAAAACATCGGTTGCTTCATTGTCTTGTATGATCTCAAGTCACCATTTACTGCATATCTCGGGATTGTTTGTGCGGTAGAGTCGGAACAATGGCTCTGAATATCACTAGTGTAGCTGATAGAAAGGATATTCTTGTCGGTCCGCTAGCCTGGAACGACGAATGTTCATTATGACTCGCACAATTGCTGAGACCGGGAGTGTTTGAAAAGGAACACTAAGAGAAAGCCATCCATGGCCTGTCTAGTTGCGCAAATGGGGTCCGGGTACCATTAGAATAGAACAAGAATAGAGCAAGATGGAGGGTTGGATCTGGACGTTGACACGCAGAACAGCCAATGAGCATGAATTTTTTTCCATGGTATGTGCAAAGGCGTTTCGAATAGGCCCGTCCAGATTTCAAAGTGTTGAGGTGATTGCAGAATGGAAACAAATCTTGAACTTGCAAGTTGAAGAAGTTGGGCCAAGTCAGAGGATTTATCGTGAGGAGAAATTGAGTCGACGTGACCGACCGCCGAGTGAGCCTGAAGGAACTAAGTATCCTCGTATAGACTAACGTCTGTTTGTGTTTGCCTAAGACCCCAGGGCAAACTTACGGTTTTCAGTTCCTATTAAATGATAGAATTTTCGGTAAACTGAAGAAGAATCTATGCGTACTTAGTTGGACTTAAAACGTGTCGTAGCGTCATATAAGCGGCGATAAAGAAAACTGTTATCTCGCGTCTTCAGTTAAATACTTTATACATACACATCCCTCCTTCAAACATTCAACTCAATCTTCTGACTCTTCTCAACCGCCTCGGCAACTTCTTTATCGCTCAAGGCAGGCTTTACCCAATCCTTCAAAAATTCATCAACTTGTTCCGGCGCACGACCGATAAAACTGTTCGGATCCAAAATTTCCCCGAGTTGATCTTTTATAGGATCAAAATAGGGCTCTGATTTGACGCGTTCGATTAAATCGTTTTCGAGTCCAAGTTGCTTGACTTGATGAGCTGCTTCGTGCGAGAGGACCTACAAAAATTGAATGTTAAGGCAAGACTTCTGCGATTAGAATAATAGGCGACATACACGAATTTTTTCATGTGCTTCTTGTCTATCACCTCCCTTTTTTACCATAGCCATGATAATGTTTTCAGTTGCCATGAACGGCAATTCTTGAGAAATTCGACGAGCGATGACTTTCGGATAAACAACAAGGCCTTCAGAAACGTTTTGAAGTGTCGATATAACGATATCGGCAGTGAGGAAAGCCTCTGGAAGGGTGATTCTACGATTTGCACTATAAAAAGCCGTCGATCAATTTATTTGCCATCTTTAGAATACAAAAAGGATGACCTGTCGTCAAGTGTACGCTCAAACCACTGAACACTGGAGGTCATGAGTGCATTTTGATGAAGTACCATAAGATGGCGGGAAAGACTGCAAACGCGCTCTGAGCGCATGGGATTACGCTTGTACGCCATAGCAGAACTTCCAATTTGGGTAGACTCGAAAGGTTCTTCAACTTCCTAAGAAACATGATAGAAGCTTGATTAGGATATAAAGAAACATAAAGGACTGAAACGAACCTTCAAATTGGCGAGCAACCTTAAATCTGTAGCAATTTTATGAGCGGTAGCACCCAGAGATGCAAGAGGAGCCAAAACGTCGATATCAATCTTTCGAGAGTAGGTTTGTGAGGTGACCGGATAAGCGTAATCGAAACCGGAAAGTTTCGTCACAAGTCTATCGAGCTCGACCACCTGAAATGACACAAACGACATTCAGACTTGACAAAAAAACACATCAAACTTGATATTCCGTCCAACGAACCTTTTCATGATCACCATCAAACAACGCCAAGAAGCTAGCTTGAGTACCGGTAGTGCCTTTCACGCCGCGAAATCCAATATCATCCCTAACTCTCTTGATATTCCTCAAATCCCATAACAATTCCTGAATCCACAACGTGGCACGTTTACCGACCGTAGTCAATTGTGCAGGTTGGAAGTGAGTATACCCGAGAGTGGGAAGATCGCGGTATTGAGCTGCAAACGCTTGGAGACGAGAGATAAGAATGCCGAGGGAACGGACGAGGTATGTGAGTCCAGTACGAAGGAAGATGAGGTCGGCGTTACTGAATGGGGAGAAAGCATACTTGTGAGTTGGGACTGAAAGCTTATAAGTGGGACGGTATTGGACTCACTCGGTCACGTAGCAAGATGTTGCGCCGAGACTATTCCGAAATGAAAAATGAGCAAGCCAAAGGCAGTGTGAAATATATCGATTTTGACGCACTGGATGATACCAGCAGCAGCAGGGGCTACTGTTCCAAAAGTATGAACGTGAGCCATAACATCATGCCTTCGCTTCTTTTCTTCGACAGCCGCGATCTCAAACTGCTCAGGCGTCAAATCCTACAACCCATGTTCGGACTCAATAAGAACCAAAAAGAGAGAAAGATTAGATAACTAAGACGCACGAGATTAGCTTTCATCTGTTCGATAGCTTCATCGTCGATCGGCATTCCAAGTTCTTTTTCCGCGATAGCCAGATTCAGCCATAACTGCCTCCAAGTACGGAACCGGGTCTTATGCGGCAGCGTCAGACAAATTAAGGTAAAGGCATAATAGCGTTAAAGTTGTACCGCGGGAGAAAAGAGATTGGCCATCTCTTTGCTCGCATAACGACTTTGAGGCAAAACAAAAGTAAGGCACGTTAGCCCGACTTTCCCTCAAGCTAATTTCAAGCTAAATACTGACCTGGACAAGGGTGTTTGATATGTATCGTATGTAGTCATCTTCGCCTTCTACAGACGGACCCTTTAGACAGTAATAGGAACCAGGAGCAAAAGACAATTTGGCCCTGCAAACAATGGATAATTATCGCAGTTGCCTGATTTAGGCCCACCAAATGATCGGCCAAATCACTGGCTCGGCAAATTCTAAGATATAATTACATATCCACATCGTCTTCAACAGCATCTCCTCACCGGAATGTGCGTAAGTTACTTCAGCTCGGGTTCTCACTACTCACTTTCACATAGCCGCAACTGCGGACTTTTTTTACTTACGGGGCACTTCGAGCTCTAACATGCTTGGAGCTTAGGCGACTGTTACCGGAGACGAATCCACCAAATTTGACCTGGTCAATACCCAGGGATCTACCCGATTTAGCTTGTATGACGATGATTACTTCGGTCTCGTCAAGCATATTTTCAGATTTGTCATTGACGTTTACTCCTTCATCCTCAGATCTTGTCTCAACACCAAAACTTGGACTCATGACTTCGAAGGAGAACTTATCAACTCGTCTTAGTAGACGAGATTACGATGTTAACTTGTACATGGCGACATGAATGGTATCTTAACGGGGGAACGTGACTTTGAGTGTTCAATGTTCATTCTTGAACGACTTGATGATTTGTTGGAATTGATCGGAATTGGGATGGATACCGGGCACTTACCTCTCCCGAAAGGTTAACGTTTAGCCTGCGCCAACAAAGGATTTGTTCAACGTTTTGTCTTACAGAGCTTGATGCCGCTTAGCGCTAGTTTCAACTTGTAGATAGTTCAAACCGATAGAGATACAATATCCCGTAACTACAGCTACTAATACAACTCGTACAAACAGGTTATCGAAAGACAATAGTTGATAGATACACGCAAACTCAAAGCAAAGAAGGATAAGATAATCAAACGTGATTGATGAACATACCTTTAACGAAAAAGAAAGCAATATGACAAGATGAGCAAATGATCATGGACGACATGAACATCATGAGAATGATCCATGTATCAATGCATCCCATGCACTTTTGCCTTGAAGCGTCTGGAGGAACTTGGCTTTAGGTGTACCTGAACAAGGACCCCCGCGACTACATTCAGTACTGTAATGTTGAGCATGACCATCATCACGTTGAGGTAACGCAGCAGCAGTTTGTATTACCGCGGGGTCCGCAACAGATGAAACCCTAGTTGAAGGCACTTCAACCGAGGCAGTCTTGCCACCATCAACCTTACTCGTTGTCACCTCAGGAAATATCGATCGATGGGTCAAAGGCCCCCGGTCCGCACTTTCTGCAACGGCAGCCGTAGAAGGTGTACTAGTCGAAGGAGGATTAGCGGACGGGATCCGTGGACTCGTGCGTGACGATGGAGGACTAGATGGATTATGGGATCGACTGCGGAATAGAGGATGAGGGGGGCCGACAGGATGTGAGATATGTTGAGGAGTTGGTGGTGGCGCCGAATTACTATCTCTTTTTGGTGGACGTGATTCCTACCAAGTATACCCGTGAGTCAAAATGCTATCTCAGTAGTTATTATGTCAGCAGTGACTCACCGCGCGCCCAAGTCTCGAAGGAGCGTGCGTAGGATGATAATGTGAATGAGACAGAGGGTGTCTTGAATACGTATGTTCCTGAGAAACACTTGTTTCCGATGATGAAGAATATGGCGCAGTTGGGGGTGTCGCAGGAGTGTAGGTACCCGAAGAACCGGAGAAGGAGTGCGAGGGACTCGCCGTCCCAGAAGAAGAACGTGACCCAGACATTGAAGGACGTTTCTAGACAATTCGCATTCAGCACGCCATTTTCCAGTTGCTGTCAGGATATTACTCACGGGCGCTAGAATACTTCCCAGAGCCAGTCTGAGTGCCTCGCGGTGTTGTAAGTTAATCTTGGCTCGAGAGTCACAAGACGACGGATGCATGGGATCATGCTGGACCGGAGGGAACTTATCCATGCCAACTCGTGATGTGGATAATGGATCAGCCGTCGCGGGTCGACTTTGAACTTGGGGGGGCTAGATAAGAAAATTGCGTGAGCTCTAGTGAAACAGACGTGGACATTATGGTTGCAGATGGCAATCAACGGTACAGGACAAAAGGATAGGATGCGACAATTTTGAAAAACCTGAAAGAAACACACCATGATCGCCTTTTTAAGTCTACGATGTGGGCGCAGGTGTCGTATCGAGCAAGAGAGTACTACACGCACACTGGCGAGTAGTATGAGCGAGAGCGACCTAAAGGTGCTGGCCTAAGGTAAGGACGACAGCCAAGGTGCTGGTTGGGGAGTAAGAAAGGATCATGCGGTGACCATCCACAAATAGGTTCGTTCTGATCTGACAAATCTTCCGCGGTCGTCCTTTTTCGGACTTTCTAGATTTCACTCCTAGTCCCCATATATCCGGCAACCGGCAACGTGGGGCGCTTTTGTTATGCTCCTCGGTGCCTTCGGTTAGTGTGCCGAGTACTAGACGACGACTTGCTGAGGCGTGAGATGGCTTATATCATGTTTGGAGTCGCGTTGGAGCTGCAGTGTCTCATAGATGAAAAGTTGGGGCTTATGACTCGACTTCATCTATCACAGAAATGCCCAGAGTCACCAACACTGATCAAGCTTTCAAAAAGTCTTCCGTCCTTGTTGGACAGCCAGCAGTAACCGACCACAACCTAAATGATGATTACGTGAAAGATCCCCCACAGGTAGTTTCACCGAATCTTCTCAATATCTGCCGAGGTTTACTCACGAGTTTGATAGAATACAGATAATAGCACCAAACGCACAGGAGGGAACTCTGGACTGAAGGAGGGGAATCCGAAAGAACCTCTCGAGCCAGGTGCACCGGAGGATGCTCAATTGGGCAAGGTTACGAAGGAAGATGAGCTCGCTGAAATAGTTCAAGAGAATTCTGTACATGCGTAGAGTAGGCGGGTTCCTTTGCGAGAGCGGAAGCATTATTGTTTGGCAGACGATGTTGAATTCAAGGAAATAGTGGTCTAATAAGAAGCCGCGTATTAGTGGAGTCTAGAGTACTAGGCATGAAATTCAGTCGCATCCATCGATGATCAATCCCAGAAGTACAGCCGAGTTGATATCTTGTTGTTTGACCTTTATGTCGCATCTGGTGAACACGTTTCCGAGCTGTTTTGCTGCTGCTCGATAATTAAAGAGACCCGTAAAAGCACCTATGCCAGTCGGCATTAAATCAAACTGACGAGAGCTGTTCATCTATGAAGGCCGCAGCAGCACCACAAAGTGCAACCGCAGACACCCTCGAGTGGGGTAACGCAGGTCAAAACAAGGTGCTCGGAAAGCTAAAAGAGATAACATGCACACTTCTCGTGCTGTGTCAATCTATTTCATTTAAAAACGGGGTTGTAGATACCGTTTTAACAAGCAACGAGAACGATCAAGAGAGCAGGAAGGGAAATACAAATCTACAGCTGAATCCCATATCCTTCAACGAATAGCATTGAATAAGGGTTCTAAGATGTCGATGACTATCCTCGTGGTACCAAATTGATTATGTCCTGCGATATCCGTTGATATGTTTCTACAGTAGACTGAAAGTTGGCGCTTTGAACTTGAGAGTTAGCTGCCAGGCTCCGGTTAACACGGCACACGAGAACCAAAATACAAGAAAAAATTGAATGATAATCTGTATAATATTAGGACACAGAAAAACTGAATTTGGCACCAGACAGTTCGTGTCCAGTCCTCATAATCCAGTATTCCTCTGAAGTCTCGTTCTTCTCACCATGACTTCCCCGGTACCCGGTCGCAATTTGTTATCCTGATCTCATATAATTTTTTCATGACTGTTGTGAGACGGCTTCTTTAACAACTAACGTAACGGAAGCCGCGGCGTAACGGAAGCATGAGCCAGCGCTAAACGCTTTCTGGTAGTAGTTTACGTGAAACCGGCTATTTCTTTATGAAAGGTTCCACTTTTTCTTGACTCTTCTCAAGTTCGTTCACTTGTGGGCGGGAGTTGGTATAGTTGCTCTCTCTCCAGCTCCTCCCACTCTCCACGCTCGTTTTGTTCCATTTCTGGACTTTACCTTCGCCTCCTGGTTAGAAACTCGTCATTTCAAACTTCAACTTGACGTCCGACGTCCGATCCGACTTTCAGCTTTCAACGTGGCGATATGGTGTCGTTGAGCGACAGTCCTGTGGCCAAGAGTACCGCTGCGACATCCTTCGATGAAATTTTAGCGACTAATTCCACAACCAAACTGAATTCTTTCAAAGATGTCCTGGTAACAAGTTCAGCGGGCATTCCAGATTGTGATGCTGTATGGTTACTCTTACTCATGGTAATTGATTGAAGCTGACGGTAGATTCTTGTGTAGAGGTCACTGGCAGACAAGGTTCGTCGATAACTTCGATGATTTTGGCTGGTTTGTCAAGTATCGGTTGACATTCTATCGTCTACAGTATTCATTATCACCTTCCCCCCATTCTTGGGGAATGCCACTTCTTATGGGTGCACCTGAATCCGATGATTTCTTACACAATCCCGATCCAAAGAGAGATAGAAAGTCAGACAAAGGAGGGACGATTTGCACGAGTCGTGGAATTGCTAATTTGGGATGCCTATTTATTCTCGCTGCAGGGATGTTGATGCTTTTGTGAGTTCTATTATCTAATAATTGTTGCAATTAAAATGACTCTTGCTTCAGCGCTGGTGTGTTTCATAGTTCCATTCGTTTGATTACTCCTTATGCCGAGTATTAATAACCTTCGTCAGGTTTTCCTATCATGCAACACTTCACGAAACATAAACCGTCCTCTCAAGGTGGTTTCAACCTCGGTGGTATCAATGCAACGGGACAAATTCCAAAGATCCCTGGCAATTATGCTCTCATTGACAAGGATACGCCACACGACGCGTACACCAAAAAGTCGTACATACATCCTGACGAAGAACTCATTCTAGTCTTTTCAGATGAGTTCAACCAGGATGGACGGACGTTCTATCCAGGTGAAGGTCCTTACTGGGAGGCAGTGGATTTACATTATTGGGGAACCGTACGTTGAACGGATTTGATTTCCATTCCGAAGTGTCTGCGAGAGACTGATTCTTTTGGTTATAGAATGATTTGGAGTGGTATGATCCTCAACAAGGTCTGGTCTTTATTGTTCCTTTTAGGAACTATCATGCTGAAGATAGCTTTGAAGCGATAACACGAGATGGTGCTCTACGCTTAAGTTTGTCGGAAGTTGATCCTGTGAACAATCATAATATGAAGTACCGTTCTGGGATGGTAGGTGAAAAATACATCTTTTGATTGGTAACGCGACTCAAAGCTCCATCATTAGATTCAGTCGTGGTATGTTGTTCTGCAATTGCATGTGCGCCATAAACATTCAAATGTTGGATCCATCACAGGAATAAGTTTTGCTTTACGGGAGGTCTGATTGAAAGTACGTATCTATTTGCCTAAGATACAGTCGCAGGCCTGAATCATGTTACCAGCATCGGTGACACTACCGGGCTCCTCCAAAGTGAGGTAGGTCAATGTTTTGAAGCTTTGGTGTGATAACAAAGTCCGGAATATTCCAACTGATTCATTTCATTGTTATGTCATAATCAATCGAAATCAGTGGATTGTGGCCAGCTATGTGGGTTGCACCTTTTCCCGCCCAATCAAAGGATACTGATTTATTTCGTTGATATTGGCCAGATGGGCTATGGGCAATTTAGGTATGGCAGTGGTATTCTGATGGAAGGCGCCCATCGATCATTCCCATTTCTCAAGGCCGTGCTGGGTACGGCGCAAGCTTAGAAGGATTGGTAAGTCTTTGTCCATGCTTGTTGAGTATATGATATTCAGGTGTCTGGTTCAGTGGCCATATTCTTACGATGCTTGTGATGTTGGGACCCTCCCCAACCAAACATACCCAGGAAGCCAGAAACCCGCTGCTGCATTAACAGGAGGGGATCCTACGTGGGATGGCGCTTTAGTAAGTGGAACATAGAGCATCGTCAATGGAAGGTCGTTTGATTTTTTTGCGTAGTCATTTTTACCCGGGCAACGCCTTTGTGAGCACAAACATGATAATATTGCATTCGGAAAGTGATATTGATCATTTCCACCAGCCGCTTGTACATGCCCGGGAGAATCTCATCCAGGACCGGTTCGTGCGGATGGCAGTTACGTTGGTCGGTCCGCTCCAGAAATAGACGTTTTTGAGGCTACTATCGATGGTGGTCTTGGCAAGGTTTCCCTTTCAGCTCAGTGGGCCCCATATAACGTGAGAAAAGTTTGCTCTAAAAATGATATTGTTGATGCTATGATCTCGTTTCTGGCAGGCCGAATATACATGGCAAAACACGTCGGAGAATTTGATCATCTATGATACTCAAAAAACTGAGCTCAATCAATACCATGGCGGTGGGTTTATGTCAGACCTCTCTTAATTCACAACTGAAGGGTCCAACGCATGATTCCTTAGGTGTTTACCAGCAAACTACGAGTGGATTATCAGTGACTAATCAAGACTGCTATGAACTGGATAAGGGATGTTTCTCGGTGTATGGCTTCGAATATAAGCCTGGGTAAATAATCATATCCTACTGCTCCCGTTGATTGATTGGATAATGAATGAATGCTAGATTCGACAACGCCTACATTACTTGGATCAATGATGGAAAGCAAGCATGGACTCTGATGGGAGCTGGGATGGGAGCCGATACTCGAACAGAGATCCATGCGCGACCTGTTCCGCAAGAACCAATGGTAGGTGTTCACTCCTAATTATTTTCAGGTGTAGGTCGCATCTCGAACCTTTCTTCCCCGCAGTACGTCATCGCAAACTTGGGATTCTCGCAGAATTTTGGTTACATTGATTTCGACAAACTGACGCTGCCGGCCATTATGAGCATCGACTATGTACGCATATATCAACCCAAAAATGCTGTCAATATTGGATGTGATCCCGTCGGATTTCCTACTGCCAAATACATAGAGACGTATGTCCTTCCTTCGGCGACTGTCTCCCATGTCCTTATAATCTCGCAGATACGAAGAAGCATACACCAATTTCAACCTAACGCTATGGAACAGCCCAAACTATTCGAATGAATGGCCTAAAAATCGTCTTCAGAACGACGGATGCTAAGTTTTCCCTCCATCAATGCTTCAACGTGTCCCAAATCAAATCTTCGGATTTTTTTCATCGCGCGTCTATATAATTCGGCAATCAGGATGATCGTATACCCCTTCCGAACTGCCATTTTTCTCCACCGTATTGGCATTCATTGTTTCAACCATCATCAAATGCTTCACGACATCGCTGCTTCTCTTACCCATTGAAGTCATTCCACTATTCGGCGCCCCCCCCGCTCCAACAATATACAAGTTTCAGGAATCTCATTTTAGAAGTTATGGTATCTATTGATAATATCTGGATAATATAATAATCATTGTCTTCATATGGCTCTGATGAGCTGAAAACGTTTCCAGAGACTCACGGCCCCTTAACGAACAATTATCACCTGACCCTTCATGATGTACTTGGTCAAAAGGAGAAAAAGAACAGATTTGTGTCAAGCACTCCTTGAAATTCTACCCCGGGATCACCTTCCCTCACTTTTGATATCGCCCGCTCGTTTCTCCCTTCCGCCGCTGGTTTATGTTAACTTGATTGCTGGACACTCGGAGCTACCTTTTTTCCAGTACTTTTCCTTCTTGCGCTCATTATAGACCTGTTGAGCAGTTATGCTCATCCTTTGTGTCGCGTTGCTAGCCTGTACTTTGAGTACTGCACTTGGTACCGTAGCATCCGCCCTGGTGCCGCGACAGGACTCGCGAGCGGCAGTTCGCCACGACGCTCCTAATGTGATTATTGCCCTGGTGAATGCCGCTCCCCGGGAGCTTCCGCCGAGAGAAATTGATAAATCATCGTGCGCTTTCCATCCCTCGTATTGCTTGAAAACCATGCTCATGAATCTTTTCTGGGGAAAGTGTCTTTACAGAATTCATAACAATCACGTCTACTAGTAGTACAGCGACGCACGTAGTAACATCAACCCCACCTGCAACTTTCATAACGACAGTACTCACACCCACCACTGTGATCGCGATAACAGTAGAAGTGCCACCTTCGTCGTCCATCACTGGTGCTCTTCCTGCGAATGACGCTTCTAAAAATGACGCCGCTGGGTCCGTAAAACGGTGTAGCATGGCCGGTCGCCAAATCTATTGGATGATAGGCTTAGTACTACTAGCGCTTAGCAATTAATCGTAAGTAGCGGTTTTTGGTAAGTTCTCTGGTTGTGTTCTTCTAAAATCCAATGGGCTATTGACAGGTTTTGTGTTTGCAGGAATTTCTTTCTAAAGAAGTTGGATGAAATATTACATGTCGCAAGCGTAAGCACATATTTTCCGAGAGGTAATAAACTCTGCCTATCACATGGAATGGCCAGCAAAATATAGCGGTTGTGTCGCCAGATCGAGCCGTTTCATTGCCCCTAAACTCAGCGAAGGCTGTCGTGGCTGATCCTCCGGAAAACTGAGGACAAGTTGATCTCCTATAGTGATCGTCGCTACTACTTCCGACTAGATATCACTGGTACTGTCGACCCTGTGAGAAAGGTTCATCATCATGAGGTTCCTCGTCTCTGCATTTAAGCTGTCCACTCCGAAGATAATCTAATTAACTTAGCCGACTCTTGGCCCTCCAAATTATTCATTGAATCAAATAGGTTTCTGTTCCTTCGTGTTGGATGCTTGGTCAGAAACTCGGTAGAAGATACACTTTCCGCTTTGGGATATGACGGATATCATCTTCATCGGCTGGGCCCGAGAAAGGAACCAGGATCAAAATCAAAAGTTCCCAAGTCAGATAATATCCCTACCTTCACATACAACGGGTGATGATGGTCAATAAATGTATGTTTTTCCAGCTACCCCCTCGTTCTAATACAACACTGTAGTCGATTTCAATGAAATTCTGGAACTCTCCTGTGGCTGACCTATATGAACACCGTCACACTTGTCCATGTCAGCTCCTCAGAACAATTATGACGAAGACCGATCACGAATAAAAAACAGAGGTATCGGGTATAAAAGCACACACTTTATTAGCCAGCCACTATCACTACGGCCAACTTCCAATCGCTCACAACCTACGCAACTAATTCATCATGAAACCCATCGCTTCAGCCACTATACTCGCTACTCTCATTGCTATTGTTGGAGTGCAAGGTCGTGGCCAAACTTCCACTGTCGGACACGCCGTCGATAGTGTTAAGGCCACCGGCACTGCTACCGATGCTGCCTCGCCTTCTATCACAGACACAGCGTAAAGACTAACTCCCTCCTGCACAAACATCAACGCTAATGACATCTATTTTTTTTCTTTCTATCTAGCTTAGCAACCGCGACCAAAACTCTTGCCGGCGACTTGCAAAGTGACTCGGATTCTCTCAAGATCTCAACCGATTCAGGAAGTGACGCAGCGGCGACATCTACTTTGGACGATGAAAATATAGACACATGGACCGATGATAGCGTGTTTTTTCCCGCACCTTCCATGAGCGCATCTCAACCTCTCTCTTTCCCGCCGAAGCTTACGCCAATGGCTGGCCCTGCCATGACATACGCGTCTACTTCCATGTTCTCCGCTGCTACTACCCCGACAGGAAGTGCCAATCTCGCTAAATCGCCGAATGCAGGATCCAGAGTTGGAATGGTTAGCACCGAATGGCTAGTTTTGAGTTTGATTGCTGGTGTGGCGGCTATCTTACTGTGATAAACCATATGACCAGATCTCTCATTCATTTCTACGGAGTTTTCCTCTAGATCAGTCGCATATATCCACTTAGCATACCTTTTTTTTTTGGACAATAATAAGGCCCATTGATAATTTGTGAAACAGTATGGTAAACCAAGAAAGTAGTAAGAAATAAAGGTATTTAGGCGAATTTAGGGTATGATGTCAGGAACTTTGAAGTTCGGGCCTCGGAATCCAAAGCCTTTATTCAGGTCGATTTGGAAGCTGCGTTTGAATCGTCTCGTCGTCCTTTGTCGGCTTTGGTTTAGTCATCCCAAAGAGCTGGGGAGCATATTCAGCAAGGAGATTAAACCGTATATACATATGTTACTCACATATTTAATATCCTTCACACTCAATTTACTGAGTTTAATTCCTGATCCTTCACCCAACGCGGCATCTGACAGACCTATATGAAAGATTCCACTTCGATATTTTGTGTAGAAGGACGTAGTTAAGAAGCTCACCCATCTTCACTTCTTGCAACTTGAGCATACTATTTCAATTTCATACCTCAATCAGTCGAGAAGACTATGATGGGTTTCCAAGTACGCACCGTTCCTCGATGGTATCCTCAACAACCAGCCGTTTCACAAACACGTCCTTTTCTTGTCCAATGCGATGACATCTATATTTTTGCGTCACTTCTATTGATACACATAACGAATACAGCCTGACCTATCGTAGGCTTGAGATTCTGCTGCATAATTCCACGAAAGATCCATACTATGAATGTATACGTGAGGGAGGTCAAGATATAGATATCAACTGACGTACTTTATGACGCGATTCGCTGCGACGAGATTAAGGCTAAGAAAGGACTAAATGACCATTTGAATCTTTCTGACTAACGGATACTCACCCAACACTTCCACATTTAGTACTATGTAACCTTCTAAGCATCTACTTTAAGCCTAACGGATCTAAGATGAACTCACCTGATCAAGATAACCTTCGGTCCTCCCTGCTGCTTGAACTGAGCCAGAACCTCATCTTTGGAGGTTTTATTCATCTTGCCATCGAATCTAAGGGAATCAATGCCGTGATGGGAGAATACAATTTCAATGAGGTCCAGCATCGAAGTCCCTATGGTATGCAGTGAGCCTTACTTGACCGCTTCGTATACAAATGCAATTCAGCTTACACTGAGAATAGACGATTATCTTGTCTCCAGAAGCTTCCCATTTTTTCAGTAAACGCGTCATTTCGACCATTTTCGCACTCGAAACCATGTCATTATTTCCTCGAGACCACGTCTTCACGGTTGCGGCTGAGAGGCCTTCGAGACTACTACCGGTTCCTTCATTCTGTGACGCCACTCGGCTCTTATTTAATTTGCCTCGAGAAACTGATGAGCCTACACCGTCATCGTCGGAAGAATGATCGTGCTACAGCAAATACAAAGTAATCAATCAATTGTTGGAATCAGGAGGAAACGTTAAATATTCACGCACACTTTTCTTTCGACGTTTAGGAGATGGTCCTAGTCCTTCAACAGATGGAAGCTCATCCTCCGAGTCTGAAAGATCCATAATATCCCTACTGGGAGTAGAATTACTTGGGGCAGAAGACTTTCGAGGACTTTCTTTTTTCCTACGCGCCAGTTTTCTCTTAGCTTCTTTCCTTGCGCGGTCGTAGTCATATAACTCTCTGTCGGAAGGTTCAAAGGCTGGCCATTTGAAAGTTTTCTGAGGTCCGAGATCGACCATCTTGTTACAAGTAGGGCCTTTACAGATGCATGAGGACACTTTTCACCGGATTGTAGTCATGTTAGAACTTACAAGGCCGCCACCCTTTGACCTGGGCCATTTCATATACCTTTTCAACAGCCTCGTTCTGTTTTTCATTACCGTAACCGCTAAATTTTATCAGTCATCTGAGGTTGCATGCTGCCAAAATACTCACAAAATGCCATCATGCTCGAACGCTGAATTCTTGAGATTTAACGCGCAATCTAATTGCCAGTGAGACCAAGTATGGACGACCACCTAACAACGAAAACTAACCAAAACATATCTCATGACCGCAGCTGAGTATGCGACCATTATCCGCGAGCAACACTTTCGAACCATGAATGGACGGACGTCTTTGCGATAAACTCATAACTTACTGTCACTACATTTGGGACAGTCAGATGTCCCGCCAACGTTAGCATCATCGTCATTGAAGTCTATCAGTTCGTCTGCAGCTTTACGCAATAGGAAGCTATGATTAAAAAGTTAATTAATACTCAACGAGAGATGAAGGGCAGCATACCGTTGTTTAATCTTTTCTCGCAATTAACAATATTATGGGAGTGATGACAAGTTAGACGGACCTCAGCCACAAGTGTTCCTCCAATCTCTTTCTTTGCTCTAGCTAACTCCTTCGCACACTCATCTGCCATCAAGACAGTAGGGTCGGAAAAGTCCTCTGTTTGTGACTATCACACAGTATGAGGAAATAATTGACTAGAGTGCAATATGACGAACAAGAATGAGATGAGGATGACAGCATAATTGTCGCAACCTCAATATCAAGACCTAAGCGAATGTCAATGGGCAAAATAAGAAAAACATGATGCAGCGCACCAAAATAATATGATGCCTTCCGGAAAGGTTAGCAAATGCATATGCCAGATGATTTTATCGACAGAACCCACGATTTCACAAGGGTATTGTTTCGAATGAACTTGTTGATGGTTATCTTGCTCCGCGTTTCGAAAGAGTTGTAGATCTAATAAGGATTAACAACTATTAGAGTCACCACATGCTTGTTCCGCAAGGTCTCACCTCTCGTTCCTCTTCTGAAAATTTTAACTTGACCAGTTCAACATCTTTCGGTGGTAGTTGAAGTATGGGTACACCCTCGATATTAGAATCCTTCGTCCGACGTAACAGTATGGGTTTGAGTATGGCTTGAGCGCGTGTACCTATTAAACATGTCATTCGTACATTAATCAGGTTGGGCTAGTCAAATCACATACCGGCGAGTAGGGCATCATTCATTTGCACTTTTGCCTGAAAAGATTTCAGCGCAATCCCGGGAACAGGAGGAAAGGTATACTATGTGGCTATTGAAACTATCCCAATCATTAAAAGGCCTAAAACGGCCGAAGCGTAGCAGGCCATATAGATCAACCCTAAATTGAATGGAATGAGAACGCGGACACACGTTCGGTGTGGACAAGAGACGCACAAAGTGTTTGTGACAGGTGTGCCCGTCAACATCCACCGGTATTTGGCACGCACATATGCTAGAGAGATGCTTGCACGAGTCGCCCTATGCGAGGATCATGGGCGCAAATGGGAATACAAAGAATTCAGAATTACCTATTGCGTATAAATTGTGCTTCATCAGCAATCACCCGAAAAAATTTGGTGCGAGCCAAGGGACCGCTGACCAATGGATGTGAGCGCCATTACACGCCGGCACTGCCTCAGCTCACCCGTATTTTACAAGCCAGTTATACTCATCCTGAGGGTCCACATCAGAAGGGGAATGGAAATCCGCATGCAATGTCTGATAAGATGTGATAATGACCTAGAAATGGAGAATGCCGGAGTCAGAAGTAGGCTACCGCTTTATTCCAATGACCTACATCCTTCGATTTCACGGCCGACGAACTCTGGGAAGCGACTATTAGCCCTGGCCATAGGATATAAATAGGGAAATGAAGGCTAACCTTAAGTTTATCTTTGCCATGGTGGATATAGACTGAAAATAATCCGTTCGTCTTGGCTTCTATTTCATCTTTCCACTGACAAGACTCTCAATTTGCTAAATAACGCTCCCCCGATAGGAATCTCACCTGTTGAAGTAGTGCAGCGGGGACAACAACAAGCGTCGTTCGATGATCATCTTCAATGTCAGGCATGTTCTTGACCATTGTAGCGATCATCTGGACGGTTTTTCCTGATTCATGCTGAGTCATGATAAACGGAAGAAATGACCAGTAGTACCAAGACCCATATCATCGCTGAAAGCCTTTGAGGGATGAGAGTATACGATACTGCAAAACAACTCACGCAAGGATACCGCCTTTGTGCGGCCCTTTTTCTTGCTCCAACATCCTTGGAAATGAAGCTGTTTGTTTATGTTCCCAAAATAGCTCAACGCCGCTGTCACTTACCACGCAACTCCTATGGCTTGATGAGCCAATAATCGAACTTCGAGACCCGGGAGATAATCCTGTTTGCTGCAAGGGGGATTAACAGGATTCTCACATTCGCAAAAACAACCACGTTACCATTCCAGTCCAAGCTTCTCTATCGCGGTTTGCACGCTTAACCCGTGACTAACATTATCAATGGCTTTCGTAACGAATTCGGCAAGCCTGTTTCCGAAATTAAAGAAGTAATCCTTGAACGAAACGTGTGCCTACTTTTCCTCTTGGTCGGCGCCTCCGAAATCAATGGGTTTCAAAGGGGTTTCCTGGTCGTAGAAGAGGTTAAAATTCCTTCGATGTGTAATGACACGAGCTGGCGAAGACTGGGATGAAGACGGCTTAACGTCCATCACTAGGGTTTATTCAGATAAATTCAGGACGGGGTATAAGAAAAAACAAGGGGATGGCATACTTTTGAGGAAAGACTGCGAATTCGCATATGCACTTGAAGTTTCATCTTCCTCGCTCTCTTCAGGAGATTGAGACTGTATCGGTCCAAGCGAGGGTTGCCGTACCGCCCTTTCGGACCCCGAAACAAGGGATTCATCAAGGGCATCGAGAAGACTAGAACGACCGGCTGTTTTGCCACCCGACATCATAGCACAAAGTGTCATAAAATCGTGTTCAAAGGGGAAAAACAGGCGGAGAGAAAGAACGGACGCGTTGCGATGAAATGCTCATTAACCTGAATGGCAAACTCTCGCAAATAACAATTTAACTAAAAATAAAAATCACGAGATGACAAACAGGGGTGTTTATCTCCATTCGACTGCATCCTCGCTCTTCCCTTCCATAGAAGGTTTGTAGACTGGCGTCCATGCACGCACCGCTAGCATCGCACTGCTCTGACTCGCATAACCTTAAAACGCGTGGACCCCCTGTTCGGACGGCCGGTTCAGGTCCCGGACTCAGGACTCAGTAAAATCACAAAAACTCATACTTTGAGAGACATGACTTCTCGACTTGCGCCTTCGATGCACGGACAAATTATCCCCAGGTACCGGATCTGTGGCACTGAATTATTGCGCGAAATTATATATGACATTCGACGGGTGTCTCCTACAACCGCTCAAATCCTTGGGGATGAAGAATGTACCCTCCTGGTCCATCGGGCCCAGAGCATTCCCCGGCCATTAATCTAGCGCTTCTTGCATGTACGCCCGCATGATCAGCCCACGCGGCCCGTTATATCGAACATATAAGGAACAAGATTCCACAGGTAGTGGATCCCCTACTCCACCTCCCACCTACTTATATACCAACCCCAAATCCAAAGGTCGAAAATTTTTTTTCGACAAGGATTTATATATCCATCCATCCGCGACACTTTCTCGTTGATTCGATCCCCTAATCTTTCCTTCTCTCCCCTTTCTTCTTCACTTCGCCTTGCTCTAACTGAAAGTAAATCTTTCCGCGATGAAATTCTCCAATACTCTATCCGGTCTCCTTGTATTCGCGAATCTCATGTTGGCAGCGAAGGCCTACAAAGGAGATGGTCAGTTATGAATGACGTCGCTCACCTTTCATCGAAAATGCTAATTCTTTTCTCCCATCTTTTTAGCCACCTTTTATGATCCTGGTGTATGTTTTTCTTATACTTTCCGCCAAGACTCCTCACCCACTCATTTCGAAATCAGCTGGGAGCTTGTGGTCATACGAATCAGGCTCATGAACTTGTCGTTGCACTTCCATCAGCCAAATACGGTGACGGAGACCATTGTCTCAAGCATGTCGGCATTCACTGTAAGTTTCCTCCTTCTCCCTTCAAAATCGAATTGCTCATTATCCCTCTCCACCCTCACATGATCAGACAAAGGCAAATACGTCAAAGCCAAAATAGTCGACAAATGTCCCGGTTGTGGTTCGAATGATCTAGACATCTCACCAACCGCATTCTCTCATTTAGCCAGTCAAGACCTCGGCCGTATCAAAGTAGACTGGGAATTTCTCTGAATCTCGTTTGCAATCCCTCACATGGAATCTGTACTTGTAGAAGAAGTCATGACGTATATAGATCACTTACATAGATCTCAAGGTTTTCGTTGATCGTAGACCGACGCTCTTAAATATTTATTTGCAGTTTTTCTGTTTTTGTTTATCGTCTCTTGGATGTAAGATGGTATACGTTGATATGATTGTTTACATACAAATATCGACAAGTTTTTAGTATTATCAACCTCAAACGTCAGTGAAGGAAAGCAAAGAGCGAACGATAAACTTCAGCATAAGTATGTCAGATTATGGTCCAAGAAAGCTAAAAGAAGTTCGCAAAGAAAGAGAACACGATCGAGAAGTGTAGAACATTAATGACTTCCCGGAATAGTTCCCTCCAACCTCTTATCACGACTACTAGCACCAACGGTAACACCAACGGTACCTTCAGGCCTCCTCCATCCCTGGGCATTCACATCCCAGATACTCAAATCATACCTCGACAAGGTCATTTTCACAGACCTAGTCTCCCCAGGGCGTATCGTTACAGAATCGAAACCGCGTAACACGGAAGGAGGTTCTCCAGCAGATTTAGGGAAGTTAAGGTAGAGTTGAGGGGACTCGGCGCCGAAAAGTCGACCGGTATTCTTGATGTTGAAGGAGACCTCATACAAAGGACGGTGGAGCCTGAAAACCGGTCAGCGTGAAACGGCTGGTGGAGAACCCTCGGCACTTACCAAGAAGCGATAGAAACACCTTCAACTTGCGGGCTTGCATGACCTTCATCCCATTGCCTAGCCGCATCAACTTCTCCACCTTTGACGGGCACTTTCTCAATGGATATTTTCGAGTAATCAAACTTCGTGTAACTTAAACCAAAACCAAATTCAAACCGAGGTTCGATACGATTCTGGGAGAAAAAGTTTAGCGAGCGTAAATGTCTGAGAGAATGAAGTAACGATAGCTTACAGCATCGAAGTGCCGGTAATCGATTTGCAAACGATCATCGTACGGTATTGAAAGAATCTCTTGAATACCGTCTCCGGTGATAACTTGAGCCGAATAATCTTCAATCCGTTTGGCAATGGTATATGGAAGTCTTCCGGAGGGGTTCCAATCTCCATATAGGACATCGGTCAAAGAATTTCCCGCTTCCTGTCCCGGTGCCCCAGCCCAAAGAACCTGGAAATAGTCAACACCGGCGTTCATCACACACGTAGAAGATACGAACAGCAGTGACATTAGGATGATTGATCCAGGGTTCAAGGATCAGCGGCCCGACGCTGTGAACCACAACTATTGTGTTCTCGTTCTGTGCAGCGACGGCTTCGACGAGGGCATCACCACCATGCCATGCGGTGAGGTTTTTCCTTCACATACGGAACTTTAGCATCTTGGCCACATGCACTTTAAAGCTGACTAACCGGTCACCCTCGTTCCCATCGACTGTAATGTACCCTTCTCCAGAGTCGGAGGCGATGAAAACGATAGCTGCGCTTTTCTTTCTTGCAACGTTACCAGCAGCCGGTAAATCAAAGTCATCCAGTAACCAAAAAATGCTAGTATGATCTTTCCTTGCCCTCCGTTGAATTGCATCCAGTGGCTGGTATATTGACCGGTCCTTCAGAAAGCCCTCATCCAGAAAGAGGGAAAACACATACAGTAACAAGATATGTCATGTTAGCTGTTCCAGACCCCCATCCCATAGCAAGAACGCCGTCCAGACCTCCCTGATCGCTAAATTGGTTGGGGCCTGCTCTACCTGGACCGGCGTCGCTACCGATAAGCACAAGACTCCTAGGTTTCTTCAATGGTAGCGCATGGTTCTCATTTTTCAAGAGAACGATGCTGGCCGCACCAACCTCCCGAACAGTTTCATCGTGATCGTCTTGGACATCAATATGTTCATTGACAGAATCATCATCAACCCTGAAAGCATCAAAATTGACTGCAGGGAAAGATGGAGCGTCCTGCCTCAGGAAATACCATGCCGCAACAATACGGGTAGCTGAATAGCAGTCAATATCCAGGGTTTGAAGATATTAAAGCGCCTTACCCATGTCATCAACACGGGCTTCCGGGATTGTACCGTTTCTGACAAATGCAGTGAGGTTGCCTCCGAAATAGGAGTCTCCGCTGTTAAACTGGATGTCTCCGGGCATGGTCATCTAAGGTTTGTTTCAGATAATGAAGAGAAAAAGCAAAAACATAATATACATCAAGACCCGTGGCGGCGCTCATCGTAGACTCGGTTCTGGAGAAAAACTGTGAGTGACTCTTCCTTACGTAAAACTCGAGGCAATAGGAACTGCTTACGCTGCCCAGTCAGACATGACATCTGAGAGAAGAAGGAAATTTCAGGGGCGCCAAGTTATAACTACACAAGAAGCACTTACACCCTCGGAAGCCGTATTCAGTTTTCACAATTCCGTTCAGGACTTTGTCGTTTTCGCATGCATACGTTCCATTTATAAGGTCTTGAAGCACATCAGATACAGGAATGAGATGAGAGGTAGTTGACTTACTATAACTGCACATTATGCTTGCTGCTCCGGCCATGATACTCCTCAGGAAAGGGTGGGTATAAATTTCATGTTGAGTCCGATCGTCAACGTCCGAGCTTGAAGTAGTACGTTTATGCTCTTGTTCACTAAAGTGCGGTCAAGAGAAGTTTTGTGAGTATGATTGACATCACTTACTTATTGACCAAGTGTTTCGCACATGCCTGAACACCAGCTTGTTGCATACCGAGAATGGTTTCATACGCTGCCTCTCCGGCAAGGAAAGGGTCCGCACCGAACCCTTCCCAGTTGCGTCCACCGGCAGCAACGCGACCCATATTCATCATAGGACCGAGAGCCACGTGGACGCCCTTTCCGACGTGCTCTTGACCCATAGCAATTCCACGGGCACGAATAAGCTTCCTGTTGAAGGTAGCAGCGGCATTGACGCCAGTCGGGAAACCTGTAACGAAATCTGCATTCCGGACACCGAGTGGACTATCCTGGTGTACACTCAGGTAAGAGTTGAATGAATCTTTGCAGTACTTACCTCCAGGCATAGACCTGGCCAATCATCGCCAACTGGCGGAATATTGCCCTGTGATGTCACACGCGTTATTCGTGTTTCACCAAGGGGGGGCCGATCACTCTTGAACATACCACACAACGACCATTCGTCCATCCGACACCCGTGGTAACATTGACTTTTTCTTCCAACGAAAAGGAAGCGATCTGGGGACAAAAAAAAATTGGCGGATCAGTAATAACCACTGAGCACTCTGCCTGACTCTATGACTGACCTTGGATCTCGCCTTTGCATATGCGGCGTCCCACGCTGGGCCAAAATTGGGAATAATGGGTGATCCAACCTACACAAGGAACCGGTTGATGTTCGCCTTCTTCCAAAACTTTTATCACTCACTGCAGGCGGCTTTCTGGGATCTGTGACCTCAAAGACCCCAGGAATCGGTTCATCCGATGGAGTTGGGAAGGGAGTGAATGTGGTCGGAGTTACAGGGGGCTTGATGATAGGTTCAGTGATGGTAGAACCAGGAGCAGTCGCGGGCGTAGATGCAGCGCTGGATATAGCACCGGAGGTGGTGAGCGACGATGCGGAAGCCGAACTGGACTGTGGTGAGGAAATTGAGGTAGCAGAAGAGGAAGGGATCACGACTGAAGACGAGATTGACGAGGTGAAAGAACTCGTCAAGGAAGAGAGCGGAGCAGAGATGGATGCCGACGATGCCGACGACGAAGTCGATGTGACTACATCGCTCAGAGAGCTGCTAGTTTGAGCGAGGACAACGGGAAGGAAGGACAGTAAGAGGGCCCTCATCGTCGCACTCAGCAAGGAAGGAACAAGGTCGTCAGTCAAGCCGCGTGTGCTTTTAAATCAACGGCGCTTCGCCTGCATTTTGGAGCATTCCTCCCCCCTCCCACCATTTACGTAATGCCGGCGGTGTAGTCGAGCAGCCCGACCTGAAGCACCTCACCGGTCAGTACGTTCAGACCACATTCAGAGTCATCATCCTCGATGTCTAGTTGGAATTAGGGAGCTTTTCATTTGACTTGCCAGGGTCAACGAACCAGACTTCCGTTATCACCATTATCACCATCTATCATCCACCGTCCTCGACCAATTGACATTCGTACTCTAGTCAGCATACGCCCACAAATAACTCCAGTCATGCCACCGAGGCCAAGCATCCTCCAAGCATTTCGCACGGGAACACGGCAACTATAGGTCTCATACGGACTTCCGTTTTATATGAAAATTGCTCTATTTCTGTCTAGTAGCAGCGCGGCAGAGAAAGCAAAGTTACCATTTTTCCACATGACCACCATCGTGACCCAAGCACTCGGGATTTATGAAATGTGGCAGCTCCACTCTTTCAGTCAATGTTCCCACCCTTCGCTGTCAGTTGCGGTGCTAGCCGAACGCGGTGGTAACACTTCACGTGCACTTGTTGATAACTTCGTAGATCATCACGCCGTCCAGATTGGGGTTGTTGCCGGAAAAGCGTACGACCGTCCTCCTGTGCCAGGATTACCATTGTCCATTCCCCTTATGTCAACGAATAAGTCTCATGCTGATGTTGAGTTCATCATGTTCTAACAACTTTATCAAAAAACATGCTTCTGCTGACAGTCTCTTCATTCTCCAGTCAGAAAGTTCTTGCACGTAATATGTCCATGCTCGCCTCGGCTGAGCTGGGCGTCATGTGAATGGCTTCAGGGCTAGGGCAAATGCGTCCAGGGACATATGTGCTGATCGCATTCTTGTCACGTTAGGATTCGATGTCATGTAGAAGACTAATATTAATTTCAGCGATCGTATGTTCACACTCTTGCGGCTAGAAACATGAAGTCACTGGAATGTTTAGCAACCTCTACATCATCATGGCTGGCGCTGAACGTAGTGATACCTACCTGACAGATCTCTTAGGTAGTCATCCGGGAGGAGGGTCCTGGAACCGCCGCGGCTATTAATATCACCCGGCGGCTCTAATATATCTCACATGCTTGCTCTTTTGGACCGCAAAATCCAAGAAGGCGAAGTTGAGTGGCTACAAATGCACTTCGTTCGTGCGATATAGAACTTGAATGCACCCACAGACGCAAAGTTCTTGAACCGGTCAACGCCGTCTCAGGTCTCCCAATAATCCATTCTCTCGACCCTATCACACCAAATATCACCCCAACCGAACACCACTGAACAATTCCAGGATTGACATGGATTGACATGTCCACGTTTTTTTGTGGAATCCGGATTCCCGATCTCCATCAAACAAGCGAATTGATCTCCGCCTTGAACAATCCTTTGCTTGACAACCCAATTGTTGGGATTTTCTAATAAGCTGTAAGCTTGTTCTGGGCATGTAAGGAAAAAACCTCATCCGGTTGGACCTAGACCATCGTCCTGGTACATTTGAACTCCTAAAAGAAACTTGCTCGTGGTGGACTCGTGGAGTTCCACGCATTGACAGTGATTAAATATCCTCATCTAAACAAATAATTTCGCTTCACCAGTATCATTTTATTCCGGTCGCTAATTTCGCTATAAAGTCTTAGACGTGTGGTTCGATGCCAAGGCAGCATGAGTCCAGCTATCACAGCGTCTCGCGTTTTACATCGCAAGTTCAGTGGCTCGGCCGCGGAATTGATTTTTACCCATTGGCCAAAGAACCGCCACAGAACAGGCTGGACGCACACATGGATTAGAAACCCCAAAATGCCTAGCCATTTCTGTGAAGCAGAGAAGACGTGTTGTCGAACAGCCCTTGATCCAGGGTGTTCTATTTCCGCCTACATATCACCACGGTTCTTGGATGTCCAGAGTTGGATTTCCAACATACTCGTGTCTTGCGAAAAAAAATTTATTAAATGACCCACCCTCTGTCCATGCGTTAACCACTCGGAATAAATATTCCTCTCCGTACTTAGTCTCCCCCCTCTCGTTCTTTGCTTTTCCGTGACCTTTCGCCCTCTCCCTCCTCCCCCTCTTCTATTTGTGTCCACTATGCCACCTCGCCCAGGCAAAATTCGCCGCGCCAGAATGGGGCCAAGGTTCTCGGAAGCTACCAGCCAACAACCTCGTTTCTTTCGAGACGCAGAAGATATTTTAGGGCACCCTCAGTATTATTTACCAGGCGCTATCAACGAACACGAAAACCAGAGCAACCCATCCTCATCCCAGGTCCGTTAACAGCTTCCTCTCCGCCTTTTATTCTTCCTGAAATATACCGACGTTAGGTCGACGCGGATGCGGCACATTCTCAGGCTCAGCCTCCTGTACCAGGTCACCGGCGAACACCATGCGAGTCAACTCCATCACCGACATCGACGGTAGGTCATTGCATTTTATTAAAAAGAGTGTATCAACTTGAATTCCCTACCAGTCTGGTCCCCCACCAGTCGAATTTCCGCCTTCTCCCAGCCCTCCTTTGGGGAGATCCTTTGAATTTCCCGCGTTTCACTTAACAACCCCGCCATCCCCACCTCGCACTATTTCTCCGCCTTTCGAGCATCCTTCTGCGCTGCTCAATCCTAACACAGTTCCTTGCCAAGTGACGCCGCGGACTGGGTCTCGCGAACCGGGTCATGCATTCCAGCCTGCCCCTCGCCGACCCATCAATCTTCCTAGCATGCCCACGAACCTCCTCACGCCGTCCATTCCTCTCATGACTCCCGATGGACCACCCATGGCTCCCGCCACGGCTAGGTCGGATAGCAAACCAGCCGACCAGGCTGACAAGAGTCCATTTGCCTTACGAGTGATTATTGAAGACAATCAAGTTCTCCGCAAGCTTATTCCCGACATCAACCTGCAAGCACATATCGAGGATAGCCCATATTTCATAACCTCTTATGCAGATGCCAAAGCGTTTGCACAGTTTCATGGCTACTTGGACCCAGACCTCCTCTACCCAAACGTCGAGGAGCCGACGTTCGACCAATCCGTAAAGGAACGGTTCAGTTGTACCGCCGAACAGGGTTGGATAAATGATATCATCAAGTCAGACTACTGGTTGAAGGATATCTATGAATCTGGTCTATGGGAAGTCCAACTACCTCATCAGTGGCGATCAAAAGTCAATGTGTGGCTCAGTCGTATTCCTGGAGTCCCACTTCTGCAAAGGTTGAGATATGCTATGGTACAAGATCCTTTCCTGTATGATGGCAAACGATGTGCGCCATCGTTTATTTGGATTGTACTGTTTGTCCGACATGTTCTTGTTCTCCTTCCTTATGCTCAACATTTGGGATTTCTTGATCGACTTGGAGAGAAGGAACTGGATCCTTGCGATGCAGCTTTTGACTTCTTTTCGCTCAGCAGGGTCGTCGTGGAATTGATGGATGTGATCGTCACACATAAAGGAGTAACCCTGTCCAAGCTACCCGTTGTACAACAAAAAGTACTGTCAACCTGTGATAATGGTCACTTACACATTACCGTAGCCGGTGAGTGCAAGGACTGCCTTCCAAATCAAGTTTCTTACTTACCCCTAACTAACGTTGTGATGGTAGGGTCCGATTCTCCCATTCAATTCAATGACGAGATTCTTCTTAGTGGCCCTGATGGAAGCAACTACACCAACAGGTTCAGGGCATGTTTCGTGAAAATACTTGGAGAAATTGACGTTGACGGACTTGCATCCTTGGTAGTCGCTAGATGCACTCATCCTCCGGAATTCTTTTTCTGAAATCTACCCTCGTTGAACGCTGTGCTTCAGCTTCTCTATTTCAAATTTTGTATTATTTTATGGACTGACCTTACTGTTCAGCTACCTGATGCCTAAGAATACCATCATGTCTTTGAAATTTTCCCGAGCTTCGCCTTATGACTCGAAAAAACAGTCAGAACGCCTTGTGAGGTACCATCAATAATCACATTATTCATCTAAACTTCGGCGGCCCGATAAATTTTTGGCGAAAGTCATTGCAGTTCATCCTCGACCACATCTTACCCTGAATCGAATTCCCAATACACGTCTCAGTGGGTCTACAAAGGCCACTCAAATTGTCCAATACGCGACGGACACGTATCCTTAACAGAAGACACGTTCGCAACAGTGATCACTGTCAATGAGCAGGCTTCCTACAGTAAACCATCTTCGTACCGCTCAGCAGATCGAAATTCCAATACAAATGGGTCAAAGCAAAAAAGAAAAGAAAACGCGATCATCAAAGGGTTCTCCACAGTGCGGGCCGCGAGCATGTGCTTCGATCCACCACGAAAAACTTTCTCCACACACACCCCACCATTCTTAGCATGAATCCTCAACATGTGAGTCAAGAGTCAGATTCATTTTATGCCAGAAGAAATGATCCATGTGTACTCTGCTACTTTCACTCGCATCGACTACCTTGGCTCCCTTTGAAGCTCGTGCACGCCATATGCGTCTTGATATTTTTAGATCGAAAGATATAAATAACCTTATTTAGAGTGCTTATGGTCGGATCAATAACGGAACGGGTCCGATCCTCGCTCAACTGTTTACGGATGCTTATTGTTCGAGGTGGAACTCAAAATTCTCATTGTATGATTGTGAGAATAGATAGAATTGATAACTAATTGTGTGGGCGATATTTGAGTCAACACACGGAGGAAATAGTTCGATTGGAACGAATGTAGTCGTATGCGGAATGAGAGCTGCTCACGAGATAAAGACTGCGCTCACTTGGCGGACTCATGCCGGAAGTACACATGTTAACAATCAAGATCTGCCAACAAAAATCGATTTCAGTGCTCCGCTGCTTTAGCCAGTCATAAAGATGATACCTTGAAAGAAAATTCTTTCATTTAGTCGGGGAAAAGACTATGAATTCGGAGAGTGATCTAATTCATAATGTCGGTGAGTTTTCTTGAAATGATCGGAACGGCGCGATCGATTAAAGTCCTTTGACAATTTTTTAAAAAAGCGACCATCTGCTCTCCTATCCGGATAAGGGCAGTACAGTCCAGTTTCTCCGTTGTATCCGAGATTACAGCCGGCGAAAGTTCAAGTGTGGGAGTCTTAGATTAAGCGTTGCAATGCTGTTCCAACGACGTGCACGAGGTATACCATATGCTGCAGTTTTTCAATGGCTTCCTTGCGAGAAACATATCCTACTATAGGCACCTTGCTTATGACCAAAAGGTCTAGTTCTTCAGCTCGAACTCGCTATTGGCTGATGGATCTGCAGACATTCAATAGCCAAGGAGTAGAATTGAAGACACAATATGGAGGCCAGCTAAAAATGGTAGTCGGATGGGATCAGTGTCATCCACCTCGACAGAAAGAGAATTGTCAGCCTCAAACCTACAGCGTATATAAGAAAGTATACAAAATACCTTGAGGACATAGCTTGACGTCCAATCGTCCTTGCTTTCCAAAACTTCATCCTTTCTGCCACTTCAGATACCCATCATATCCAAAGATGATTATTTCCATTCTCTTTGCAGCGTTCGGGCTGGCCTCCGCATCTCCTTCATCCGTCATTCCACGCGCTCCCGGAAGCGAATCAAACCTCTTTCCAATCTCCGGTAGTCCACGATGGACGACGCTCGCTGGAGCATCTGGATCGTTACCCTTGAGCAATTCGACACTCAGACCTTTTAAGGTCACGAATCGATGCCCTTTTACTTACGAGGATGCGCCTGATGGGACTTTCTCCTTGAAATCTCATTATCCTGAGGGCTCATATAAACCCAGTGTTGATCCCTGTGGTGGTGTTTCATTTTACGCTCCCGGACCATCATCCGTAGATCTTTCCACTGCGAAAGAGGCACTTTTAAGTTACTCCGTTTTCTTCCCAAGTACGTTCGAGTATGTGAAAGGCGGCAAACTTCCGGGACTTTGTCAGTGTTACCGCATTTGTAATTCTTCAAGGGCAACGCTGATCAGATGTTAGATGGTGGCGATGATGAGGACACGGCTGTATCTTGTTCTGGTGGACGAAAGGATGCCACCTGCTTCTCTGCGCGCCTGATGTGGCGAGCCAACGGCGCAGGTGAACTTTACCTCTATCTCCCCCCTTTCGACGATCCTCGTTTCGCCGCCAATGAGAAATTGTGTTCGCTGCCGAATTCAATTTGCGATGCCTCGTTCGGTATCTCGGTGAACAGGGGAAGTTACTCGTTCCCGGCTGGTCAATGGACGACTATCGCGGAGAGAGTCAAACTTAACGACGTCGATGAAGCGAATGGAGAGATCGAATTATTTGTTAACGGGGAGAGTGTTATCAAAGTGACGGGTATCATCATCAGAGATAGCAGTGCTGGTCGTATTCGCGGCATACAAGTTCAAAGTTTCTTTGGAGGTGAGTCTACTATAAAGCTGGAAGGTAGGGGCGTGAGCTGACGAGGACTGATAATAGGCTCGAGCACCGACTGGGCAACTCCGAAGGATCAGGACCTGTATTTTGCCAACTTTGGAGCTGCGATCATCTCGAAGGAATGATCTCCGAGCCCGAAAGTTTTTCGAGTGTATTATTTCGATCGTCCTGGCGGCGAGATGAATGCTTCCAAATGTAGCGAGTACGAATGGAGTTTAGCTACAATTTTTTGTATAACATCAATGGCCTTGTAGGAATTTGTAACTTAGCTTAATGACAGAAGAAACATGGAAGCCACGAGGCTAAATTAAATGTCGGGAATAATTAAGTATGCTGACAAACCGATCAATTAGCACGTGACGTTTGTTGTAAATCGCGATTCAGATTTCAACTGTCCACTCACTCACTACCCACTTACTCCGTTGTCTTGCCCATCTCAGTACTCAGCGAAATCATGGTATGAGTATATTCTCGCATATTGCAAACAGATTTTTGAATTTCCTAGGTTTCTCCAACTGTTGCACGCCGTTTGATGCGAGAGCTTAATGACCTCAGAAAGAACCCTTCGGAAGGTATTCGCGTTCAAACAAACGAAGAAGATATGCTGGACGTTACCGGCATTATTGAAGGGCCAGGTGCGAACGACCACATCATTCTCGACTTCAAATCAATTGACTTCTTATATTTGGGTGATCTAGAGGGTACTCCTTACGCTGGCGGCTATTTCAAGGTCAAGTTCAAGTTTACAGAGGAGTTTCCAGCTGCGCCTCCAAAGTGTACGTCATTTTATATACCCCGGTAAAGTCCTTATCTAACATTGTTGTTCAGGCTGGTTTGCCACAAAAATCTTCCATCCGAATGTGTCTTCTGCGGGCGAAATTTGTGTCAATACTCTAAAGAAGGACTGGCAATCATCATACGGCATTGGCCATATATTGGTGACTGTCAAATGCCTCCTGATTTACCCCAACCCTGAATCTGCGCTGGACGAGGAAGCGGGTAAACTCCTCTTGGAAGACTACGAGAGCTATTGCAGTCGTGCCAAACTTATCACCTCCGTACATGCGACCCCACGCACCAAGCCTGTTGAATTCAATGAACCTCCTGCCGCCGAGTCTTCGTCACCGGCAGCGCCCTTTGAAACATCGACTTTACCCCCGGGTCCATCTACTTCTAAAACTCCACCTCCAATATCAATGCAGAGCACGGCCTCAGTGGCGATCGTGAATGTGTCCTCAACTTCGACTCCCCCCACCGTTCCTCCTTCTCGCCTGACCGTTCCCGCTACTACCCGTAAATCCACCTCACCCGCTCCACAACCTCCTCAGCGTAAAGTGTCTCACACCACCGAAAAAGAGGGTAAAGATAAGGACCGCCATCCTTCGCCTTCTCCTCTCGCCACAGCCGACGCTAATGTCAGAATTCAAAATAAACCTGTTACCGGTATGGGTGTAAGTCCTGCGAATAATGTGATTCCGACAAGTGCAACGAAGGCCATGAAAAGGGCCGCTGCGGGGAGCGCCACTACCAACGCGGAGAAAAGAAAGAAAGCATTGAAACGATTATGATGAGTATTTTTGATAGGACTTAGGTGGTACCCAATTGGATGGTTGGGTGTAGGGACATTCTATAGCTCTCTTGTTTTGCGGCCTGCTTTCTTACTACCGCTCTGTTGTAATACATTCTTGTCTCTATTCTCGGTCAGTGGGTCCAAGTCCATTTGAGGAGAAACCGGTTTGAAGAAGCAATTGTTTGTCTTGATCTTCGAAAGTAAATACGCAACGTCTTGGAGCCTCGTCCCAAAGCTCTGTTCATTTAACCGCCATGACCGCTCCTAACATTAGTCGATTAATCGTTCGAACGTAGGCGCCGTGTCTTCATTAGATATTCCGATTTTGTTCATTGATCTGATATGAAGCACGGACGTATTGCAGGACATGCGAGTTAACATATACGAGGAGAGCTCGCCAGATAAAGTAATTTGGTTCAAGGTGCACATGGTCCCCCGGGGTTCCTCGCTGATACCATGTATTGATTCCCCATAAAGGAACGATTTTTAGGCGACAATGAGATAATTGAACAGCTAGTCGTAAGCAGCGTTTCTTTTTTCCAGTGGGAAGTAATTAACCTCCTTCTACTGGTAGCATAGTCAAACATCTAGAGTATGTTGGACAATTCACCGTCCTGTGCGAGGGTGGTATATCCGCTTGAGAGCACCTATGTTTCCGCAAGGCGTATTTATCCCACTCACGCCTATCCCCCTAAGCTCGCCCTACTTTGTCGATGCTTCCCTCTCGTTCTCTTCTCGGACAAACCCCACGCCTCCCGTTAAAACTGACGCACAAGAACCCGCGATACGAATAAGTCTGACGTCTCAAGATGATAGTAGTCGGACGAGCATACATTCATATCCACCTACACCTACAGGTTCACAACTACGATTACCACCGAGCACTCATAGTCCCAAAAATGGAGGACCACAATCGCAGGTCACACATTTCGTCCTTGCACCATCGGATATACCCACACCACAAAATGCAACTCAACAATCTTTCTTCACTCGCGCCTTATCGGTATTAAAAAATCACAGTCCAGCTCACTCCAATTCCTTTACACTTTCACGTGTACCTCTCAATACACCGCTATCTCCACCACCTCCATATGCACTCAACCTCCCGGCTCCAGAGACGTCCCGTTCGAACATAGCTCTGATGAACGCTGCCTCTGTTGGGAATCCTACGGGTGCTCCGATCGTTCCATTACATTCTCCTCTCCTGACGTTTCATGATCGAACACCGATGCTTACAGTCCGTTCTTTAACCGGACTATTAGAGATCAATCAATCGGAAGAAATCCTACTTGGTGTGGATACAAGTTTCTGGATCGCGGTTGCGTTAGCGTACTTGGAGTTCCTTAAAGAACGCGAGGTAAGTCGTTGTGCAATCTTAGGTCGCTGATGACGATGTGATTTGATGATTTTTCTTGTCAGAGTTATCTCGCTGCTGCCAACGATTAGCTTCCCTACCACGAAGAAGAAGAGTGGTGACTGAATGAGTATATTTATCATATGTATGGTTAAACAGCAATAATCTTGTTGGAATGTCATCAAGGAGAAATAGAGGTATCAATTAGGGCCTGTCTCTTGGAACATCGTAGAGGAAATTTGTACACTGTAAAAGCGAGAGTGGACACGGCTCAGGAGATTATGCAGGTATCCTGCGGTCGAGCAACGATATGCCTCGAATCGTAGAGTTTGATTTGCAAAGGATGAACGGAAGCACATTTTCTACCTGTCATTATCAGCACGTGAATTGTCCTGCTGGTATCTCTTTTATCTTTAGATGTTGAGACAGCTTGAGTTTGAGGCGAAACCCGCTCGAGGGCCCAGTTGATGAAGATGGAACCGTTATCCACGGCGTATAGTAGGGGCCTCCAGCGCTTCCTTCGTCCCCTAATCAGAGAACCCTTAGAGAAGTTGACCGAGTTTCAAAGAATCAGCGAAACCAATATCACGATTCTTCGCAACGTATCCCGAGACCCAGGAGCAGTTTGACCGTAACCAACAGAGTATTGAAGGTGAGCCGCGAAAAAGACGGACCCGTCTCGCCGCTGCTTCACCGTGTGGCTTTGAAAACTACTCTCACCTTGCTTTTTGGAGGATACATCGCCATGTAATTCGACCAAGCGAGTTTTTTTCCCGCCGGGGCCTGGTGTTTGGTGCCCACAGCGTCGGTGAACGAACGAATGGCGGCGAGTGAGAACTTGTCAAATTGATGCAGCGTTCCCTGACTCGGTATTCTCCGTCAAGCGACGCTGAATGGAAGCTAAGAATATTGTAGCAACCTGACGAGGGGTGTGCATGTGGTATAGATTAAAGAGTTACTAGAGCGACTAGGATGACATTACGAAGACCGTGAATAAAGAGAATATATAAGAGAGCTCTATCAATGGTCATAAGCATTCAGCCTCCGCCGAGGTGGCAATGAGCGTTTGTCTCTGCTGTCTCTGTCTCTTCTAGGTTTAGCATAGTCGATTTTGAACATAGTGCCTTCAAAGTTGTAATCTTGGAAAGCTTCTAACGCAGCAGTCGCGTTCTCTTGGTCGGCGAATTCGATGAAGACTCTGTTAGTGAACTCCCCGTCGGCATTTTTCACTGACTCTCGTGTTAGCAAGAAGTATATGAAATGACTTGGAGCGGCACTCACTGAAATTGATTCGTACGATGTGTTCCTCATATTTCTGCATTATATGACGCAACGGACGCTCATCCCCGGGTAGAGGGAAATTGGCAATAGAGATCGTTTTAGCTGGTGTAACGTTTTTAGACTCAAAGGGATTACGGTTGTGGGCGTAATTGATTTTCAGGGTGCGGCTAAGGAGTGCAAAGGGCTCTTCATAACTGGATTCAACAGCTGCAACAGCGTTTTCCAGGTTGTCATATTCGACGAAGCCAAAGCCTGTCAAACGCCCACTTCTGTCGGAGGCTAGTCACAGAAATGTGAGGCAGTAATATCATAGGAGTGTAAGGAAGTCGTACCCAATGTTACGCGTTTAACTTGACCATAAGGCTCGAAAAGTTCGCGAATGTCGACTTCGCCAGCGGAGAACGGGATGTTCCCAACATATAGGACGCTTTGCTTCTCTCGCTCTTCTGGGAAGTCTGAACGAGCATCCCGACCCTCAGACCTCTTGGAAAACTCCCCTGCGAAGCGTGTGCGCGAGACGGAAAATGCCCGCTGGGAGAGAACCTGGGGCTTTTGGACGGTAGCCGGTAGGCCACGGAGGAGCTGCCGATGGAGAGGCAAGCTGAAGCGTGTTGAGAACGCGAGCCGGGCCTGTTGGCGGATGAGAGTGCTGAACATGGTCAATGAGCAAACAAGCGAGAGACACGAAAATTATATTCCGAAAAAACTCGTGCGGCACCAAATATTTGGCTCTATGTGTGTCGGTTGTCGCTTATGTAACGTGAACGCCGTTCACCCATTGCTGATGTACAATATACATGTATATATACTGCGACGGTAGGATCTCTCGCTTGCCACTTCATCGGGAAGAATACAATGGATTCGATCAAACGTCATTTAATTTTGGGCAGAGTTCAAAGAAACTGTTCATAAATTCTACCATAAGGACATCTTTCCCTGTGGAAATCTGTATCGCGCTGAACGTTCAGAGTTGGACTTCTTTTAAATTGCGCACTGTAAATCTTTGCAGCGGACCCTCCCTTGGTTGATGATATCTTTCCCTCTTGGAAGATCCCTAATGTCCGGCGTTGTTGTCGTTCTTCCCTATTTGATTTGAGCACACTTGAAGGTGATATATATTTCGCGTTTAAGGTCGTTGCTCTGAACTTTTCGATTTCCCAGTATCGATGACTATTTGATCCGCCGGGTACTTCTTACACCATCTATTCAATTAATACCTTGTACTAGGAATATAATGATGGCTCGTAGGTGAGTAAAAAGCTTGCGGTTTCTAGATGAGGTCCCGGTCAGGGCGTAAGAGTCATTCCAAGCTTGCTTCCGCCAAATTTTGAGATCCCTTTCCCCATTTGCAAGCCTACTTCATTCAGACGCCAAAATCAAACTCTGATTCTTTGTTTCCCAGTGATCATTTGCATCACTTTCGTGTTCGGCTCATAATGTCGGAAAACCAAAACCAGTCTGATCCTGTTACGTTTGTCTGATCTGAAAAATGGCCTGACCTTGACCTGACCTTTTCTGATCCACCCTGGTCAGACGGCCTGACCTTACTGGATCATCCCGCCTAGGGCTGATAGTGTCTAATCAGGTTAGAACAGGCAAACGTGGCGTAACTTGCCATGATCAGGCTAATTTCAGTTTTTCGACAAACAGATACGCCCTTCGCAGACTATTTCTTGTTCCGAGATATCGGATATTCTGGTATTTCCCTGAGATCCCAAGTTCGATTGACTTTCGTCTTTGCCTGAAGAGAAATGACTTTGGTTCAGGGTTCTGGCACTTGTCCGATACTGGTGTGCATCGTCAAATTGATCACGATCGTACAAAGACGATTTATGATCAGGCCGGTAGCGACAGTTGAAAGAGGTTCATGGGTTCAGAAATTACCGGTCTACGCATCATCTGCGTCAGACACCATGTAGGTAGAGATTGAAACAGTAGCTACTATAGTCTCTCATGCAACGGGCATATTGCTTTCCATCTCGGGCAGTCCCTTGGATTGGATTTGCAATATCACAAATCGATACACATGAACTTGTTTGATCCTGATCGGATAGCTCCGACAGTTTAAGAGCGTCTTTCTTCCCAGGGCCCAGGGATAATGGAACCCATAACCTCTTCTTTTCCTGATATCATCATCGATTCAGATGCAACTATGTGACGATAAGTCATTAATAGATTTAATCTCAGTGTGCGACCTTAGATTGACGTCGACAATGTCAGAAGCAACTTCCAGCCTCTCCGCCTTGAGAACATCCATGAAGTGGGATGAATCTCTACCATAGAACTTCGACAGTCTTGGCATCAGTGCCGCCATATCAGCATCTTCCATAACGGTCAAATATACTTACAATCCACAAGCCCCAGAGAGCTAGGCATCATGATTCGCAGGCATTGCGCACCGCTACAATCTAAATGTGTTATCAAGGGAATCACTCCTTGGTGGCGTGAGATTCAAGATCTTGAGAAATCTAGCGGGCCTTACTTGTAGTCTCCAAGCATTCCATTGCAATTTACATATCTGATGCGCCCATGGAATCCTCTACATTTTTCATAAAAAGCATGTTTCAAAGCACGCATGACCTAATGGAAACAATATGTTGTCAATTGGGAAGTCCTCATATTCTCATATGTGTACATACCCAGTGCCAATCCATAATTAGATCACAAATCAAACATGAGAATGTGAGCACGACCCGATAAAGATTCCCCATTTTGTTTACCCCAATCCGGTGCTTGCACCATCCGATACGTGCCTGGCGCCGCTATGGCTTCTCTGGGCGCGGACACAAAACATGACCAGAGTAATGATTCTCCGGACACAGATTATTGATCAAGAATACAAAGAAGCGTTATATATATCTTATCTTTCTCTGAAACTGATCTTTGTTGGTTTATTTTTAGATCATATTCTCCCGACGCGAGTACTTAATCGTTAGGAGTTCTCTCAACGCCACATTGTCTCGTCCACTTCCAACGCGATGCCTAAAATGTCCACTCTTTGTACGCCACCGGCTCAGAGATCGCCGGAATATCGTGAATTCATTCCTGCTGGAGCCTTCGATGGTCGTTCACCTTGCCCAGCATTGAACACCCTCGCAAATCATGGCTACATGTTGAGTGTATTCACTCATTTTCTAGTCCCGTTTGACTAATCTCCTATTCTCTGATCATACAGTTCACGAAATGGCCATGATATTCAATTCTTTGAACTTATAGACGCTCTACAATGCGTTTATAATGTCACCTGGTTTCTGGCATTCTCCTTGACACTCGTGGGGTTCCTAATTTGTGGGAAACTCACATTCGTTCGTAATGGATGGTTCCTTCCATCCATTCAATGGACTGTCAGCCTCTCAACTTTGTCTATGCGAGGACCATACAAAATCGCTCACAACGCTGCTTTTGTCCACCCTGACGGCATTCCATCCCACGCCCCCGACAAAAATCTACTTCAAAAATTCCTTGCATTCGCTTCACCGCGTCGTAGCAAATGTCATCTCCGTGAACTACGAGGACTATCGTTGGTCGATCTCGCTCTCTACCACAAGAAAAGGGAAGATGAGCTTCATTCACCCCTCAACATGTTTCATAGACAAGTTGCTTTGGGGGAGTGTGGACTCGCATGGGCGGTCATGCGAAGGAGATGTTCCACGGGACCTAAAGGAAGCCCGATTGATGAACGGGAAGAGATGGTTACGGAGGACGTTTTGAATCAATGGTTTGGAAGTGAGAAACTGCCCGATGATTGGTTTAACGAAGGTGGTTCAAGGCCAGTGCATCCGATTGGTCTGTTGGAGGCGAAACGCAGAGCAGGACGTGTCGCCCAGATGATCTCCGGGTGGGAACAATATGATTGATACTGTTCCCGAGATCTTTAAATTGTTGATCTGTCGTTGATATTTAATTTATTGAACACAATGTACATATTGGCAATTATTATTATTATTTATGTGATACCGAAACTTCAATCTGCCTACTTTGCTTAGTATGGGCGATAGAGTGCCATTCAGAACTCGCATGATTGCTGAATCTAAACGCCAAGCCCCAGCTTGGTAAGATGAGTCACGGCTATATATTAAAAATGCACACCGAAGTCGCTGATGCCTATTGTCCTGAATTTGTAGCTTAAGCTGGTCGGTCAAGTTTCGACGAGTTCATCCATAGGAGTTGCACGAGTACGACATGTTGAACGTTCTCACTCTAGTATTACGCTCAGGGCCGCAGTTCGGCGCGATTACTCTCAGCGAGTTGTATCAAATTTCTTTCGCTGTCACATTTGTATCATGAGGTAATTCGAATGCTATCTGGCAATGTTTCAAATCCAACTCGGTCGCTGTCTATTGTTGAACGGCGAACGTGGTGCGCCATTCTCAAGAAGCCAGTAACCACTGGCTTCAACTTGACGCAAAATCCCGAGCTCCGGGCCAATGATATCGACTCTGACAGTATTATACTTGCAACAGCTTCGGAGAGGAACAGGAGAGGAAGGCATATAGCGCCCGGCGATACTACCCAGTACTAGACTCGTTCTGCTTAAAAGTCTAGGCCAAACAAGGTTAGACTAACAACATACCGGGAAAGCGATCTAGATCTTGCGGATCACAAACATGCGACCCTGGTTCGCTCCAACAAATTCCGTTCCACACTGACCACGACGAAGATCTTCATCTGAATATGCTTCTAGCAGCCACATCTTGCTCTCTGGTACCACAAATAGAGGGAGGAAAAGCCGCGATACTCAGACCCTTTTCCACAACTCAATGTCTATTGGACCTTTCGCTTATTCTTTCGCATTTACCAAGTATCATGATGCGTCAATGGAGGCCTTGGTGGTATGAGAAATAAGCAATCAAGTTGTTGGACGTACTCCGTGTCGGATTCCCGATAGGATGTTTGCGTTGGCCATTGAGAGAATGCATCGGACAAGTCAACCACGCAGAGGAATGGAACCATTCATGATCGCCTTGTAATCGAGCCGGCGCTTGTGCACTGGCCAAGCTCAGATGGGAGCTCGACATGGGTTCAGTCAACTTTTCTTTCGTAGGGATTTGATAGGAGATAATATACAGAGACGATAAAGCTATGGTATAGTACACAACCACATATGAGTTATTTCCGGAGTAAGCAACTTACTCCAGCGTCATTAATTATATGCTGTGATGCAATCATGGATCATCAAAAAGATTATCATGGCAACATCAAAACCATGGTGATGCGAATCTGTCGTAGAGATGTAAAAACAAGGTGATAGAACGCGAAGAAATTGACACCTACCATCTCCTCCTCAGCGACGTACTCCGACTTCCAGCTGTCGGAGAACCGGGACGCGACTGATAAGCTGGTAGCTGTTCCGTCGCATTATTAACGTGGGGCCTGTGCTCTGCTAGTGCTGCTTCGAGAACCCGAACACGCTCTCGCAAAATATCGACCTCGGCGTTGTTCGCTCTGCCCCGATCTGCGAGTCTGGGTTGGTGTTCCCTTGGTGGTCTGGTGGCATGTGTGTTGGTGGCGAAACATGAAATACTAGTGTCGTTTTGATTTTGTGAATAAATGTGTGTAGACTGAGGGTGGATGCGAGTATGAGTGCGTTGAACGACTTCCATGCCGGGTACTTGACCTCCTGTATTGCTTGGCTGGACGCTGCGCGTTCTATCGTCATTTGTCAGACTATTGTTGCCGCTTGATCGAGTAGCGGCTGCACGGGCTCCAGCCTGCGGGTTCAAAGAAAGAGTGCCATCCTCTCTGATCTCTAAACCAAAAGAATCACGTCTCCTTCTATTCCTTCCCTGTTGTGTCATCGTCCGCCTAAGACCAATATTTTCCATGCCGCAGAAAGTAGTCTTTCGTCTCATATTTCCAAACGCCTTCGACTCCCCATTGGCAGTGGCAAGTTGGTCGAAAGAAAGCGTCCCGTCCTCTCTCACCTCCAACCCGAAAGAATCTCTTCTCCGTTTAGTTCTTGTCAAAGACATAATGCTTTTCCAGGAATCGGATCCAATGATACGAGGTGAACCATCCTCCCCACACTCCCTTCGTTCTACTACTCCTTGAAGGTTCGAATGAGCGGAAATCTCCTCATTTGGCGGGATGGTAAAGCCAATGGTCCCGTCTTCTCGAATTTCTAAACCGAATGAATCCCGTCTTGTCATAAATCTTCTGGGGGACATTGTTAGCTCGTCGATGTGATTGGAGGAAGGAAGGCAAGGCGTAATGCGAAACTTGTTATGAGAATAGGAGAGCAAAGGAGATATTGAGACAGTACTTTCCTGAGGGGGGAAAAAGTCTTTGACCTGTGGATTCAACCGGCTCCATGCAACGTCACTTTCACCTTCGAATTTGCAATGATGAAAAATGTGGGACAACTTTGCCAAATGTAATTTTCTGAAGTAATGGAATTGTTGACTTTCGGACTGTCTCCAAAAGACTCGATCCATGACCAAATTCGCTACGCTCCGGCGCTTATTCTTCGCTTCAACTTGATGATTTCTCGTTGATTTGGGCGCTATTTGCATCACTACTTCTTAGGACGAGTCAAGTCTGATCGAAGTGATAGATGAACTCCGAGTACAAGTGTGAATTCGCAATGTCAGTTCTGTTACATTGTATAATGCAGTACGCTACAAATAACAAACAAATTAGATACGAGAGCGTCCTAATGTCCTCAAAAGAATAAAAAATCTGTTGTGAACCAACAACATGCCTAGTAAACCATAGTCCAACCAGATGACGATGTTGATACAACACGTGGGACAATAAATGACACAGGACGAGGGGTATATGCTGGTAACTGCTCTTCATCTGGCGGTGGATACTCAGCTCGAATATCATCTTCATCGTCTTCCGAGCCCAATGGCACTATGGTAAATATACCTTCTAACCTCTGCACTCTGTCTTCCAGCTCTTCCAATTGAGTTCTAGTGGATGGACCAATTTCTAGCGACGAGCTATCCATGGTAGATATCACCGCAGAACCTCGCATCAGAGGGAAAGTTTCCGAGGCCGCTAAAGGAGGAGCATACATGCTTTCAGAGCATACAACGGAAGGCAGAATTGGAAGTAATGATAGGTTGATATCATCCGGCATATTGCCATTGACAGAATTGTCGTCTTCATTCTGGTCATGAGTTTGGTTTCTGACTTCAATAGAACGTTGTTTAGAAAGTCGTTTTCGGAGTTTCCTGGGTGTTCTATCACCATTTCTTGACGTCCCAGTGGATTTGTATAGTAGTACGAGACGATACACTGCCCAGATAAGAATGGTCGCTAGCGGCAAGGCTACGATAAGGACAATTAGAACCACATAATCAGTGGTAGTGGACTCGGATTTGGAACGCGGTAACAAGTTGACTGTCTTGAAGTTACTATTCCTGTGATGGGATTTTCTCAATTAACCTTTATATCCTTTAGATTGGGATTCGAAAAATCACTCACGGATGTTCAATCTGGGCACGGTGGATTATTGGCATGTACTGATTTTTATTCTATAATATTTTGTTGAAAAACGAGTGTGGGGCTGAAGAAAGAAAGTGAGTAAGTGACGGTTTGAAGGAAAGGATGGGAAAATCACCGGACATCGACGACTTGAATGTTGCGAATGTTTTTGTAGAGTAGTACATCAGAAGCGTGCTATGAATAATGGATGAACAATCGACATAAACTGTTTCAGCACCTCTGTTTTGATTACTGAACGAAAAGAACATTTTTAGACAATGAGTCATGGCTCGCCTCCTTGAGTTGGGTGTGTAAGACTGGTACATGAACTCGGAGCACAGCAAGTAAAATGCAGTTAATCAAAATGCAGCTAATCACCGTATAAAAACATATGGATCGAGCAAGAGGTTCTTCGAGAACAACTGAACAACTGGAAAATTGACCGATCCAACAGCAAATATTGGAAACTGTTGATCGTCAAGACGGTATAATTGAAAAAGCCATCACGAAAAAAAAAAAGGGATTGTGTTTTTTTCCGAAATCTTTGTTCCCATGATCCAGCCTTGAACCTAGGTCACCGGTCACCACAGACGACCTGAAGGGCAATTGGGTCCAACTCCACTTGTCAGAGCGGCCGTGGCAGTTTTGTGGCCACAATGGCGAAACGTGAATGCCACGACTCGTGGATCGTGGATATCCACGAGATATCCACGATGGCCATCAATGGTCATGGCGTGAGAAATGTGTGGACTGGGCCAGAAAGCCTGGTCACATGATGTACACTGTACCGCGAGAATCTCAATCTCGCGCTCTCACAATATCACTCTTCCTGTCTGTAGTTCTCATATTCATACTTCCTGTAATGCTCAAATTACCTTCCGTTATAATATGTCTTGTTCTTTATATCTTCTGTATTGTATTGTATTTTATTGTATTGTATTGTATTGTATTGTGTTTCTATTATTTCGGTTTCCTGTGTCCGGTTTCTTTTTCTTTTTCCAATACTTGTATTTCTATCATTTTATTTCTATCACTTTATCTTTCTATCTTTTTTGTGTTTTCGTTCTGTTTTCTATCATTGTCTGTTTCCATCTTTATGACCAGCGAGGTGTAGATTCTCCTATTACCTAATTTGCTTATGTAACGTAGCTTTATCATTGATGCGTGATGACTAGTCTGGCTACAACAACGCCATAAGTGTATTAACTTACTTATATGCAGTCCTTCGAGCACTTCTGTATTTGTGAAACTTATCTTTATGTTCTACAAAAAGTTATACAACTAATGTCACCCTTTTTCTGATGAAAAAAAATATCAGAAATGCACGGCGGAAGCGCCTTCACGGCTTTAAGCGTCTCTCGATCCACGGCCAATTTTACCATATACGGTAAATCTACAACCCCGTGGCATTTCGTGGATACCACCAGTGGATATGCACTGGCGCGTATAACACTTGCAGGCTTGACGGTTTCCATGATCCCAGGGGGTGTCAGAATTGGAACCTAAAATCTAAAGTATTGTAGTGTCTCCACCAAGTTGTCGTGTAAGTTACCATTGTTCACCCGTTTCATCAGGGGGGACCGCCACGACTCGTGGATCCGTGGATATCCCGCGCTAATGACGTGAGAATCGTGGATGAGGCCAAGAAGCCACTTCGTTGTGCTTCGATGTGACCATAATCATAGCAGGTCACCAGGTTCTGCAAAGTTAGCAGCAGTGCAACTATATATATACACATATCCTCATCTCTCTCTACATGACTGTAAAGTCACGATCGTATTCAGCACCCCTTCAGACTATCAGAAAAAAAAGGCGATACTGATGCTCAATTAAATTCATTACACAACTCAATGCGTAATTAACGCTTTCCTACTACATCTCCCAACCCAACCTTCCTCCTCAACTCTCATTCCCCCCCCCCAAAAAAACCAGGATGACTTTGTTTATTATTATAAGTTATCTGTCTCTTTAAATACTATCATGCATTGACAAAAAGCAAACGAGTCAAGGGGAAAAAAAAAATATGGGCGCGTCGATGTTAAGATTCTGCTTGTCATATTCGATACCAAGTTTTTCACAATTGCATTACTTCAAAAAAACAAAAAACAAAAAAAAAAAGTTCATCGAGCCCCGCCAAAAATCGAGAAAAAAAAAAGATACGGTCAAAAATCATATCATATCAAAAACTCAAATCTTCAATTCTCGAAATCCACGAACATCAACTCTCCCCGTCCCATTCTTCTTCCACTCCTCCCCTTCCCCTTCCCCTCCCCCAGCCTCACCCTCACCCTTACCACCACCACCCGCACCTCCACTTCCACTCTCAGCACGATCATAAGGTCCAACCATTCTCCTACGCACTTTCGGCAATCCCAAAGCTTTTCGCTGTCTCCTTGTTAACATTCTCCCACTACTGCAATCGGTGATACTAGATGGTTGATGAGTAGTATTAAGATGTTGCTGCTGTTGCTGTTGCTGCTGTTGCTGATGATGCTGATGTTGCTGATGTTGCTGATGTTGCTGATGTTGCTGATGTTGCTGATGTTGCTGATTGAGATGGGTATTATTCAAAGCCTCACGTTTCTTTTGTTGTCTTGTCGTCATATGCGGAGATGATGTTGATATCGTTGATGATGATGATGATGATGCTGATGATGATTTCGGAGATGAAAAAGAAGGCGCTAATGATGAAGATGATTGAGAATGCATTGATCGATGATGTTGTTTTCTTGGCGTTCTTTTGGTTGTTTGAGGAGACTTATCGAAAAAAACGGAAGCTGTAGGCGTCGTAGGGGAAGTCATGATTGTATCGTCTGAAGGTTCGTGAATATGATGCGGGATATGAGGTGATAGCGAAGACGGTAATTCTTCGTCCTTTAAAGGAGGAATGGGAGGGGGACTAGGTTCAGGGGAAGATAACGCTGATGAAGATGCCGTGGTTGCAGTCGTAGTAGTAGTCGCAGTGGTAACATTATCTTCAGATACCTCCTCCTCCTCCTCCTCATCATCACCAACCAAACTTTCAACAACCTCCAACTCATCTTCCTCTTTCATATCCGACGGTCCACGAAGTCTAGACCGAACACCTCTCCCATTCATCGAATGCAAATCCTCAAGCTCACTTTCCTCAAACGTTCTTTTCGGACTTCGATTTATCCGATACGCCCCTCCTGCTCCTCCTGCTCCAGGTGACGATTCACGGGAATTCGAAATAAGATGCGGTGCAGCGGTATGTGTAGGTGGATTTGCATGCGGTAACGCTTCTGCTATAGATGGGTATATTTCTGATATTGCTGTCGCTGTTGAATGGGGCGGGGAGACGGTATTAGGAAGAGTGGAAGTCGATGAAGCTTGCGAATTGGGTGGTGTTGACACATTGGATGGTGCAACGGAAAGTGATCGTGAAGGCGGTAAACGAAGTTTCAGCCCCGTCTTTTGCGGTGGTTTGTTATTCTCGGCTTCGGATATGTTGCTCAAGGAGGAAGAAGGACTATGACTATGATTGTTGAGAGTGAGTTTGAGTTTGATTTTGAGTTTCTCAGGGGAGACTTCGGGTTCAGAAACTTCGTAATCGTCGTCGTCGTCGTCTTCTTCCGTTCCAGATTCCGCAGCAGGCAAAATCCTTTGTTCGCCCTTGATGGTACCCTTGACTTTTTCCCTCGCCTTTTCGCGTTTTCGTTCTTTGCGCTCACGATCACGGTCTTTACCTGCCCTTTTACGCTCTTTCGCCGGTTTATATTGTTCGGTGATAGGCGAGGGTGGGAGATCCGTTTGGGAAACGGGACGTTCTTTGACTCTGGGGAGACCCACGTGGGGACCCTTGAGATTTCGAATCGAAGAAAAATGTTCCCAATCGTGATACCTTGAAAAGTATTATGGAAATGAAAATAAATAAAAAAGAAACACGGAACATACGCGACGTAAATGGAGGAGGAGTGGCCATCGTCATCATCATTGGCATCAAGATCTTCCTTATCAGGAAGAGACGGAGTGGGGGCGGTGGGGGAAGACGAAACGGCAAAAGCTTGCCATTCGATGACATAGACGAGACCAGGTTGGACGACCTTGACGTTCCTCTGAGCCATATGAGCAAAAGCCGAGAGTTCCATGTGTCCGCCATAAGTGGCTAAAAAAGGCAGGATGTAAATATATAGAATAAAGCCCCGATAGAGAAAGACGGATACCGTTTTCCCTCATGCAACGGAGATGGGTATCGATGCCCCGTTCGTCTTCGACAAAAGGCTCATAGCGGGACTTGTGGTGCTGTATCCAGTCGCAGATGTGCTGGCGGAGGAGGGCATGTTTAGAGTCTGTGCCGTAGAGCTGGTCTGAGAGGGCGCGGAAGAGACAGTTGCCGTCGCCGAGGGTAGGTGCGGCGTAGAGGCCGAGGGCGCGGAGCTGATCGTCGAGGCGCTGGGAGGTCTGTGCGGGGTCGCTGAGGGAGATGAGCTGTGGGGGCGGCACGTGAGGCTGAGGGCGGGCGGGGAAGAAGAAAAAAGAAAAAGGACGGACTCTGCCACGGGAGGAGCGCGTTGTGCGAGCCTTGACTGCAGGCGGACGTTACTAGCAGCTCGGGCAGAAAGCTGGCCACCTACGCTGCGGATTGTGTTTGCGCCGGGGGTGGCCCATTGGCAGATGGCAGACTGGCCAGGCTTATGTCAGCATCCATACCATGATCCTCGACCACAAAGCCTCTCCGCCGCCGTACTCGCCCCGCCGCCCATCCACCCCGTCCACCCTCGTCGCCCTCCCGCCCCACATCCTCCTCCATGTCGTCTACTCCACCTTCCCACAGGCTCCCGACATCGACCACGGCAAGACAGAACGCCAGCGCAAGACCCTCCTCTGGCTCGTCAACGCCCTCCGCCTCGTCAACCGCTCCTTCTACATCGCCTGCATGCACATCCTTCGCTCAACCTATCTCCCCGCCTATCAGTCCCTCGTCCGCCCCCCATACTCCTCCGACCCCTTCCCATCCACCACCGCACACTCTCGCTCGCCCACCTATACCCCCTCCACAGAAGTCGCCTCCCAGCCCATCCAAAGCCTCCAACGCGAAACCGCCATCCTCGATCGCTATATTGCACTCAAGGTCCGCGAAGACGTCTTTGCGGATGACTCGGAACTGCATTTGGAGCGTGAGGATATGTTTAAAGATTTATTTGATCATGCGCAGCCAAAAGCCCGTTTGGAAGACCTTGTGAGGAGGTATGGAGTCAGAGAGGGTGTCGTCACCGTGCCCGGCGCTGCTGCGCAGCCGAGTCCCAGTATTGGCACAAGTAGGGAACCTCCCGCAGCATCAACTCCGCCTCCCAAATCCTCGTCTCCTCCTCCCCTATCCCCGTTCTCTCCCCAATCTCAATCAACTACCTCTAGATTCCTGAACCTATTTTCTCGCTCAAACCAACCCAGACTAGGCTCTACAACACCTACACCCTTCAACCCCCCTTCACCACCCCGTCAAATCCAAATCAGACCTATATCCTTTTCCAAGATAACTATATCCCTTTCACCACGGACTATTGGCCTCAATTATGGCTCGGGCGCAAGTAAACGCACTTTGGTTGAACTTCAGAGAGCGCGCAGGAATCAGAAATTGGAGATGGAGGCGAAAGCGCTTGTTGATGAGCTTAAAGAGTATTTGATTGCTGAGGCTTAATTGTTATTAAATACTTAGATGTATCCTATCAGAAATGTGATTTTAGATCTGGGCAGGTAATTTCGAGTTCAGTAGTATTTATGAAGGAAAAGCATTTCAAGCGCCGCCGAGTCTTTATCTTGTACAACGTGATGACGCCCATACTTCCCAGTGAAGTGATGAATTGTAAATTTCCATTTACTTCACGTGAAAAAAAAAAAAAAATACGATTGGACGCGCCCGAGAATCCAGGACCCAGGATATGTATATACAAATGAATGAAAGGAAAGGAGCCGGACATTGTTTGAGTTCAATTGTCCCTGTGATTAATACATATACCCGGTTTGATCGTTTTTAATGTTTACTCGTAGTACGACTGTACAGTAGATTTGCACTGATGCTCCGTTGAAAATCTTTCGAAGAAAAAAAAGTAACCAATGTGTCGAGAAACATATTCTTGGACAATTCATTCGATTCCTCCATGTTCTTTTCAACAATTGAAATGATCTATTTTTATCCAAGTACGACGAATGAATTGAAACGTCGGGCGGGCCGGGCCGGCTAACAAAAAGTGACGTTATCGCCTTGAGACGAGCGCGTGTTTTCGCTTTGGGGACACCCCATCTTGGCTGAAAGTTATGAGCATTTTTTCTTTTCTTTCTTTCTTGAAATTTCCTCGTATAAGATTCGTGTTTCACGCGCACGGCCCATGGGTAACTTTGGAAAATCGTAATACACAACTACTTAGCAGATGTAGGGTATACAAAGAGTCCTAGGAGTCAATCATAATAATTAGAATGTGTATCTACAGAAGGGATGTGCAAATAACAACGACACGGTGGGGTCCATGAGGGAGAAGGTAAATATCTAACTTATTATGTGCACTGCGAATGATCAACGAGTTGAACAACGAGAAGGAATTAAAGTGAGGTCTACGGACATCCTAACATCCGAATCGATCTCGAAAGCATCATTGGGTTTGAACCGTTTGACTTTATGCACCGTCCCCAATTTCTGTTTTTTCTTCTTCTTCTTCAACTTATCTTCCTTTACGACCTCCTCTCCCAAACCTTCTTCTATCCTGGAAAAGCTTCTTCCACGCCACCAGTGCCAATCCATAATACCAAACCCATTCCTCAGGTTTTCCTTCCTGATTGTTGCCGCCGCCGCCAACCCATCATACTCATACCCTTGAGCATCATGATGATGCCCATGTCCATCCTTCTGCATCACATCCGAAGAAAACTCTTTAGATTGACAATGAGAATTATCAGAACTAGAAACTTGCGCATCCACATCCACACGCGAATACATCAAATCCCAATGCCATTTCCGCCAAAACGATTCTTTAATACATTGATGCCGTTGATAATTGCTTCTTCGCCGGTTGATATACCGGAACGCTATAACTCCCAAAAGCGTTAATAGGACTATCCCGCCGAGGATGCTTAGAGCGATGAGAATGTAGTATATAGTATAGTGGTAAGTTGAGTTGGAGTCGGAGGTATTGGGGTTTCCAGTCGAGAGAGTAGACGAAGAAGATGTAGAAGATAAGGAGGAAGTAGTCGTTTGTGGAGTTGACATGAAACTTGAAGTACAGAACGAGGCAAAGTCAAGAATGGCAGTTATGTTTCACAAGAAGTAAACTCCACTTACAATACACGAGAATAATGGCAAAAGCGGAAGTAATAAACGAGTTTGTTGAAGTGCTCAAGGAATGTGTGAGTGAGTGAACCCTTGTGAGTAAGTCACGCATAGAAAAGGGTCGAGACTTTTTTGTTGTTTTTTTGTTGTTTTTTTTTGTTTTTTTTGAATTAGTTCTTTTGGACTTTATGCATTATGTATATATGTGTGTGTGTGATAATTCCACGATGTCTTACCACGACGTACCATCAATTTCAAGTTGACAAACCTTTCGCCGATGTCAAGGGGGGGCATTATGGGCAGATCGGCTCCGAATAAGGTAAGCAATGTCAAATACAAAAAATATCGTTTTAATTATGAGGGGAACCACAAGTGTTTGCCAAGTAGTGTAAGAATTCTTTTGGAACTCTGCTTAACGATAGCGCTTGTCTCAGGTATCTAAAAAGTTTGAATTTTTCGAGCCGTTCTCTGGCACGTAGACAGACTAGCAAGAAAATCATTCTGACGAACAAACTAATTAGACTTAAAGTTTGTCGTCCTGTCTATCGTTACTGTAGTTGTCACTCCTCTCTGAGACTCTTTCTCACAATGTCACTTTATTTTTTTCTTCAAGCTGATATAGACAAGTCTAGGTCACTGGTTAAAGTCAAACGGTAGCCATGACATACGGCAATGCCTCAGTCATGGTAATTTGACCATTTTAAAAGTTGTGCGTCATCCGTAAAAAGTTAAAACTTTGGTATGGACGAAAATTCTAACCTGCGAGACGAGCACAAAGCGCATTCTTGAGCGCGAGACTCAACTTGAGGTTAGTTGTCAAGTATAGAGGCAACCAGTGAAACCCGGGGTCAATATTTGAAATATCAAATGTTCAATTGCCATTAATTTGGTTATCTGAGATTTCGACTCCACAACCCATAGGTCAGCATTCGGGACTGAAATCATAGGCCGTATTTTTCCATCATATTCCACATCCTAGGCCTTCCATTGAAAGGTAGTGGTTATCACAGGTTCGACTTATGTCTTCCGTAGGGTCGGAAACTTCTCCCGTTTAATCAGACTTAAATCCTTATAGTAATATCCAGTCATTTTCTCTCGCTTTCGCAAGTCAATCAATGCCGTGATAGATTAAGGTGCAGAATGTGTGTAGCAATACAAAAACAAGCTTACAAGTCATTTTAACCCATCCTTATATATTACTTGTGGGCGTCGGGCTCCGCAATACTCCAAGCACCGAGCCCACTTCCTGACAGCCCCAAATCTGAGCAGGATTGCTCTGGAGATGGCTTCCCTTCTTCACGTTTATCCTGCTTACCACTACTTTTTTCTTTGGTGCGATGAGAATGCCCGGCCGATCCATTCATCCTGTCCAACGTCGATCGCAACTTCTCAACCTCTTCTTTATCTCGCTCCTCCCGCACTTTCTCCTGCTTCGCCATTTTCTTTGCCTCCAACTCCAGTCTTTCCTTCACAGTATTATCCGCCCAATCTTTAACTTCCCTCACCGCCTTTTCTGGTTGAAATTTGCAAGTTAGAAGAAAACCTTGAAGTTCAGCAACTGTGAACGTTTTATCTGGAATATACTGAGAGAATCGAGTAGCGAGATCGTCTATCCTGACACCATTTTCCTCATCCGATGCATCATCATTTGCTGATTCCGGTGCGCAGTGAGAAACGGGGTAGAAACGTTTATACAGAGCGGCTGCTTGCGCTTGTACAGCGTGGTGATATCGGATCCTTTTATCGATGCGTCCTGGACGAATGAGAGCATTGTCAAGATCCTCGACGTGATTAGTCTACACCCTAGTGATTAGGATGTGAGGTAGCAGACATAATAATATGAAATCACCGTAGCGAAGAATAAAACCCCCTCCTGACTTGCTACACCATCGAGGACATTGAGTAGACCGGATAATGTGACATTACATTTTGGGGTCATGCCATACATGCGGGATGAATTTGTTGGATAGCTTTCGTCGATTCGAGAGAATGCACAGTCAATGTCTTCCAGCAAGAAGAGTGATCGTTTGGGTATACACCCAACTGCCGCAGCGAGAAGTGAATCGTCCATCCTAAAAACGGACGAAAGTTGAAAAAGAGCTGAGAAAAAGGTTATAGAAGCGCACTCACGAGCTGGACGCAAGTGACAACGAATAAATTTCGAGTTCCAATTCTCCAGCCTGTGGAAAATGAGAAAGGAAAGATCTAAGCACATCTCGATCATAAATATTGGTTCCATACCAATGCGTATACCGTTGAAGCTGAAGGATATCAACGATGAGTGACGGTTGGCCGAATAAAGCCGAGGACACTCACTCTTCCCGGAACCAGGAGGACCATACAGAAGGTATCCGCGGCGATATGGTATACCCGTAGTTTGATACCACTCCTCCATACCCAAGAATTCACGGGCATCAGAGACAAGCGAATCAAGAGCGCCTTCCTCGAGAATGACTGATTCCAATGAGCGACGAGGCTTTCTCTTGCACTCGTTCCAGTAGAAAGGTATGTAGGAACGCTTGAGCCACAGTAAGGCTTTGAATACGGAAATACAGGGAAACAACTTACATTTGATGTATGGATTGTGACATGAGGTTGGCTCATTTCCATATATTCCATCCGAGCATGTTCTACCAAGCAGGAGACAACCGAAACGTCTCTCGTATACACGCTGTAAACAACATCAGTCTTGCGAGTACCACATGATAAAATGTACGACTCACGTCAGGTAGAAGGTAGAAGAACTGATGGATCGATCCTCCTGATAGTTGTACGAGGACGAGTTTAGAGTTTTTGAAATCTCAATCCAATATCCTTCCCAGCGAAACAACTGGGGGTTCTGATACGTCGGAACGTATTCTGCATTCTCGCTTTTGTGTCCTTTGCATATTTGGGAGGCTTCGACACCATTCTTTCTCTGTAAAGTTTTTGCACTGATTTTGAAGTTCCACGAGTTGCGCCACACTTGCTGCTTCGACTGATGATCGAACAGGCTCAGGAATCGAAACACGAGGGTTTGAAACAGACAGAAGGGCTTACCAGGAACGCTAGTATCCAATCAAACGCCGGATCACCTTCGGAGAATTCTGCGGTCAAGGAATACTCTACAGCAGTTGAAGAGCATGTTAATCCTCCCGCGTTAGGGGTACGATGACGATCGAGGCAATAACTCACGAAATCTCCACCGCTCTGAAATCCACGTATACGCATTTCTACCCATCTCAAGCAGCCAACCCATAAGGAATATCGTCAACGTTCCGAGTAATCCTTTCTGATCTCCAGGTAGCCATGATGTTATCATACCGAGACTCAAAATATTATTCAAAAGAGGGGCAAACCCACTACCGTTTTCCTGCATGTCAAGGCTGGATGGCGATGAAAATAGTGGTGCGATGGCGGCTACAAGGGATGAAGTGTGTTGTTTTTGTGTTGTTTTGATATGAGAGAGACGGTTCATATATTAGGTTACATACCTTATGACTTGCCATTTTAAGAACAAGGCGGACTGGACGCTCCGGATCGCTACTGAGATTAACGTGGCTTCCAGGCTGTGACTTCTACCTATCATACTGTGCCGCGGTCATTGCGTGAAATAAACCCCTCAAGGAGAGAGTGGCATCTGATATACCTGTAGGCTGTCTGTAGTTATTGGTTGGTCACAGGAGCCACTCTTCTGGCACAATAATGTGCCTTCGGTATCAATTAGGATAAAGTGCATACAGGTCAAGAGTAATGGAAGAAAGAAGTAGAGAACCTCACATGCTTCCCATTTGACCAAGGCGTGACTTTGGCGCATCTAGCTCAGCAATCTTCTGGAACCGTCGTACCAAATTACTGATATTATTCACTGAGATTAGTATCGAAGCGTAAGTTACACAAGATCTGTTATACCAAAGGTAAGCATACATGGTTTAACTCATGAAGAAGGAAGAAACACATTGTCGTTTCGTCTAGACCGGATCCCGGTAGTTTTTTGAGCCATAGCCCTCGGTTCACTGTGATTCCTCCAAGCCTCTGCTATCGCTATTCGTTGTGTCAGCCGCATCTCCCATGCCATTGGCCGCTTCAGGATTAATCACACCATTGACTTGCCTTCCCACAGTTGGGGGTACAATAAACGCCGATCCATCCAGGGACTTCCCAACAGTTGGGGATACCGGGACATCAACGGTTTCGACTTCGCCGTTTGCTAACTTTTCCTGCCCGAGCCCAGGCCCAACGGCACCATTCACCTTCGTCAATGTCTTCTGAAACCTTTCTATTTCCATTTTCTCCATTCTTTCTGCTTGCCTCCTCTTCTTCGCATTAATCCTTTCCTGCTTCTCCTGCTTCTGCTTCTTCTCGTTGGCAACCCAGTCTGAGATTCCTTTGGCTGCTTTCTCGGGCATCATTTTGCATGACAGTAAGTAGCCTTGGAGGTCGGCAATAGAGAATTCGTGCGCAGGTATACCAGCGGTGAATTCTTTGTTGAGTTGTTGGAGCACATCAAGCTTTTGCTCTTCTGTGACTGACTTTTCGGACGATAGGAGTGGTTCAGGTGTAACATGTTTTAAGGGATAAAATCTGTTGAAGAGCGCAGAAGCCTGTTCGGAGGTAGCGAGTTTATATTCCACTTTTCTATCGATACGCCCAGGGCGAAGGAGCGCAGCGTCAAGATTATCCACAAAATTCGTCTGCAGGACAGTCAAATGGTCAGATCTTCAGAGTTCACTTGTATAAGTAATAGAACTCACTGTCGCGAAGAATATCTTCCCTTCTTCGCTTCCAACGCCATCGAGAATATTCAATAGGCCGGATAAGGTAACAGCAGACCTCCTGGCACGCCTCGTAGGCTTGATAAAGCCCTGAACAGGATACCCAAAGCCAGACCCATGGAAATCTTCGTCGTCATCGTCTTCTCGTGAGAAAGCGCAATCTATATCCTCGATGAGAAGGATGGAGCCCTTAGGAACCGAAGAAACGGCCGTTTCAAGGAAGGTGTCATCAACGCTGATGAAACAAGTTAATTCAGGCGCGTGATGTATGGTCTGGGAAGTCTTACAAGTGCGCTGCTAGAGAAATTGAGTATATTTCCATCCGGAGCTCACCCGCAACGGCATGAATAGTTGAACCTGTATGTATCAAATGGCGGTTGGGATAGCGTATAGTATCAGGCACTTACTTTTCCCGGTTCCCGGGGGACCAAATAGAAGGTACCCGCGGCGATGAGGAATCCCAGCACTCATGTACCAATCCTCCATCTTCAAAAAATCCCTAACGTCCGCAATCAAAGATTCGAGTGTCGCTCCCGGCAGAACGATTGAATTCAACGGTCGACGAGGTTTCTGTTTGACGCTATTCCAATAGAAATTAGGTCCGTAGCTGTGCTAATAGAGGTTTTCATCAATTTCCCGCATGTCGATAAAAAGAATACATAGGGAACTTACAGCAGTGACGGAGTGGACAATCACATACGGCCTGCTAACTTCGAAGTATTTTCTCTTGGCCTCTTCTACGAGCTTCGAAAGAACAGCCATGTCAAGCGTATAAACGCTTTCTGACTTGTATGAGCGTTCCATTTAGATAGGAGTATTTTTGTTGTACTTACGTCAAAAATATTGAAGCCCCAGCCGTTCCACCCCCAGGCCCGAAAGGTGACGCAGAGACCACATGAGGTTTAGAGCGCTTGATCTCAATCCAATACGGTCTCCACCAAAAGATTTGCGGTAGGTCATATGTAGGAACATATTCAGCACTGTCTATAGCTCGAGCCTCCTTTCCACTGGCAGAACTTATGCCCCAACGTCTTCGGGAGGATTTGGCCGATACACGGAAGTCACGTGACCGACGCCATACTTTTTCTTGTGTCTGTCTATGCGTCAGCGAACGAAAGATACTCGCATGGACAAGAAGGCGTACGATGAAGTTGATAATCCAATCATAAGCCGGATCTCCTTCGCTAAATTCGGCAGTAATAGAATATTCTGCGTTTATGTGGTGAGTGCCAGTGGCCATGTTGCAGGGAATCTCACTACTCACGCAGTCTAAACCTCTCCATGACCCACTGCACAAAACGCCGCGCCACCTCCACTATCATTCCCAGCACAAAAAGGCGGATACCACTCTCTCCAAAACTGGCCCCGCCATTGCCTGTGAAGGCTGAAGCGAACATCGACAACCCAAAAATGCGCGAGAGCGACGAGAAATCGAACAAACCACCGCCGCTCGAAGGGCCCGGAGGGGCTGTTCCAAAGCCACCTTGCACGAATCCACCGTTCATGCCTTTGTGACGAGTGTTAGCGGACAACTGAAGTGACGGCTTTTTAGACCTAGAGATTTTCTTAGAACAAATACGATCACAGTCAGATGCACCGGTATCGAGTACTTGTACTTGTCCCGACTCAAGACGGAGGAAACGGACAGAGCGTGCGTGCAAAAGAAATGGAGGTAAAGAAAGCAGGAGTCAGCTGTCAAGCAACGAAGCTTATTTGTAGCACCTTCGGGCGCTTAAATCCACGTTAGGTTTAGCACCCCTAACCTGCGGCACATTATGCAAGGATCGTGCTCATTCTCAAAGAAGGAAGACGAAAGGATTATTCGAAAAGCTGTGAGCGCATAAGTATTCCTTTTTTAAGAATTTGATTGCCAGCTCCGTATTCTGAAATTTGATTGACCGCTTATTCTCCTCAAGAACGCTTAAGTGGTTATCTAAATTCCTCGTCTATCTTGACCCTTCTTGACCACATGAGAATTACAATACCGGCGGCCGCGGGACGCCCATGTCCAAATACATTCGTCAGGGAGGGGGGAAAAGAAGCTTAGCATTCAATGTGCTGGTATATCCGTGCTGTCCAAGAGTGTTGCCACCGCGTCGAAAACAGAACTGAGGAGAATCTTCTGGATCTTTGAAGTTCATAGCTCCCAGAACAACACCGTTTCTTCGATGACTTCGTCCATCATCTTGAAACCGCCGTCGCACAGCCCAAGTTATGTCGGAAAACTTAAATCAGTCGGATCCAATTACATTTGACGGATTCATTGTCCACAACACTTGAAGACGCCATTTCCTATCTGGACCGAACCAGATTGAGGCCCGGTAAACGTGAGATTCATTCGGATCGGACTGATTCAGTACTCGCGTATCCTGTCAGGTTGCTAATATATAGTACTGCAAAAATGATTCAAACAATATATGACTCTAGGAAGATGTGTATATACAACCCTAGTCCTTGGAATGAGAGAAGAATTTTCACATGTACACAAACTTGAATGATACTATACGTATGGAGAGGATGCGAAGCATTCCACCGATCGTCCAATAGATCACGGTTTAGGTGCTCCCTTTGAGTCCACCATCCAAGCGTTAGCGATGCCCTTGATTCTTTGAAAGACGGAATAACACAAACACTGCATTCATGTTAACCCGAGTGGTGGAAACAACCATTCCCGCATGCTCTAGCTCGTAGACAATCCGAGATCTTGTATTACTATCAAGTCTCTACCCGTAATTGAAGATGCCAATCATCACTTAATAATTCTTTGATAAAATACAGATCAAGGTACGGCAGGTGTTGTTAGAGTTTTGGAAAATTCTGGGTCTACGGTTGAGGTACTTGGCGGTTTGCTGTTTTAGACGCTTAGTGTTTTCTCGGCTTAATCTATTTTCCGATTATTGGGCAGAGAGCGGATGAACAGCAGATGAATCAGATATAACCACCGCATTGCTATTAGAGTGTATATATGAAAGCTCATAGCGATGTGGCCAGAGATAGCAAGGGAGCGGTGATGGGGAAGTCCTCTTTCCCGATCGAACACAGCCCCGCTGTCATCCCTAGCAGGTATCGTCAATGGTATATATATAACTCCAATTATCTCTGACTAGAATTGACTTGATTTTCCATGATGAAGGACAATTGTGCTGGAAATTTTGGGGCATGCGCTACCCTTCTGGAAAAATCGTCCAATTCTGTAACATGAATCCAAGGAGTGTCTACAATACAAGAACAACATAAACGGTCAGCCAAAATAGATTTAACAGCCTAGTCGACATGGTATTGTCGAGGTTCACAAACGATCTTGGCATCATTAACCGCGAGATAGCAGCGCTTGAACCCTGTCCTTCACCTCAGTACCGAAAGTGATTTTCATGGTAGACAGTTACTAGACGGAAAGTTTTCTCGATTAAACCCTCTATAATGTAGTCTTTCCATCTTGGTACCTCTGGATCGAGGAAAAAATTCTTCTCTAGCACACCGACAATGTATCCGATTTGAAAGCGAGGAGGGCTGGGCGGCGCAATCATGTCGGCTAGCCAATTAGGGTTATACGTGAAACTGGTGGCAGGTAGAGCTATTGCATCCATGGCGGAATCAGCAATAATTCGGTCATAACCTAGTCCACTGGCAGTCTGCCACGTGCGAGGCACTTTGCCCGGGATTTTATCAGAACGAGATTTGCCATCTCGAAGGGTGATCGATTAACATGGCAGTTCCAAGAGGCGACACAAAACGAGATCGAGCAACTGGTAAGTAGGAGACTGCGCAGTGGGCGGAGATCCAACTCTAACGACTCCGTTAAAAGTCCGACGTTGTGTACATGTAAGTTGGGAATGAAATACTGTGTTCCGTGATAGCTTCATGCGCCCCGAGTGAAAAGGCAGGAGAAAACTGGAGAAAATTGATCTGGCGCCAATCATTAGTACGAAACCGAGCCAAGATGGAAAGGGCATCGTCTTCACAATAATATGATTCCATCTGTGAGGTAAAGTCATTATCAGCTTCTGGCGATACGATGTGAATACTGATTTATCAATGGGAGGGCGAGCAAACTGGTTATTGGACTGGCATTTAGGATAAAATAACGAATCATGATTTTCTTGCGCGGTGGCGTTATACATCCCTGTCGCTCCCTCATCAGTGTGCCCCACCCGGATCAATTCCTACTTGTGACACGTTGCAACTATTCAAACCCCTCCGAACGGCACTACATGTCCAATGTTTCACACTCACTGACATCTCCCAAGTCATTCTTTATGATGAAGCTATATATACCACGCAATGTATACTAGTACTATCCATCAAGATCCGAGAGATGGATGTGATCAAGCTAAGGATAAGTTCAAAAGACAAGCCCAATCTTGCTCGCGGTCCACTCATGTTATTTGTTCCCCTCCATACTCTCCCAGTCCTTTTTAAACTGGCATTGTCCATCCTGTCATTACAATGGAACGGCACACGCTTATTATTCTCTTCGACTCTCTGGTCATTTTAGCCGTGGTACTGGTTACTTGTGCCTTGTCTACAGCGATCTTATCCAAATCGATTCAACGGTCTATAACCTGGCATAACTTCATGTTCCAGTGGCTGGTCATCTCTCTCAGTTTCACGTTACTCTTCGGCCTACAAGAAGGCGCTGAGCCACCATTTGCATTTTGCATCTTCCAAGCGCTGTTGGTACACGCAGTGCCTGTCGTGTGAGTTTTCTGCTAAACCTTGGGTGAATCAGGAGGATGACTCTAAACTCGTTCATTTAGGGGCGGAATGGGCCTTACGTGTTACTTTATAGAAGTGAGTATAGTCGGCGAGATTATACGGACGGCTCATTCTCGAGATGTATTTCAGTTTCACTTGATTATATCTAGCGCTATCTGCGGTGAGGCCCTGCCTCCAAGTCGTTGGAGGACGTTTTGTGTAAGCTTTACAGCTTATTCTAAGTCTTCTCCCTAATTTCAGAAATAGCTGGTTACTTCGCCGTGGATTGTATTTCTGGCAATCATCATCATAGATATATGGGTACGTTATTTTTTAGTTCTTCGGTATAAAACGGACCTCAAAAGGACCAGCTTGTGTTTCATGAGGGATACATCCTTAATATCGAAAGGGCGCCGACTGGATATTATTGTCATGCGAAGAGCGATTTACTGTAAGGATTTTTAGAAGCACAGACTGACATACTCAATTTGATGGAATACCAGAGTCATTCTGTCAGCGGCAATCCCTGCAGTAGTACTGTTGGTCGGAATATCCTGTCAGGGTATGTTGTTCAGATCTGCATCGAAATTTGATCCATCTATCAATATTTAGTTTGGACCGGAATATTGATGTATCGCCACTGGGATGCATTCGAACATCTCAGGCAGGATTGCCGACGAATTTTCGTCATGATTTATCTCAGAATGGTGTTATGCGCTTTAGTTTCTGCAATAGGTATAATGTGCGGCTCAATGTTCCGCCTAAGCACCTAAAATTCTGTTAACCAGAGTTTTAGACTTTCCGCTTTGGCATTCCATAGGCCTTGGTCTGATGATACCAGCTTGTTTTATCCTTTCAGTAAGTGGTGTACTTCCTTGTTGAAATTTGATTGATGGATCGTGCGGCAGTGCTTATTGCGATTGCTGTTGCCTTCGGCGCCTCAAGGGTGGGTTTGTGGCATGTGCTTACTGGAAACGGGATAAAAATGACTAATATCAAAAAAGGATATCTTTCGGGCATGGTTATTCTGGCGTACACCGAAGCCGTATGCTTCGATCATCGTCAACAATGACACTGTTTGCAGCAGGAACATTATTCCCTACCAACAAGATGCGATCCTGATCATAGGTCCCAATGTAGAAAATACGTCTCTCGAGGGTGACGAGACTAAGCCCTTCAACCTCTGAGTGCGTCTACGGTTGCAACACAGTAGTATATCGTAGTCCCATAGCTTTTCGCAACTGCAGATAGTACTGTGTAAACTCCGAGTCGGGTAGTCCCTCAGTATTCGCATCTACTGATATCCATCATATCAGCTTCTAAAATGGATGGCATCATGATCATGGGCATGCCATTAGCGCGGATTTACTACATGTAAAAGGGTTGGGACCATCCTCAGTGCCGCAGCCGGCTGACTGTTGGTGTTAGCAGCTCAGACTGCCGGATAAACTGGGAGTCCAACAAGAGCATATTAGCTGCTCCAAAACGGGGCTCGCCGATACTTAAGTGAAATGACTCGCCACTAGAGAAGTCTGTAAACGATGCGATATTTCGCTAGTGAAGTCAACTGAGTGTTTGAATAGAAGTCACTGCAAAAAAAGGCAATCTCGATTTTCGGCTGAGGGGGCTCGAATCGGAACAAGCATTTCTGTTGTTCAGAGCTGAGGTAATGGGCAGAGTTGTGGCGCTTGGAACTGTTGCTGGGAATATCAATGCATTGATAGAAATACATGCGAAAATTGGGGGCCGATATTAGCGATGATTGACACTATACAAAATATGGCATATTCTATCAAAAAATATAAGTGGACTTGGAACAATCAAGCAGAGTGGAAACGACGCACCATTCTACTCGCAACTTTCCCTCTATCCCGTTCGTTCTCCTCTGCAGCATCATATACGGTAAACGTTTGTTCTCCATTTTCATGCACAGTCATGATTGAGGCCATGTTGCCGCATCTTTTGGTAGGTTAAGCCGTTAAAAATATAAACGACGTATACGAAGCGGATATACATACCTGTAGCAATAGTTGGGTGCTGACCAAACAGTGACAAGTTGTTCACTGAACATATACTTATAGCCTTCTTGCACCAATTGATGTGCTCGAGCGATCAATTTTAATGAGTTTGTGTGGTTAAACTACTTAAATCTTCAGAGTGAGCCAAAAATAGACAACTAGTAACTGACCTGCTGTGTGATGTTTCCGCCAAACAGCCAACCAGCGCCACGAGGACTGACAGCCCAGTTTTCAATGTCGTCGGGATCGGACCACATGAGGTCTGTGAGCGAGGGTGAGAGATGAGGCTCAGTTCTCATGCGGAGGAATGACGTACCACAAAAGGCTCCTTCGTGGGGGATTTCTTGGGCACGCGACAGTACGCGTATTTGGTCCAATGTACGAATATCGGGTGATAGGCCGCCATGCACACACAGAGTTTCTCCGTCGATGATCTGTATATGCTTGAGGATAGGAGGTATGCACGACTGACCACATTCTTACGCACCGCAGCGAGATTTAAATAATCAAACACGCTACAGCAGGCTTTCCACACAGTTGCGCTACCATACTTTTGCTGACATTCATCTATCATGACAGTGAGCACATGTTTGCTACTAAAGCACTAGACACACACCATAGAACCCGTAAACTTGAGTTATCTGCCGGCTCTCATGATTGCCTCGGAGTAAGGTGACCTTGTCCGGGTATCTGGAAATCGCTGTCCCATGAAGTGTTCATAATTTAAGATGCAGAAAGCACATACCTTGCTTTTAATGCAAACAACAGTGAGACAGTCTCGAGGCTGTAATGGCCTCGATCGACAAAATCACCCTAAGGAGTACCGTCAGGATCAGTTTTTTGACCTCGCCTGCCACCATCCCAACAGAAACCTACTACGTGCCATGAAAATATAGCTCGTTTCCGGTATGCTTCCACCTTTGCGCAAGAGCTCCAGAAGGTCCCAGAACTGGCCATGAATATCGCCACAGATAGTGACCGGACTCGAGACAGGCTGAATGTTGGATTCTTCGAGCAGAATTGAGCGTACATGGTCGCAGAGGAGCTTCATGTCTGGCTCTGAGAGATGCTGGCACTCCATGAGCTGGACTATCCACTTGTCGGGGCTAAATGGGGGCATGGTGGTTGTGGATGACGATGAGGAGAAGTTCGACCCTGAACAGCCGTCGGCCGTGGGAAGCCGGTAATTCCGCAATTCAGTTCGGCCACATCGACATTTCGTTTTTGCAGACGGACCGCGACATGCGGCAGCTGTTCTGTGTTTTCCTGCTCATCCTACAGTCCTGTCTCGTTTATGCTGTCCATAAGTCCGACGTCGGCCTCATTGATTGGTACAAACAACTCGTCGGCGTGCCTCTGACCACGACAGCCAATTCACCTACCTTTCACCATGTCGGCGGACGAGATATTATCCTAACAGCAACGATGAGTAACGTATTGGCAGCGCTCGACGCTGAGGACGGACAAGTCGGTGAGTACGCTGATTTTATTAGGGTGCTGTTGTAACCCGTCCCTTTGTGTAGCGTGGCGGTACATCTTCGAGGGCGAGGATATGATTGCTGGTTACTATGCTCACGACGATGGTAGGCTCTGCCATACGTTTCTTCCAAGGCACATCTTATGCTGATTCACCTAGTTGTCGTAACATTATCTGGAATCGGTGGCGAAATCTTGCGGACATTCGACATACAGACGGGCGTTCTCTTACTCGAGAAACAACTCCACCTCCCGCAACTCGGTCATCGGGCTGAACCTCATAACCTTGGAAAACATGTTGTGTTTGGTGATAAAAACAGCACGGACATCTACGTCTTGACCAGCGGGTACAATTTTGCTCGCATAAATCGCGAAACCGGAGAAACCTATTGGGAGTTTGCCTCGCCTGATGCCAGGTTCGCCGTCCATGCTGACCGTTTTACACTGTGCTGAATGACCCCAGCTCATTAGTGATTCATTCAAAACTTGTTTTAGCGCCCTCCGCCCTCTATCTTATTGGCATTGCCAAGTCATTGCAGTCCTATACCCTCCATGTCACGTCTTTGAATCCCAAGACCGGTGAATTAATCGCTACCGCAAACATTCCCTCCAGCATTGAAAACCCAATAAACGAATTTCAAGTACTTTCTAGTGGTATCTCGGACAATAATCGGATCGTTTGGTTAGAGCATGGCACTCTTAAGCACGTCCTTCTCGTACCCAAACTGAATTCAAAGCCGGTTTCTGTGCAACAAGAAGAATTCGAATCCTTCGTCGATGTCGGCCTTTCAAAGGACGCACACATAGTTGCTATCAAGACCGATGGCGCTGCTCGTGTCATCAAGTTGGTTGAGGATGGTATCAAGGGAGTATATGAGTTTAAGGATGAGGTGAGGATCGTAAGATTAACCCACACTAGGCGTTAATCCAATTTCTAGGACAACACGAACGAGGAACCACGTTTTCCCGTATATTCAGGCAATGTAGAAGAGACTGGGCGCGTCCATGTTGCGAGGGTCTACTGGAATCAAGATGTCAAGGTAAGTAATGATGTTCTGGAGATGCTTTACCCGTGATTGATTTGCGAGGTAGCAAGTTGCGCTGGAAATCTATTCAGGAACGCCAAACTTGAGCTTTAGCTTGTTCGATTTTGACACCCTCAATAATGGAGTTATCAACTTCGCTGCTTTGAATGCCCGAGGCACTGGTTCGAGTGACATTAATCCTAGGCTCCTCATTTCAACGTATACCGGCAATGTTCAACTTGCTGAAGGCACACAAGTGAAATGGAATCGGGAAGAAGCTTTGACAAGTTCTGTTGTTGCCGAATTTGCCGAGCTACCACCACCAAAAGCGGTGGTGGGTGACCATGAAGGCGAGTCGTTTGTGAGCCGAGTGATCCGTCATGTTGCAGACCTTCAGGTCAGAGAATTTGTCTTTACTTTAACGTAAATCAAGCTCATTTGCGTATAGAAATTACCCGCATACATTTTCCATTTCCTGAAGCGGTTTGTGATGAATCAATCATCCCTTCTAACCACCAAAAACAACATTCAGTTCAATGAAGCCGTTCGGGATGAGTTCGGTTTCAGACAAATCATTGTCGTGGCCACTATGTTTGGAAAAGTGTACGGCATTGATTCGGCAACGGGAAATGTCGTATGGACGAGGTTACTTGGTTTAGGATGGGCCGCTAATGGCGGTGCACGTCTTGCCCCTTTAAAGCTCTATACATTTAATGGAGAGGGCGTGGGCGGGGAGGGTAAGGGCACGAGGTCTGATGTTGTATTAATTGTCCAGAGGACAGCAGCCAATGTAAGCCGTCAGCATGCTTTCATCTATATTCTCTGATTATTTCACTTAGGCATTGGTTGATACGGTGTTGTTTCATATCGATGCAGCGACAGGACAAGACGTTACGGGTAAAACCGCCGAGAGTGATGTGCTTGAGGGCATAGATATTATACCTGGAGCTATGGTGGAGTCTTACATGCTACAACTCAAAGGGCAGAAATTAGTGATGCTCCTTGACGAATATCTTCAGGTATGCTGATGGTTTCTGTTGCATCATCCGTGTGTGTTCTCATGCGAACATCTAGACCTATACATACCCCGACAACCCAGAAGCTTACAACCTGCTGAAAGAGGTTGCTTCCTCATTGTACTTCCCCTTACGCACCAACTCAAAATCGCCTTCTCCACCTGGTTCTCCCAGACAACGTCATCTCGTTGGTTACCAGATCGGTATGAATGACGAGCTAAGCAGAGACCGTCTGATAGCTCATCCTGTCTGGACATTACCATTCCGAGATGGTGAAAATGTCGTTGGCCTAGTCAGTCCCCAAAAGGGTCCCGTTGCTAGTTATGGCAAAGTAATGGCCAATCGGACGACGTTGTATAAATACTTGAATCCACATATGAATGTGGTTTTGACTGATCAACGACAAGTACGGCCAGCGACGAGGGATACGAATACGACGACACCTACTACGGAGCACCCGGGGTGTGGGGTTTATGTGGTGGATAACGTGAAGGGTTCTATTCTATATCAAGCGTCGTTACCTTCACCGGGTCCTGGAATGAAGTGCAATGTCAAAGCTACATTGACAGAAAATTGGCTGGCATATCATTATTATGATCCGGAAGAAGCCGCCGTTGAGGAAGCGAGAGGTTGGAGATTAGTTACTGTTGAGTTTTATGAGGGTGATATCGATAAAAAGACCAAGAGGTATGTCATTTGATAATGCGAATGCAGCTTCTCAGCTGATATCTATCGGTAGTTCTGAAGCATCTAGTTTCTCGGAAGCAAGTACGCAAGTATGGATATTTGAAGATGTCTTTGTGTTCCCGCAAGGAATCACTGCAATGACAATGACTAAAACTAAGTTTGGGATCTCCACAAAAGACTTGATTGGTGATTCATTCATCTGAGCTACTATATGCGTGTTAATACTGATCTTGGGATTTTATAGTTGCAACGAACAGCAACAAGATTCAGTCCTACCCTAGAAGACTTCTCGACCCTCGTCGACCACGCGGAAAACCTACAAATCAAGAACTCGAAGAAGGATTGATCCAATATGATCCTGTCTTGTTCGACCACCCCAAAGCCGTCCTTTCACATGAATACGACGTAGCGCGTACTCAACACATCATCACAGCTCCCTCACTTCTCGAATCCACTTCGCTTGTGTTCACAACTGGTTTAGATATGTTCCTTACACGAACGTCACCGTCTGGGACGTTCGATTTGCTGAGTGAGACGTTTAATAAGAAGCAGTTGATATGGACTGTTGGGGGGCTGTTGGTGGCGCTTTTGGTGGCGTGGCCGATGGTGAGGGAGAAAAAATTGAATGGAAAATGGTATTTCTAGTGTGCTTGTGTATTTATCGTTGGCTTTATATAAAAGTACTTAATTGACCAACTACTTCGTATTTTGAACCTCTAGATTGAAGCCGAATTTGATGAATCTGTTTGCGCCTGCAGACGTCCCCACTCCAATGGCGCTAATCTCGCGATATTATATGTCATTGGCACGAGATACAGATAGGCTGATGGGCCAAGTCAAAATAGGCGGGCACGGAGCTCAATCGCCCAGTACCAATAAAGTCATCAAGAAAGCAAGTAAAGAACATCATTCCCAAGTGTCTCGGTACAAACTCGGTCATTTCGGGACAGAAAAGGTAGCCACAATCGGTGCTCTCGAGACCTTGGCGCGTTCTAAAGCCCTGTTCGATTTTAAATCTGGGGCTTCCAGTTCAAAGGATTCACTCTTCCCAAGAATAATATCGGTTGAAGGCGGCTAAAGACCGACTTCACCAGCAATATCTTTCTGATGACCAATGAGTACGGTCAGGCTCGTGTTTTACAGATTGAAAACGCACCGCCAAATGACCCCTGATGCTAGTTGGATTCTTCTTGAAGAGATCAATGACCGCCTCGCGAGTTTCCTTTTGAGAAGGAATGATAACTTCCTCTTCAGCACGGGAGGCAATGTCAATCATTTCTCGAAATTTTGGATGTTGAAGAGCGCTGAGAGGCTATAAAACATATAAACATGTACAAATGAAACAATAAATTAATCACTTACCTGATCGGTAACAGCAATCCACTCGAGCGCGGCCTGTGTGAAAGCTGCGTCAGAGTATTTGATGGCGCCGCGAGTAGGAGGTGGATGTAGTAAGGTCAAGTGAGGATCGAGTGTGCTCTGCGATGCACGTTTGTGTATCTTTGCGTTCTTCTCGGCCTTCCGGTCAACTGGTAGCATGGACTTGAAGTTGTTTTTGAGAGCCCATCAGTAGCATACGCCCTATAAATATATAAGCATCTTCCCTATCCGAATATCGATTAAATCAAACCCTGTGAGAGGACGCCATGTGGCGTAACGTCGTCATTTCAGCAACGATCCACTTTTTATGTCCTTTCTTTCTGTGAACATTTCCTGTCACTATAAGTCAAGAAAAGAACAAGAAATATTACTCGCTGGCAAGTGAGGCACTGTCGCTTTCTGGCATCTCCGATTTGCTTTCCAACCGAGTAAAAGTAATTCACATCCTTAGTTTTGTCCTTCCGTGGGTTTAATTCCTCTTCTCAGACAAAATCCGAGTGTGAACCGTCATCGCCGTGATTTTCTGGGCCTATGTGAGTGCACTTTGTTAGTTTTGAACAGTGATATAAGATTATAACAATCACCTTCATTGTCTGTGTAGTTTGCATCATCATTATCTTCATCCAGATCAATCACTTCAATGAATTCTTCATCAAGCTCAATTACTTCTATTGTTTCCTCATCCAGATAAATTACTTCAGGGGGTGAATGTGCGCGAGCGACTTTCTTCGCAGACGGTAGTGGTTGACAAGAAGTCGACGCGGCAGTCGAATGTGGCTGGGAATATGTTTTAAAAATGATAGGCTTAGTTTTGTCTCCGCGTGGTCGCTTGTGAAAGCTAGCTGCGCGTTTCATCACATTGTCTGCCTTGTGTGAGAGAAGCCGTTGTCGTTTCGGGGTGGTACTCATTGTGTGCCAGTCAGGTTGTGCATTGTTAAACGTAATCATTAAACTATACATTTGATGCCGGGATGCCGCAACCAGCTGGCATCAGATATCAACAAGCCGGGGCCTGAGCCGGAAGCCCGGGCTTCGCGCCAGGCCCTAGATCAGAGCCGGCTTGGTCTGGCCTGGTCTCAAGCCGGAGCCGGCAAAACAGGACGTGAGGCTGAGACTAACGCTAACAGTTGATCCTTGTACTAAATATTTCGTCCAACTCCCTCTTCGTATCCTGTCTCGTGAGTTCTGGAGACCTTGAAGAGTGTTGAACTACAGGAACTAGATGGGCGCCAAAATAACCAAACGCGGAGGATGTCCTACGGAAAGATTGCCTTCAACCATGTAACGCTTCACCACGAGAAAGTTGATTACCTTTTGAGTACCCAAAGCAATAGCCATAGCGACTGCAACTATTGGAGTATATTCAGCTTTCCAAGAATGCAATCAAATATTCGACAAGTTACCAATGGGAAAAGCCAAGTCTGTTTCAGCAGAACCCGGAGAGAAAACGGCTGTTACAGAAAGTCTGTACTATCAGGATGAGCTCCTATAAATAGATACAGTGCATTTTTGACATACCCAAATCCCAAGACGGCGACTAATGTAGTTAGAGTCAGCCTGATATATAATGTGATGAAAAGTTGACGATCAGCCTCAGCAAGACGTCTGAGTGCATCTGAGGACCGATATATGATGACAGCTAGCCATACTGTTGAAAAGAAATCGGTATCACAGTGAAGTCATGATCAACGTGTCTGACATCTCGTACCTTGTAATGGTAGCATGATCGATCCAATTCCCACCACGAAACCTCCAGTGATTATACTTCTATAGACAGATAAAAAAAATATGGTACTCATAAGCAATTTAAATACGCACGGCAAAGTATCTCCAAGGTGACAATAAAAGTTAGTGGGGGTTCGCCCCACCAGATGAAAGCGACCTCCAGGGAAAATCAACTTCTAAACATGAGTTTCAATAAGAGCATCACCGATCTCGTGCGTACCAAAAGCAATTCAATAATGATCACTATGAAAACGAGCCATGGCACGATAACAAGCTTGGCAATAATGAGCAAGGTAGAAAACGAGTTTGATTTTGTCTTACCCAGAACGATCTCCGCCGCTTCGAACCGTTGAAATCACCGGACCTCAGCTCCCGAAATATCAGACAGAGCTGTAAAATCTCGGTCAACAATGCCAATGGGATATAAACGACCACTGACTTCAATATAAAAATTAAACGTGGCAGAAGCGACACTGAAATAATCTTAAGTAAAGGTGAGTCGGAATCAAAGAACTTAAGAGCGCCAGTATGCCCTGTTTTCAAGCAGCTCTCCCAGTAACAGCGTAGGAACTATCACACCAGAAAGGACGGAATCAGAATTCAGCTATCAACTGTATGATGCCAGCAGAGATTCGAACATCACGGGAGTCGAAGATGATGAGGTTCTGATTACAGGCAGATCAAGAACGCGACACGGTGATTAAATCTGTCAGTGTCAACGAGTTCGGTGTGTTTTTTGCACTTGCGTATGAGCTGGCCAGTATAAGCAATAGTTCTATGGGGCCAACTCGAGCGGCGAAGCTCACTCCCTTCAAAAATTTCGTGCAACAATCGAAAAATGATTAGATATAATATCATTTTATTTTCAAGGATCTTGCACAGCGTCACGAGTCTTCATCATGATCAATATCATCAGAAGTGCGTGATTAAGTGTTCAGCGAGATGTGGATTGATCATGTGTGCCAGTGTTAATAAGCTCAACGCCAGCATTCCGTGCACTGTTGCGCTTCTGCGGGAAATGTTTACGTTGACCAATTCACCTCGAAAGTGATTTTTGACAGGGCGTTGTAGCCAGATAGGACAACCGTCGTATACCGCTTGCCGTAAACCAGATTATTCTAGATCATGCACTGAAAACCGCGTGACTCTGGACTTTGGAATAAACTGAGGATTCACGGAAGTGTATTTGGCTGTGCCCTTGGAACCAAACAGAACCGACCGTGTATGTCCGACGCCGACTGAGCATCGTTTCCGCCATGTTTCGAGCAGCTTCACGTCTGGTGAGTCATTTTATCTTTCTTTATTTCCTTTGTTCATCTTTGTAGCCGACGAGAGCTCTCCTCGCGACCTCCACCGTAGGAATGATCGTTCTACAAGAAACACCTCGAGAAAAGGTATTTAATTTGCCCAGCTCAACTTTCAATCGCACACCGGAAATAGCTCAAATAACCAGCTTTCAATATACCCTTCTCCTAATCCAGATATTATCCTTGTAGAAACGCCTTCTGCTCTTGAAACCCAGATTGGCGTCATCCGAAGAAGCATTTGTCAAACCTATAGTAACGGGCATGCATATGTTCAAGGATGGGTCTCGAGATGGATTGGGGTTGAATATGCTGTTGAAAGTTTGTGGCGGGCTTTTATTCCTCATAAGAAAGAAAGGCTCATATGTCTGTTTTCAGAGCGCGTCAAATCTATCGTCACTCCCCAAGAATCGCTGACACCTGGCTTACTCTACGTTGGTGTTGCCACCCTTACTGGTTCAATCCTTGCCCGCAACCGGCGTCCCATCACCCGCCTAATTTTCCCCCCTGCTTTCTTTGCCGTCTCTGCCAAACACTTTCTTCCCAAAACTACTCAAAACCTCTCGGATTATCTCGGCTCCATCGAGGATACTCATTTCCCAGCTTTCGCGGAAAAGCATGAAATAGCCAAGCAACATTCGGCTATGACATGGAATAGGATAAAAGAGGCTACTCAGGAAACCAGAGGCCATATAAATCGTGGCGCCCTCAATGTTGTCGAGAAAATACAAGAAGTCACTGGACTCAAGCTACGCGAGACTCTTGGGTTAGGAAAGGAGGTCAAGCAACATGTAGAGGAGAAGGTTGCTGAGGTCCGGGAAGCAGTCGAAAAGGTGACAGAGGAAGTGAAGACTAGCGTCAATCAAAAGGCAGAGGAGGTGAAGGAAGCTGCGAAGGAAGTTGTGAAGAATGTCGAGCAGGATTCGACACGAGAGGAGACGGAGAAGAAGGGCGAAGAAAATTAAAAAAGTTTGAGGGAAAGAGGGTAATTTAGATCCCAGTGGGTACAGTTCTAGAGATACGTGAATCCACTCTTCTTTCTATTTTCTTCTACATGCGAAGGCATCAGTCTCTGGCCTAATATCGATTTCCATAAAGCAAAATGATCGACACGCCCCGTAACACTGGAAGAAGGTTTGACTTTTTGCCGTACCGGACCGCTGTTATCTATAATACTTCTGTGCCATCCGGCAGCTCGAGTAACACCACGTTGAAGGCCGCCTATACTCCCCCGAACGATCACCTTGAATCGATTGTTGAATCCTTACTGTTTGGGTACGGAGGTCAGCCGACAAGTCAACTTCCATCCAAAATTATTCCGCGGTCCGTTCCACGTCTTATGACCTCTTCGCATAAGTATGCGATATACCGTTAGCCAACTTTGCATACTCAATGATATTTCTTCCGTCTCTTCTCTTCTACACTGGCCTAGGTCGCTGCTTAGCACCTTCCGGGGACTGGGACAAATTCAATTTTGCTCCATCTTCTAGAATTGTGACACCCGTAGCTATCCACTCTTCTCATGGTCAGATCACAAATCCGGATAACCTCGTTGAGACACGGGGAAAGACTACGTTTTCCTCGTCTGGTAGCTGGTTGGCGTTGGACTTTGGTATCGAAGTACGTGCATGAACACCATACGTGCTTATCGGCTGGAATTGAAACTCTATTTCATACAATAGGTTGGAGGATTGATTTCGTTGAGCATTGATTCGGCTCTCGCTGGTTCAGCCCTCGCACTATCATTCACCGAGTCGTCCCAATTCATTCGCCCAACATCTTCCGACGATTCATCATTCCCTTCGGAAAATACCACATACGACGGAATATTACAAGTTCAAACACCTTTAATAACTGGATCATGGCAACAACCCTCGGCTAGTCTTCGCGGAGGTTTTCGCTACCTGACTCTCGTCTCAAACTCAAAATCGCCTTTGACTTTGTCTAATGTGACTTGCACCATCTCTTTCATGCCTCATTTCCCAGATCTCCAAGCCTACACTGGTTATTTCTCTGCCAAACATCCAACGTTTCACGATGAAGATTTTTTGACTAAGCGTTAAGTTTATCATTCCATCCGTGAAACATTTCCGTTGACGCATTGTTCGTTATTTCAGTCTGGTACGCGGGCGGATATACCGTCCAGACTAATACAGTTCCGTTGAATACGGGACGACAAGTACCTTTTGCGCATGCAGGAAGTGAGTTTGCTTATCATTAGAGCATTTACAGCTCGGATTTATGGCTCCTTCTTTCCTACCATCCACAGCTTGGGCGAATAATGCTGTTCTTGGCGTGGCAGGACCTATCATTGTAGATGGTGCCAAGCGTGATCGGTAAGGCAAACGATACCTATCCTCGTCACTCTCAGCATGATACTCAATTTTACAGAGCTGTCTGGCCCGGTAAGCGGTTAAATCCTCCAACCAAAATGATGTACTCAATGCCTGCAGGCGATATGGGAATTGCTGTCCCAACTCAATTCGTCTCCACTAACGACCTTATTTCAACACGAAATGCTTTGGCTACCATGTTCGCCCATATCAATCCTAACGGTGCATTGCCAGAATCGGGTCCCCCGCTCAGTCAACAAGGTTCCGATACATATCATGCATGGACACTCATTGGGACTCGTCAGTTCTCCTCTACGGCCTGTTCAATATAGACCTCTAACTGGAACGCTTTCAGATAATTACCATCATTTTTCTGGAGATAAGGAATGGGTGAAATCGGTTTGGTCTAATTTCACAAAAGCTGTGACTTTTCTAGAAAACAAAGTTGACGAGACTGGGCTCATCGATATTACTGGCTTGCGTGATTGGGCGAGATTAGGTGGAGGTGGTCACAATTCTGAAGGAAATGCGCTATTTTATGAGGTACGATTTTTTGTTCAAATGTCAACTCGCGATCGCCACCATATATATTTGTTACTAGGTTCTCGTTACAGCTTCTGATCTCGCCGCTCAAATAGACGAGACTCAACAAGCCAGTCGCTGGTCTTCTAAAGCCATATCACTGAAACAGCGGTTCAATGATGCGTTTTGGGATGAAGATGCTGGGCAATACAGAGATAACCTTACTACAACTTTACACCCACAAGATGCAAATTCACTAGCTGTCGTTTTCAATCTTACAGATTCGCAAGAGAAGAATCGAAGGATCAGTGAAGGACTTCAAACGAATTGGAATGAACTTGGTCCCGTGGCTCCTGAACTTCCAGATACGATTAGTCCTTTCATCAGTGGCTTCGAAGTAAGAATTCTCTTTCTTGTAGTGTTCTTTCCCACGTTTCATTGATTGTTTATGAACACCCTTTTAGCTACAAGCACATTTTATTGCCAGGGAAGACAAACGTGCGATGGACCTCCTTGAGAGAACCTGGGGATACATGTTGTATACCAACCTCTCGGTCCAAAGCACACTCCTCGAAGGTTTTACCGCGAATGGTTCATTGAGGTACATGCAAATTAAAAACTGTGTCCGAATTCTGGGTCTCAGTAATTCTTCACAGTTATCGATATTATCGCGGGTACAACAATGATCCAGCTTATACATCTCACAGTCATGGATGGAGTTCAGGACCCACATCAGCTCTGACGTTCTATCTCCTAGGATTGACTGTAACATCAACCCTGGGAAAGACATGGAGTTTCGCTCCGCACCTTGGTACCGGTGTTCCTGCAGCTGAAGGAGGATTCGAAACGCCACTAGGACGATTTGATGCCGCATGGTCATTTGATAAAGGCGCCAATGGCAATGATGTCTTCAATGTTCGCATAAGGACTCCAGAAGGAACACGAGGTATAGTTAAATTGCCCAGTAATATGATGGCAAGCTATGTTCGAGATGGGGAAGCGAGGAACGTTGTACTAAGTGGGCCAGGTGAGATGGAGGTGACTGGAGGAAACCATGATTTTTCTTGGAGCACTGTTACTCCCCTTGTTGAAAAATGAAGCGTTTTTTGTATATATCGCGGTGATTCATTTTTGGATTTAATGGTTCAGAATTTGGTTCGCGATTCGGATGTTTCCATTCATCCTCAATCGCAGCTGAACGTATTCGAGTAGAAAAGAGTGTTGAGGGTGTACACTGAGGGTGGTAGAGATAGAGAAGCGCGCTACTACACCGGCGGCAGGGACTGAGGCAATTGACGTCACCGTAACATCTACTTTAAAATAGGGTGAGAACTTCATCACTTTGTCAAATATCCGTTTTTTCGTTATCTATACCCTTGGACTTTGCTTAATGAAGGAAACACCAAGAGAGAGGCAGTGTTTGCCCAGTTCAGTGCCCAGACGGCGCCACCAATCCACCTAGTCAGACCCGTGACCCCCTCCCTCAAACTTCATTCCTACAATTTAAATTGGTAATCGGAGAGCATCATAAAGTTTTGATAGCTTATATCTTGGTTTGTTTCAATAATGAGATGCTTTGGCCGAACGAGCTAAAGCGGTGAGCAGTCGCTGACTTGATGTTTTTCTATTGCACTTACCCATCCGGTAATATGAATGCATCGAATTGTTTCTTTTGCGAGATTTAAAAAAAGAAGAAAAGGGGGATCCTTCCGAATTTTGCGTACTTACCGCCGTTGTTTTGCATATAGGAAAAAAAAACTAAAATGGGCATGTACAGCCTCTACGGTAGCTATTAGATTGTACTCGGGCTTCCAACTAGAACAACCTATAACCCCTTCAAGGTATAAACTCTCTACCTATTACAAATCCAAAAAAATGTCGTCGCGTCGTCGTCCAATCACCATACATACATACAATCTAGCCCTGCAGCCGAAACACTAGCAATCGGAATCACATACGTCTGGACCGGCGATAAGTATTACATGATACAAGCAGTTCGGCATCGTTTCTCGGGCTCGGCCCACTATAACCAAGTCAGTGTATAAAAATAACCCATGCAAGCTTCGAAAAACCTCATGCCCATCACGTGGCTTTCAATGACAGAAGATTAACGAACAACGTAAAATGGGGCAAGTGGAGATCATCTAGTAGTTAGGCTTGTCATAAATCACTTGCAAAACGCCGACGCCGACAGTTTCGTTGATGGAGTAGTAACAATCAATCACCGCTCATAGCACATCTCGTCAAAAACAAAAATCAACGTCAGGCATGAGCATAGGTATACAATACGTATACACTAAAAGACAAAGAGAGCGTACAGATATCAAATGATACACAACAACACCAACAACATTCTTCTCAGCGGTCATTTTTCGTAAGAAAATCGGGGGAAGGGGGGGGAGGGATCATGCTTCGGATAAACAAGGGAGCAAGCATGAGAAACAACGTGGAAGCGCTCCCTAACATGCCAAACAAAACATATAATAATAAACGTTAGGAGGGTGGCGGGGTATTAGGGTGCCAGGAATGACGATGCATGGCCATGACGAGGATAGCGCTGGAGGAATCTTTTACCATTCCAAAGGTGAGGTGCGCGACGAGAAAGAGAGCTAGAAATAAAGACGAAAATAGACGACATTATGTGGTCCCACCACTAGCTATACTCTCCCTCCCTTTAGCTTTGTCGCTTCGGTGATCATCATCCAGATGATGCGACTCCTCAGATACCACAAGTTCCACAAAACCCATCTCTATGTGAGGTAGCTCCTCTTCATCATCACGGGATGACGTATTTAGAATCGTTGCTGTTGTCAATGTTGGTAGCGTGGGTGATGAAAATGAAGATGATGGTTCTAGTTTGGAGGAGAAGGAGGAAGAAGAATATTGCCGAGGCATAGCGATAAGGACTGCCACGCTAACTTTCGGTGGTCCTATTGGTTCCACTTCGGTCAGCGGTACGTCCTGAGAGGAGCCGTTATTGACTGGGTATGACAAGGGTAGCGTAGGCGCTCGAGCAGTCGTGCTCAAGATGTCCCTCACACCATTGCCGATTCGACTTAACAACCTTTGAGCACCAGACGCTCGTCGTCTTCCTTCATCGCCATCAGCACCACGATCGTTACCCGCATCAGCTCGTGCCATAGTGATCGAGGTCTGAGAGCGCTTAGGGCCATTCACATATGAAACCATCAAGGGCTTCATAGAATCCCAATCTTTATCCTCCGAAAAAATTGACGTCGAATATCGGCGTGTAGGATGGTAGATATCAAGGTAGGCTTCCCACATGCGTGGTTTTTTGGAGAGATCAATGCGAGCAGCGGTTCTACCAGGAACAGCTGGAGGTATCCAAGTGCCATTCCTGATTGCCTCTTCGATTTCTCGTCTATGCCGTCTGCGTAAGATGTAGGATCGGACGACGATGGCGGCGGATACACTGAGAAGGAGGACGAGAGTGGCCAGGAAGGTGTATACTATGAGTTGGTTGAATGGACGTGCGGTCAGTCGCTGGTCGCCCTCATCGCGAGAGATGGAAAAGTTGAGGAATGGAGACCTACGATAGAGGGAGGCGGACGAAGCGAGGGAGGGGCCGTTGTTGCCCCTGTCATCTCTGCCACCGTTGTCACTAGTGCCTGGGGTCGACATGGAGGGAAAGGGTGTGATATCCGAGGCGGTGATGGTGGGGATGAAGAGAGAGAGGGAGGAGGAGGAGGAAGAGGCCATTGGAGATGGGAAACGAAAGTAAAGCACGACGTTCACACAGTCCGCTTATTTTTGGAATAACTGCGCACTGCCTCTCCAAGCTATTCCTATTCGCACCCCGGGCCCCATTCCTCCTCACTCAGGTCTCAAACCACCACGCCTGATCGGCAAGCCAGCGGAACACACGGCATCGAATAAACTTTGAGAGACAGAATAATTCAAGTGATCTAGTAACGGCCTTGATAAATAATTCCTGGCATTCGATCGCTCACATGGTCATCATAAATTATTATTATCAAATTGTACAGCGTGTCTTTTTCGCATCCCATTATCTCTCATCTTCAGCTTATGACTAATGGACCAAAGTACCTTGATTCACAGCCTCGGCTGTCAAATCAAATTCTGTCCTCCTGGAGATCAAACATAATAGTTATTCTTACCGCCGGTTGCAACCCCAGGAACGCACACGAAACGGAAAAGAATGACGGAATGAAGAGCAAAAATGAGCAGGCCGTATATATAAACCGATGAAGTCACATCTCGAGCTTAAAGTTTATACAACCGACCTCGCCTGTTAATTTAACGTCGTATCCAAGTTTCAACTCATCCACTCAAGCTATAAATTGCCATTGTGTGAGACATCTATAGCGTACAGATATCTAAAGCTACCACCTTCACGAAACAGTCGCCCAACAGTTTAGCAACTTTCTAGTCGCTTTGGAGTCGAGAATAATTATCCCTTGGTATCTAATTAATAAACAAGCATCTTATTTAAGCGTGCCCAGGTGACCATCCCAAATAACATACGAGCCCATTACCAGCAATATCACACTCACTCATTCCAAATTCCCTGCACAAACTTCTTGACGAATAGAAGAATCACACCGATCCATCAACCCAAAAGTTAACCAAGCCATCGACATGATCCAAATTCTGTAGATGTCCTTCCAAGTTCCCTCCTCAAATCAAATATCACATCAACTCGCAGCGGTACACACGCCATACCATTCCCACTTCACGAACTCCAGGAACATCAAAAGAAAAAAAAAATAACTTTTTTTTTTTAGAACCAACATATACCGAAAAAAAAAACCAACCCAAAATGCAGAGTAACCACACCACAATCATGCCACTCAAAAACAAAAAAAAAAGCACGAGAGAGAAAAAGCAGAATCGAATCCTCAAAAAAAAAAACAAAAAATCAAACGAAAAACAACATCAAAAAGCATATGACAAACGTAAAGAAAAAAAAAATGAAAGGAATGTATACCAGTACAAACCCAGAAAGAAAAAAGAGCTAGTAAAAAAAGAGAGAAAAATAACCACAAAAAAAAAAACAAACTCTCAAATCATCCCCCCATCCCAACTCGCCCTCTTCCTCTTATTCCCCTCACCCTCACTTAAACTTCCCACACCACCACCACCACCACCATTCAACACCAAATCCTTCGGATTAACCACCACTTGCTGACTCTGTCCTCTCTGATGCTGATGCTGAGCCTGATGAACCTGATGATGAGAAGGAAGAGAAACAGAGTGAAGAGGGTGTCGCTGCTGCTGCTGCTGCTGCTGCTGAAGTTGAAAACGATGAGCATGTTCTTGTTCTTGTTCTTGTCGAGCAGTAGCAGCACTAACCGAAAACTGCGGCGAAAACTGCCTTGTCAAATTCAACGGCGTATTAAACACGTTCCCCATAAACGTTTTCAACCCTCCTCCTCCACCAGCACCAGCACCATTTGCACCTCCCACATTCGTCGCACTCGTATTTCCATTCAAACTCGACGCCGCACCACCACCACCACCACCATTATTATTATTATTCGCCGCCGCCGCCGTAGTCGTCGTCGTCGCAGACGCAAATCCAAACCCCGAACCCTGGCTCAAACTACCATGATGTCCTTGTCCTTGACCAAACGCCTGATGCTGCTGCAATTGTTGTTGTTGTTGTTGAAGCTGAATCTGAAGTTGCGGAATCTGATGATGATGATGATGATGATGATGATGTACACTAGCATGATGATGATGTCCATGCCCATGCATATAAAAAGGATGAGCCAAATCCAAAGCCTGTCTCGCCTCCACCTCCGCCTGCGTCATCCCCACCATCCCTCCTCCCAACTCTCCACCATTCCCACCATTCCCACCACCACCACCACCACATGAATTCATCGTCGTAGAAGGCGCATCAACCACCATCGCGCCAAACCCCTGCTGTTGCTGCTGTTGCTGCTGCTGCTGCTGTTGCACCAAAATCTGATTACTCTGCGCATGCCCAAGATTATAATGCAAATCCAAAAACGGTAAATCCGGATTCGCATAAACGTCAGTATTGCCTTGCTGCTGGTGGTGTTGTTGGTTAACAGACAATCCAGAAGGGGACGATGATGATGAGGATGAGGATGAGGGTAACGGAGAAGAGAACAATCCACTAAACAACGACGGAGTCGTCGATCCCGTAGCACCCGCACCCGCACCCGAACTCACATTCGTCGTCGTAGCAGTAGCCGTAGCCGTAGCCGTAGCCACATCCGCCGAAGCAGAACCAGCAGCAGTAGAACCACCACCACTCAAAGTCCCAACAGAAGAACTAGCTTTCGCCACCGGCGTCTTCGACCTCCAAATCTCCGAATGAGAAGGAAAAGGCGGAAACACCGTCGACATTGACAATGAATGTCCATGATGATGCTGATGCTGATGCTGTTGTTGTTGTTGTTGTTGTTGTTGTTGATGTTGAGCCTGTCCATGCGTATGATGCACCGTACTACTCAACGACCTCTTCACCCCAGCCGTATTCGCCACCGCACTCCCACTCCCACTCGCCGTCAACGGTCTTCCCCTTTCCGCACCACCACCACCACCACCATTGTTTCCTCCACCATTACCCCCTCCCAAACCCACCACATTCCTAGCTTCCCCAGGCGGAACCGAAACCGATCTCCCAGCACCCCCACCCCCACCCTGTCCCTGAATCAACAACCCCAATCCATTTCCCCCATTTCCTCCTCCTCCTGCATCACTCCCGCCACTATGACCTCCAAAAATCGAATACTTCCTCGACCCTCTAACCGCATGATGCATAACTGGCGTCGCAGGCGGCGTCAAATTGTTAATATCCACCAAAACATGTTGAGCCTGCGCAAACTCTATCAAATCCAAATCATCCAAACTAAATCGTCCTCCATAAGGTGTCGGTGTCGTCATCATCCCACCCACCGACGCTGTTGTCCTATGTGCATGTGAATTTGCAGATGTGGCAGATGAGGATGAAGGTGTGACAGACGGAGATGCCGATAACCTTCGAGTTCCTCCAGGAGGTGTTCCTAGTAAAGATGACGTCGAGGAAGAGGAAGATGATGAGGAAGATGAAGTAGATGAAGTCGAATGAGCAGCATGTTGTATACCATGATGAGAATGAACTTGTTGTTGTTGTCGCAGTTGCTGTTGTTGCAAAGCATGATGATTAAAATTTTGACCACCACCAGGCAAACCCAAACCCCCACTCCGAAATTCCAACTGCGGTGACGCCGTCGCCGAACTCGATTTACCCCCACCACCACTCATCGATCTCTGCGTCGTCCGTTTCACCGGTGAAGACGACGACGACGACAAAGGCGGCGTCAAAGATAACTCTCTCCCACCAATCCCACCACCACCACCACCAATAGTTCTCCTCCTCCTCCTTCTCGTCATCGTAGCACCCGTCGTTCTCCCATCCATAGCATCATCCTCCTCCACCTGTCCACTCACCGCCTCAATCCCACCACCGCCACCACCACCCTCCCCATTCTCACCACCCCGAGTTCCATCAACACCAACAGCCTGCATCTCCTCATCCGTATCCTGCGAATCATTCAAATTAATGCCCGCCAACGCAATTTCATCAACCCCCGCCGCTGCCGCCGCCGTCTGCGTATGCGATGACGGAGCATGCAACTGCATAGGATTAATACTTCCCTTCCCATCCCCTACAACCACCACCTCCTCACTATTCTCCCCATTATCACGACGATGCCGTCCATCCCCCGTCTTCTCATCCCCCTTCGCCGTCATACCCATCAATCCCAACCCAGGCATCGAAAGATGTCCACTCGCCGAATGCAGACCCATCATATTCGGAGGCGCATACGCACTCCCAAACCATCCAAACCCACCCCCTATCCCATACCCCCTCGCTCCAAAAATCAAATCCCCAGCATAATCCGAATGATGCGTAATAGCTCTCCCACTCCCACCCGGATTATTATTAAGATACCCCATCGAATTATACACCACCTCATCCGCATTCCCAGTATAGTCATCCGAAAACGCACTCTGCGCCTCATCCTCATTAAACGACACTTCCGAATTTGAACTGATATCCCCCGCAAACGATTCCGAACCAAAAGGTCCACTGAACCCACCACCAGACCCACTCCACCCAGATGAATTATTCACAGCGGAAAAGGTCGATGACAGTGCCAGGGCTGAAGACGATGGTGGCCATAGATCGTAACGTTCGATTACACCGTGATGTTGATGTGAATTATAGTAGTTAATGTAGTTCATCGGGAGATTGAGCGTTGTAAGATTAGTTATGTTTCCGATGAGTGGGTTCGTTGTCTGAGCAGTGGAGGTGGTGGTGGGTGACGAGGACGAAGGTGGTGCTGGTGCTGCATTTCCGCTCGTCGCAGTCGTTGGATTTGTCGCGGCAGGAGGACTGGTTGTGGCGCTACTAGTAGCGCTAGTGGTGGAAGTTGTGTTAGGAGGTGGTGACAGGGGATGAGAGTTGGCATTGTTAAGGGGAGGGAGGTTGTATGATGTGAATGGAGAGGACGGGGAGAAATAGGATGAGGGTGTACCCGTACCTGGCGTACCATTTCCACTCGAATTGGATGGGAACGAATGATCGAGTCTTGGATTGGCCGAAAGCCAGTCTTGTGGCCCCCACGCGGATTGACCAATTTTGGGTCCATCATAATGCTGTTGAGATGTCGGATGAGAGCTGTTGAGCGGACGTTTACTCCCGTCGTGTGATGAGTCTTGCGATGAGGGCGGCCACGTGTGATGCGAATGTGTGGGTGTATGTTGTAAAGTTGAAATGGGGTTCGGCGGTTGCGGATGGTTCTCGAGCGGAGAGGAAGGATACTCGGCGAGAGGGTCGGAAGAGATAGAGTCGAGTGGGATAAGTCGCATTCCCATATCATCATCATCAATGAAGGAGTGTTCGATGGTGGACGAGGGGCTGAGGTGCAAGCCAAGGTCGTTGTTCTTCTTCATGCTGCAATCGGGAACCAAGGCCATCAACGACAAGGGAGTCTTTGGGATATTGGTAGTGCTCATGTCGCCGTCTTCGTCTTCCAGCCCAGAGCTATCCTCATACTCGGAGCAAGCGGCGCTCTGAGGGACACTTTTCGTTCCGCCTCTCAACAAGATACCTTGACTGGTCTGAGCCCTTCTTCGCCTTATGCCTCTAACAGGCCCTGTAGCCCCAGAACTGCTCAAAGCAAGCTGGTCGTCGGTAGCCGCGCGTCCGACATCTTCAGCCAACGAGTGCGCCTTTTTCTTTTTGCTGGTGTTGTTTCGAGGTTTATAGCCAGCAGCCTGATACAACTCGGGAAAAGCATTCCTGAATCGGTCTCGAAGATCGGTCGAACGGCGGTTTTGTTCTTGGAAGATGGGATCCTTGACGATGGTGGCCCAGACTGTGCCGTGTTTCTCATAGCCGGCCTTGAGCGCGCGATCTTCTTCTTCGGTGAAGGGACGTCTGCGTTTACTCCGGGTCTTTTCGAACAGGGAAGAGCCGTCGGGGAGGGTGGAGCGGACTTTGGAGGAGAGGTGGGTGCGCGCATTGGGGTAGTGTTTCTTGTAAGCGTCAGGAAAGTAGGTGCGGAATCTGTGGGGAGTTTTAAGAAAAAATTTTCACAAAAGGAGGCAAGACAGAAACCTGTCTTTGAGATCGACGGGGGAGCGGTTGTCAAATTTGAGGGAGGTGTCGCTGAGGATGGTCTTCCAGTTGCCGACGCCATGCTAAAGAAAGGGTGAGCGAGTGCGGGGAGAAACGGGGAAAGCGACAGACGCGGTTGCAGCCGTCGACGAGCATCTGGGTCTCTTCCGGGGACCATTTCTTGCGTGGCTTTTTCTCGGGCGCGGCGGGCGGGGGGGCCGAACTTGGGCCGGCGAGTCCGGTGTCGTCTCTGAAGGCCCAGGGGACGCGCGGGGCAGAGGCGGGAAGGGCGAGCGAGACTCGGCGCTGGGAGGCCATCGTCACTCAAATCGTTCATTATTATTATTTCCACTCTATTTCTACGAATATCCTACACTCTCCCACGCTCATTTCTCCTCCGCCTCGGCTGCAATCCGAGCCTCGACCCCGGCCAACTTGCCCACCCACTCCTCCAGACGCACAGCCAGCCCCCCAATCTGCTCCAGCGACAACACCCGCGGTTGCACCCAGCTCACATACGCCTTTCCCTCCACCTCGTCCAGCGATCCGCGGATGAGCTTCAGGCTGCAAACTCACCGTCAACACGAGGCCCATAAATCTCGATCCAACAACTCACCTGAGCGCCTTCATCACAAGGTGTTCCACCTCGTCTACAGGCAACCGTGTCTCTTCTCCAATCGTCTGGAAACTCATCGTCCGGTCATTCGCAGGTCTCTTAAACACACTCTCGATCAACGCCATCAGACATATCTTTTGCCTCAAAAACGCATAGTTTTCTTGCAAAATCGGCTAAAAAATAAAAACCCATCAGTGATAGGCACAACAACACACCACAACGTGTTACCCATACCTCTTGAGGAAACAAGGGTGCCAATGCTTCGAATTTCCCGATATTACCCTCATTGAACGTGAACAACAGCTTTTTCATCCATTCCAGGGGCGTCCCATTAAACGCATCCAAGATCGGATGCATCAACTTCAGATAACCATACGTCATCACCCATTAAAAAAAAGACATAAAAACGTGGTTTCAGCACACACCAGTTCACCAAAATTGTATATCGTGTCTGCCAAGAACGCAGAAACGGCTAGATCATGCGCCCGTACGAGTCGTTCTTCGCTTGACATGTCTTTTTCAAGATCGACACATGCGAGATATAACAGCGAGTTGCGGTAATACGGCGCATACTCCGCCTTTGCCTATCAAAAAAAACAATTAGGGCACTTGGATTGAATTGAATTATCACAGTTACCTTGTAGTAATCAGCAGCGACACCATAATAAGCCGCATTCACACCACTATCCACGTTCTCCAACACATCCAACACTTTCCAAGCTTCATCCATATCCGTCTTCGTTCCCTCCAAATCCCCAAACACCAATTTAGCATGCGCGATCGTAGCGAGAAGTAACACATGCGCTTCTTGCGATTTCTCGATATCGATACGCGAGAGTAGGGACGTCAGGAAATTCAAATGCGTTTGCGGATCTATACTTACATGTGTAAGAGAAGGAGGAAGATAAAGGGAAAAAAAAAAAACGCACTATCGATATCTTTAACCACCTTTACACCCATCTCAACTAATCTCAACTGATTAATCCTCCCCTCAAAATCCCTCACAAACCTCTCAAACACATCCACTCTATACGGTTTCGCCAACGGATGTTCGAAAAATTCAAACAACTTTTTCGTCAATTGGTGCCATAACCTATTCGTTGAAAAATAAAAATTCAGCTTTTTAACAAACCTCAAAAACACACAACTTGAAAAAAAGGAAAAAAAAAAACGCACTTTTTGGTATATAGAGTTTTGAATGACTCGAAGAAGGGGTGCAGTTCTGTTGGAGTGTTGATCACCGCCAAACTGATGAATTCATCCAATACGAGTTTCGGAGGTCCTTGTTCACCAGTCGTAGTACTTGTACTCGTGGTACTCGTTGTTGCAAGTGCCATTGACTGTATAAGATTGTATCAAAAATTGCAACTACGACAACAAACGTACTTTTTGGGAAATGGCGGACACACTGGTGTAATCGCGTTATTAGGGCTCTCTACTTATGACGCGTCCCCCCCCCCGTTGAGATGATTGGATCAGATGTCATTAGTAAATATGTGTAAATAAAGTAATATTCCAGTGAACTTGAACAATTATTTCGCTCGTGTTGAATTAAATCGGACGTCGACTGGAAGAGCTCAATCATGGACCCCGCAAATCATACATAGTGCTCATGGGCATAGAACAGAAACAATTGCCAGATCCACTGATTATTTTTTCACTTCTTTTCCACGGTTTCATTTTTCCGAGGAAGGAAAATATGGAGGATGTTGGATTACTCGCCGCGGTCCACTGGCAATCATCATCATAGCAAGGTAATAATAATTCTTTCTCGCCTCTTCGGTCGTCTCAAGAAGAAACAACCACACAACAAGTGAACTCTACAAAAGCAGTAAACAAATTTAAAGTTGACGACGTCAGTGTAATGGCATCAACGTGGCACGATATTAAAAGAAGATGCAAAAAAAAAAAAAGCCAAAAATAGACTAGAGCGATCAAGTAAAGGTCAACCATCGAACCAGACAAAACACACCAAACAAAAAATTCCAGCCAAGCCCATTTAATATACGTCAAACGGAGCGCATAAATCGACTAAAACCAGGAACCGATCAAATGTTCCTAGTCTACTTTGACGCTAGCAGAAGCGGGGATCACGTACTTTCTCTCAAGATTTCAAGAGCCTAAAGACGCCCGGTCCGACCATTATGACATTGGGGGCCCACAAACAAAGAGTTCTGCGGAGCCGCCTTTAAACTACTCGTTTAGTCCTTCACTGACACCCCCCCCCCTCCCTCCTAGTTTTCCCGGTCATGACGCATTACGAACTACCCATATTCGCTTTCCTTGCTGCGCTGCTGGTCTTGATTCCCTTACCATATTATTGGAGAAGAGGAAACGTTGCCGTTTTTGCAATTATTGCATGGACGTTTGCGGTTGACGTTGTATATGGTGTCAACGCGACGATATGGGCGAATAACACTTTCAACGCCGTTCCTATCTGGTGCGACATTGGTAAGGAACCCTTTTTTTTTTTTTTTTTTTACACATACTCGTATGTCTTCCCTTGTTAAACTTGAAATTTCTCCTCCGCTCAGTAACGAAATTGATCATCGGCGCCTCCTACGCTTTGCCTATTTCCTTTATATGCATCTGTAAACACCTTGCGGAAATCTCTTCTGCCGGTAAAGTTACTTTCAATTCTAAAGATCGGCACCGCCGGATAGTATTTGAAACCGTGATGTGCTTCGGCCTTCCTTTCGTCTTCATGGCACTATGTAAGTAATTCGGCTGTTTTTGTTGCATTGTGCCTACTTCTCATGTTTCATTTCAGATTGTATCGTGCAAGACCATCGATTCGATATAATCGAGGACATCGGCTGTCAATCACCCATCTATATTTCCATCCCAGCTATTTTTATCTCATGGTTCCCCCGATTGCTTTTCTCAGTCATTACAATGATATACACAGGTAAATGCCTATCCACACTCGCATCCTGTACTCTTCTAATTCATTTTCATCTCAGCCATTGCCCTGCATCGTTTCATCCACCATCACCTTATTTTCGCTTCCCATCTTCAAAATTCTGGATCTGGACTCACGATAAACCAATATTTCTGTCTTATCTCAATGACCCTCATGAACATGATTTGGAATACGATTTTGATGATTTTTAATTTATATGACAGTGTTTCTGGTGGCCTGCGCCCATGGACCTCATGGAATGACGTTCACTCCCATTGGAATCGCATCGACGTACGGTCTCGTTATACCATGCCTTCCGGGTCTCTCAGGATCACTCTGCTTCTCTGGTGGAGTGTACCTATCTCCTCATTCATTTTTTTCATCTTTCAATATGGATTTGGTCAAGAGATCAAGGAGGAATACACTCGAGCGTGGATTTGGCTCAAGTCTAGCATTTTTCATAGCCGTCATCTAGAGGAAGGTGGGACAATATTCGGAGGAGGCCCGTAAGTCCTCTTCTCTTGCGCTGAAAGCGTGTTATTCACCCCTTCCTATAGTCCTTTGGAACAACCGAAACTCGTTCATCATAGGGGCAAAGGATGTTTCCCTATATTCAGAGCTTCCGCCGGAGACAGTGTCCCAAGCACGATCAACTTATCTTCAGACGACCTCCGCCACTGTCATCTGCATGATTCCCTAGACCAGTCAACGGCTGAAGGAAGCTCATCCCTGAGCCATGTTCATGCTAGTGAACGACTACCCCAACTCCCTGAAATTCCTCTGCTACCACCATTTTCTTCATACCTCCCGTCTTCGCTTCCCTTCACCGATCTAGTAGAATGTCGGCATATTCCAGATTACCGTCGTCCATTCTGTGGAACCAGTGTATGCACTCCGACTCGTCCGAACCGGATTGAAGGCATTGTTGTTACTGTTCATCGACATGCCTCGATTGATACCACTACATGATCATAGGTCTGGTCATCCTCTTGACTTGATTCGTCCACTTGGTGTTCTTTGATAGCACATGTCCGTTCTTTACGTTCATTAGTGTATTTATTTATTGAACTTGGGGCACCTCACTGCAACGTTATGAATGCTGTCTGAATCGGTAACTGGCACTCAATCAACATTTTTGGGTCTAGTGATAATTACTGGAATACCTGTCCAGAATCTGAGTGGTTTAAGCGTACGTCCCTGGTGCTCGAGCTTTCCCGTTTACGCCTTCTAATCAAGTCAAGGAGAGAAGCGCGGGCTCGCGATCCACTGTGCTATTGTTCTAGGACAAACAACATTCAACGGGAACCTAACCTAATAGGTCGTCCAAAAAATCTTGCATTTCAGCTTTGGGATCTTTTGGTGGCGCAGACGTTGGTAGAGCAGGTGCTTCGACCCTAGTGTCATTCACTATAGAATGTTTGTTCTAGATGAGAAGAGAGGATGGTGCGAAATGAAACATACCCTTCCGTTCTCTGGCACTAGGGATGGGTCGATTCCGAAGTTTTTCTGATTTGGCACGAAAACGGTCCTTCAAATCTGCACTCATGTGAATGATATTTCCCATTAACTCTAAAGAAATGCTGGACGAACCCCAATTTGCTTCCGCCGCCTTCTTTTCGCGAACCATATTTTCAAGTTGGTCATCCCATTCTAGAGTCTCGACCTTGCCTTTCTTGTGTTCTCCTTGTTGTTTGGAATATGGCTTGAATGTTAAATGGTCTAATGTATGGTCGACATCATCGTCTTCTTCTCCTACTTGACCGACAGGCCCAGATTTCAGGGTTGATAATTTCTCGTCGCTCAAACGCTGACGCTCCAAAAACTCCGACAAGTCCACTTCAGGTTCAACAATCGGTTCACCTTGATTCACGAAGTTATCGTATTTCTCTCAGAGTTCATGATATTGATCCCTACCATCAGACCCCAACTCGGGCTCGGGTTCAACATATCGGTCAGCATTTGAACCCAGCTGTCTTCGAGAATATCTAGTTGCACGTTCTGCCGCCTCCTCTTCATCAAGCTCTTCTGGTTTTTCTCCATCCAATACAAGGCGTTCATGAAATTCTGCTGGTCTACTTCCGCCACGCCTTCCTCGTGCCCTGAGATATTTTCCGTAGCCGCCTCGTGAGCGACCTCGACCTCGACCTCTGCCCTGCCCGGTTGACGACGACTCAACTGTTGATTCGCTGGACATTGTTGATGATGCGGTTGTATGATAAGATTACTCGACACTGATTGTTTATTTTGCGAGGCATTAGCACACCGACGGTCCGGATTCGCCGTTCGGGATGTTCCGAGGGTTATTCTAATTTTGGACGAGAATGTCTTTTGAAGTCCTGGACTGACTCACTGGGATGAGGGTAGAGCGTGAATTAGGAGCTGCAGGGACCGCAAGGAAAGATAAAATGCTTGACGTCGTACGTTTGGTGTACGCTAGTGTCGTAGTTTGATACATTTGACAGCCGCCAGTTGTGCTGCATTTCTTTCACAGATTCAAGGCTCGCAAACTCCATGGCCCCCCGATGAATAATTGATTTGGAACATGGTGGCAAGAAACAGTTCGTTTCTTCATGATCGTGCTCGTTTCTCAAAAATTTGTGAGGTGGAGGCATACTTATAAAGTTGCAAAGCCCATTTGAGCCCTCCGGATTGAAGAAGGAAAACTGTACTGGAGAGACTCCAGTACACAAGATCCCACATGTGAGTTGTATTTGTTTATAGCGCCTCGCCACGACGGAGCTGTGTAAATTCAGCGAAACCACGACCGAGAGGGGCGAGCTCGGCTTGGGAGATGCTTACATCAGCTGGTAGAGTGATCGCGGCCGCGGAGTGTGTTCTCTTCTGACCGCCATCGACTATGGAGTCACTCAACCTCAATACCCTCGCAACCTCTCTCCCTACAGCCCAACAGAAGGCAGAACAAGAACTGCTCAACAACTTCAAAGGTACCCACTTTTTTTTATCAGACTTATGTAAACATGAAAACTGACTTTTTTCACAAAGCCGCGGCCCTCAGCATCACCACGCTTTATCGTTCCTCACGACAGAATGCTAAGCGCGCCCATAATGCTGGTTATGCTGCTGCATGTCAGGATCTCTTAACGATGATTCAGCAGGGTGTTTCTGTTGGTGGACTGGGAATTCCGATGCCAAGTTCATCATCTGATGCAGATGATGGTGGCATGACCGTTGGCCGAGTCATGGATTGGACTGAAGCTCGGCTCGAAGCCATCAGAGCTCAAGAAGAAGAAGAGGATGAAGAAGAAGAGCGTGAGAGGGAAAAAGAGCGCACTCGGTCGACGTCTTGCATACCGTTGAGTCACAATAAACCAGCTCCAGCGACATCAAACTCAGTAGGTCTCCGTCGCAACTATGCTGCATCCATGCATTGACATATTTTAACTAGTCGCCACCACCTTCCTTACCCACTCCAAGTTCGCCTACAGTCAACTCCTCGAATCCTCCCCCTGAACCTATTACCCCCTCGCCGATCCTTCACCCACCAAACGTGCATCGACCTACGCAACGCAGTAAACCTCGCGCTGCGTCGAAAGGAGATCTATTGGGTTCCCACACTAATATCCCGACAATCCCCTCCACTTCTGTCTTCAATTTCATGCCAGAAATGGTAACACCCATCAGTTCTCCTATTACATTTCCTGAAATGCCAAGTCTCCCAGCCATCGGCACCAAGCGGCGCCACGCTATGATGATGATGTTGGACGCCGCTACTCCGACTACCACTGGTAGCAACACCACAACGCAGTCACCCTCTGTGGTTAATTCACCTGCGTCTCCGGCCAGCTTCTCTGGTCCCGTTCGGCGGAGAACAAGAAGCAACCGAGGACTTCAGCAGAATCAGAATATTCACAACATTATGCAAGCTCCAAATGAGTCCATGGATATAGAAGATGACGGTCGGGAGCGAAAACGCGTAGCGAGACGTTGATTGCCTCGCTCTTGCCATTCATCCCCCCTTCCTACGTCGGCTATCATTATTTGGCAAATTTCTTCCATCGCAAGCATACGATCCACCTTCCCTTTCCAACGTCCGTCTTTTTGCACAAATACCAAATGTATCAAACCAACACACGTTATCATCTTCAAGTAGTATAGTTACCCACTAGCTATTTACATTTCGTGCATTCTTCACATACGCTGTTCCTTTTCAGGACATTGACACAGCCCTATTATGACATTCATTTTCATGAACTCGCCATTCTTTTGTTGTTTTCCGTTGCTTCCAATTATAAGATGCTTCCAACCTCTCTTGTGTAATTGGTTACTTCTGACTGCTAGCCGTCTCTTTGGATAATCTCATGTATTGTATGGCAAATAGTAGCAAATAGTTAATCATAATACTCCCGAGGCAAACCTTGATCATGAGCTTCAGAATCTTCAACTAGATAGACATCCGGAAAGGCTCCACTTAGCGGTACTCGTCTCCACCTGTTCCTTGATAATTTCTACTTATAAGTCAGATTCGTCAAAAAACGGTCACATCCCGGATAAGATAAAATTGGTAATTTAGAAGCGCACTGTCTTTCTCTTTTCTCTTATTCTGACTTCGGGGGTTATATGCGGATTCTAATCGATCAGAACTAGTAGCTGGATTAATACAATTGATAACAGCGAAAGCTTATTTGAGGGTGGGAATAGCAATCACGAAGTTAATAGTACGTTTCTGACGATACGATCAATGAATAACCTAGGCTCTACCAATACTCGTTTGAAACTTCAGCCCCAGAATCATAGTCGACTTTCGAGTTGATATGTAGTACTCAAGTCCGAAACCTATCCACATTCAACCCTAACTGCCCTAATGAAGAAGTCCACGAAAGACATTCACTTGTAAACTGTTCCTCAAAACATCAAATCCCCCAATCACTGACGACCACTTCAATGAATAGCAGCCGGTACTTAAAAAAAAAAACCTCAGCATTCCACACACAATTCATCCATCTTCTCCATCGCTTCGAAAAATTCTTTACCTAGGCCCCAGGGAAACTTACCTCGAACCAAATCATCAAAGAGAGCTCCGAGTCCGAGTCGGGGAGGGGGTCTCGTACACGCCAACCAAGCTTGGAGGGATCACTGAGAACCGCATCGGCAGTTTTTCGGGATTTCCAAAATTGGAATAATTCCAGGACCGTTGAAATTCCTTACGGCGCAAGATGGCTACAATCTATTGTTTTGTAAATTGAAATAAAATGAGCTTGGAGTACTGTTTCTTGGCGATGCTGTTAGCATGATCTTCTTATATGTATGTACTTCAACGTTTCGAGCTTCCAGAAACCATCAAAATAGTAAAGGGATATATGGTGATGTGTCGATCATCCTTCAACATGCAATGATCTTATAACAAGACCCACGAACAAGATATCAGGCCTCAGGTTCAAGCAAAGCATGTACTAGTTTATGTGGCAGTAACTTGATTGACTCTTGAACATCTGACCGCAAAACAAAAACCAGATTAGAGAGACACAATTCCAATAGCCCAACTACACAATATACAGATTACATCTGAGAAGAAATACAAATCATACATACGATGGATCGACATCAAATTCTAGTCTCTCTAAATTTCTAGTTGGGCGTCACCATCTTCGTATCACCAACAGCCGCAAAACGTTTCAGAACCTCTACAACCGCCGTACCAACCCTACCACCCCCTCTACTAACTCCCGATTCCGAATCGCTATCCGAGAAAGGAACGGTCGATTCTCCTTCGTGGAGGTCAAGTTTCCAATGCGCATCCGTTCCTTTCTTGCTCGTACTAACGGTCACACACCCCGCATGAACTCCCTCTATCTCATTCATCCTCCTCAGTAAAGCTTCATCAGAACTGATAACTAGCACGAAGTCAACTTCGCCGCCGAGGCTACGAGCCTCATCAACCCGTAATGCGGCGTTGGAGATGGAGATCACCGGGGAAGCAAGAGTGTTATACGAATAACTTTCTACGAAAGAACCCATCCTACCCGAACGAACTGCGGCCGAAGAGGTAGCGGGACCTCCCGGTTGCAAGATGCTGCCGACTGCCGTAGATCTAGATATGTTTCCAGGAAGAACAAGGAAGGAGCTCTTTCCTGGTATGATGCGCAACCCACAACGCTCTCCGAGGCTATCAAAAATGTGATTTTGCGCTTCGGCCGCCTGTCTCCGGGCCCACTGACGATCAGATGAATCCTCTCGAGGATTTCCAGTCCAGTATCGCCATATAATAGAAGCTTCTCTTTCCTCAATAATAGAACCGGGCGTCCGCTCCGTGAACTGACGCAATAGATGAAGAGGTCTTTGGGATATAGGAATAGATGTACTCACATAATTTAACATCTCTAGACAACTACTCTTCCACGTCAAATTATGATTCGCGACGAGATTTAACCACTCTCCCACATAAGGGCTGTTTCGACCAGATTTGATTTTGATAAAGCACCCATTCTCTGCGCTATGAAATCTTAAGAGATGATCAATAAAGACATTCAGCATGATCTTACACAATTCCAATGTTGGGAACTTTCTCAGCCACACGTTCCAGGACGCCGCGAACGGGAAGGCCACTGAGCAACCAGACATCGTTTCGCCTATCCTCCGCGAGACTACTCAGAGCATTGAGGGGTTCCTCCGGTATCTCAAAATCGCCGTTCAAGTAGGCTTGAAGACCTCTGCGGCTGAGGTCCCTTTTCCAAAGAGTGCCCTCAAAATCAACGATGATAAGTCGTCTCTGAGAATGTTTGTATCTGCAGCAGAACATGAGTGCCAATAAATATAGAGCATAGATTGTACACACTGAGGGAATATTCTGGTCAGGTCTAGGTGTGGGACATCTTCGATGTCGTCCATCCAATGTTCGGAATGCGCTCGAATCACACGGTTGAGGAAATTATTGACGAACGTTTGGGCAGTTTGGGTTATCACATGATTGTGGAGATCCTGAAATGAGAACCGTCAGTTTGATGGGCAAATGATGTTATTCGATTTACCATCCACCAAGTTTTGCTATCCTCTGCATTCGCTGTAAGAGCTTTGTATATCGCATCTGCAGTGCCTCGAGTATCCCAAGGATTGATAGCAATGCAGCTCCTGAAACCGGTGTAACTGTAGGAGCCAGTGAACTGATAAAATGTTTAGTTACGTTCTTGAAGCAGACATTAGTGTACCTACCTCACTCAAAATTAAGCATCCTGGGTTTTCCTTGCCTTCTTGGCACTCGACAAACTCATGTGTCCGAAGAGCCATGCCTTCCCTAAGACTAGCTGCAATGAAAGCATCGCCAACCTTAAGCAAAGCGAGATATTGACTGAAAGTCAAGTCCTGAACCTGTCAACGGAATTATTTAAGTGCGGTTTACTGAAAAGTGAAACGCATACATGTAAGAAGATGACTGGTTGATATGTTAACGTGGAAAATCGCGAGTTGACCCTCGATACCACATCAGCAACGCCACCAGCTAATTCATTGACCTCCGTCGTCTGTAGAGCGACCTGTATCAGGACCACCTAAAACATAAATAATCAGTACCGCATATTAGATGGTAGATTGCTTGATTGTGATGTACCTTTCCTTGAAACTCAGGATACCTCTCCAAGAAGTTTTCAAAAGCCTGTAATTTGTGTCTAACGCCTTGAACTTCATCAAGCTTGTCTCTGCCCACGACGATCTTCATGCCAGCATAACGTTGTCTCAGGACGGACACCCATTCTGCCACATCGGGTTGTTGCCTGAGAGTACGTCAGATTGGGTCTATGAATGCTACAGCCGGAATCTTACTTCCTCTCCTGAAGGCGCTTCACGTCTATGCCCATAGGAAAAGAACCAACATCCACGAACCGCTCGCGTTCGAGAGATTTTGTAGCATCTTCATCTCCAGCCTTCAAAACCTCCTCAGCTGTTTTCGATCCAGGGAGTCCCGACTTCTGCGCCTCTTTGCGGAGGCTATCGACTCGAACGAGTTCGTCAACTTTGACAAGGTGATTTTCTTCCCCTTCAGGGATTCTGATACCTTTTGGCAACGCCTCAAAAGCCAGAATGCGACTGACTGTCTGGCGGAAATGGCGAGCATAATTAGGTGTTTGGAAGCCGACAAGATCGGCAGCCATAAGACCAGAGAGCAGATCGCGGCGAACAGATAGACAACGGAAAATTTCTGAAGAAGGGAACGCGATATGCATAAAAAAACCAATGGGCGCAGATGGGGGTATGTGCGGCGACGATCTAAGGAGGAGAGGGAGGAGCATGAGGTGATAATCATTCACCCAAACTATTCGATCTAATGAGCACGTTCATGTAGAAAAGAGGGTCAGACTCACTGATGTCGCCTTCCCAGTAATTAGACACAATGACATCGGCAAATCGCTGATTGACCGCAACATATTGCTTATAGGAAGCGGACTCATAAAACATTTTTGTTTTCGGAGCATCGGGAACAGCGGAATGGAGGGCTGGCCAAAGCACCTAGGTCTAAATTAGCTATATTCAATCTAGGGCAGAACATATACTCAACCTGATGACAAAATTCGTCATAGCAACTTTGGAATTCGGAATCGGGGATCCAAACTGGCACACTGCTCTCCTCGGTGAACATCCGAGCGTCTATGTCATTCCTCACAGCCTCTCCAAAATTATCGGTACAAGTTCCGAGTGTACCGACCCACAACTTCCTTTGTATTTTATTGCCGACACTCTCGACGGCATTCTTCAGGCCGCCATTACAGCGAGGGTTACTCTCGAAATGCCAAAGCTGATCCTTTAAATTTCGGGGTGGATGGCGGGACGCTGATCTGGAGTGTTTGCGTTGCAAGCGAGATTCAGCGCTGCTGGAGGAGATTTGCTTGCGGCAGGTAGGGGGAGCATACACGACATTTGATAGCTTGTCTGAGGCGGCGGCATGCTCGAGTACGACGTCAGCGAAGCGAGTAAGTTTTGTGAAGGGGTTCCCCGCTTCGGAGTTGGGGGAGCGAGCTGCAGGACTAGGTCCGCGGGTCTACCATCCATCCATTACTATGTACAACGGGGCCTTCTTGCACGGCTTGGGGTACGCACTTTGTCCTGCAGATCCTCAACAATGCTCCTGATCGTTGGAGTTATACCCGAGACATTCGAGTGGTGATTATGAACTGGTAGCACTCGAGACGGCTTTTCGCCGCCCACGCCCGAGGAAAACTTGGGGAGGAAATCAATCCCGTCGGGCGGGATGTCGGGTGTTGTGGGCGCTGACTCGCCCAGAACTGCCGTGGTAGGAAGAAAAAGAGAGGCAATGATAACGCGGTGGTTTCTTAGGCTGGCCATGATAGACAATGAAAGGAAGAAGAAGGACGAGGAAGAGATGAGAAAGAGAGTCGAGGAAGAGAACGGGAGCCATTTATCGACGTCATTAATGCTGCCATATCCGGTCAGTGAGTCCCATCGATCATGTTCTCGCATTCCCCGGTCTTGACTAGCTTGAATCCATCTGTCGAAATTCAACTTCCGCCTTGAAACAAGGTTTTGATGTGTCTGGTATCGCAGAAGATTTCAATTTCGAAAAAAACTGGTGCCTACTACAGGATGGTGCATTGTTGGCTGCTAGAAATCACCGACTGAGTAAGTAGACACATATTTTCCGTGCTATTTTATTTCCAATCTCAGTGAAGCGAACACTCCCGAGTCTCACACAGAGCCGAAGTCTTTAAACTTGGCTGACATGTGTTTTTTTCGATCAGAAGTCATGTTCGGTATCTATGGACAATTTTCTGTGATACACTGGATGTATGTCAGTCAGTGCTACGAACTCCTCTAGATATATGTAGGTACGAGGAAGTACAATTAGCATGGTAATACCCTTCAAATACAATTTCAATGACAGACCGCTACTTCCCAATGCATTCATCTTTTCTTTGTGAAAGTATCTCTTTCTTATCAGTTGAATCATACTAGAAAATTTCCAAGTGTTATCGACAAGAAATGTACTAGAGATAAACGCCAATATATGAGCAGGCAGCGGAGTACCGTGCCTGTGTCATGCTATTCCAGATCTACAGTAGAGCACTCTTACTGGAGCCCTGAGAAAACCCCTGATTATTGGAATTGATTATTTGACACGGTCAGTATCATTGTCTAATGGATCCAGCCCTTTGACGGCCTTTACTGTACAATCAAAAACTACATCTGTTGAGTCAAATTCACTTTCCAGAAATCTGTGATTTTGATTTGATTTTGCAAATAAGGCGGGTCTACGTTGCATGCCAGAGATTTCGGTGTAATCCTCCACTTTCTGTCACGGTCGGAGTCGCCAGATCAGGTGGTCCTTTGATACTATACCGTGCTATATTCCGATAAGCGTAAAGCATCGGCAGTGGTGTACAGCGAAACATCCCAAAAGCCATTCGAGAAACGAAAACAGATACAAAAATATGATTATCATATGCTCTTGACCATAACTTCAAAAAACTTGATTAATCCTCTAGCTCAAGCGTCGAAGTAATGTTCTGTTGGTATCAATTTATTAGTCGCGGATCATCGATCAGTGGCGGGCCCTTGACTCACATCAGTAAACCTTCTATTAAGGTTAACACCACAGGACCTCGTAATGGGCAGGTCGTAAACATTCCAATGGCCTTCAATTTGGCGTGGAGTGCACTGGGTGCAACATACTATCATTGATACCTCTCGCAATCCCGTCAGCCTCGCCAAAACCAAATCGAGTTCTTTCCACCCTGATGATTCAGGGGCATCATCATCTCCACGATCTCCGAAACGATGGAAAATCATCAGCCGAATTTCTTGTAATGAAGGGGGACCTCCAGCGAACAGAGCCTTCAGTAGCTCGAAGGGGTGCTCATGGTCAAGGTAGCCATTGCAAGTGACGATAAATAGACGCGTCGTAAAGCTTCTCAATCTGACCAGCCTGCTCAAAGCAATACTGTCGGCGTAAAGTTGTGCTTGTACGTATGCTGCCAGTCCCAAATTATCCTCGACATACAAGCCAAGTTCAGGGGGGCGACTCACCCTCATGAGGTAGAAAAAGAGATAGATTTTCGAGCGAGCGTTGACAGGTCGTAAGGAGCGAGTTCATCTTACTCGGCTCGTCGTGTTTCCCGTCCCGAAATTCCAACGCCAACTTCTTCAGTCCAGTAAATGTCGACCGACTGATGCTATCGGACAAAAAATGAAGAGCAAGCAAAGTCAGCCCCCTCATATTATTGTCCATCTTGAGCTCCTGCAAGGACGGTGCGATAGGGGACCTCTGCAAGCCAAAGAATATAGTCTGTCTGAAAGTCACGCGTTCGAGTTCGAGCCTTGTCAAGTGATGTCCCCAGAGGAGCAAAGGCATAGGAAATGCTTCCAGATTGCTCAGCTTCAGCTCCTTCAACGAGGGGATCTGTAGCATCTCTACCATCCCGTTCACAAATTCCCCATAATTCCATTCCATTCCAGAACCAAAAATCTCTAGCTTTTCAATGGCGCCCAGCTTCCTGACAAATTGTCCGAGGAGAAAATCAACCATCTCTTCTCCCCCAGGAATTTCTCGGGCGCCGTACCGATTCGTGACGTTCAGTGACTTGATGAGATACAGAATGCCGTCAGTGGCGTTCCTATCATGGGCGACCGTGTAAACCAACCCTCCTTCCTTGAAAGCACTGGCGTGTAAATCGCAGTTGATTGTGAGATGTCGGAAGAGCCTGCTCTGGCACCGGTATCGAATAAATGTGCACAAGAGAGCACAGGCTTTGAGGTCCTGTGTGCTCGCGACATTATCGACAATAGTCTCAATGATTTCCACTGGAAGGGCAAGCTCCCCATTATAAGTATCATAGGACCGGGAAATACTAGACCTCGGTACGCGAATCTCTGATACTTCCATCTCCGGCGGCTCGGATATGGCATAACTTCTGCCATGTGCAGCGAGATAAATAGAGCTCGAAGTAGAGTCGGCAGAAGCTAGTGTGCCGCAATTATTGAAAGTCTGCATACTTCTTTCCACTCCGTGTTAGGGAAAGCGTGCAGTGCAGGTGAATAGAAAGGCAAAGAAATAGACGTTCGGATATGTAAAGGGGGAGATGATGGTACAGGGGGAAATATACTTCCCCTCGGATGACGTGCGAGGTCGGATCCTAAAGATGAATTTATGGAGTGGAAGATGACCCGTGACAGGCTGACCTTGTTGTCCGTGTGGCTGATATAGGCAGTTAGTTCCTGCGTTCGTTCGCGCTTCCATAACGGTTCCGTTAAGAACGCGAGCCCACAAGACAATGTAACAGCGAAAATCGTTAGATCTTGCCAAATCATTCCTATCAATCTTTCGTCGTCAAGCGAAAGAAGTCGAGGTCGTTCGCTTCATTGACAGTAGAGAATAAAGCATCTTGACTTTGCGCACATTGCCTGAGCCTGAGTGAACAACCCCGAGAAGATGGTTTAATCTACGCCGAGAGGAATTTCCGAAAAGTCGGTAAGGGTCCTAGGGTTCGGTCCTCTCCGAATCGGCATTTTCAGTATTTTAGAGAACGGTCGATGCACAATATTCATCAGCAGGTTTTAGAGAAAGCAAGAGTTTAAACATGACAGGAAGTAAAGCACAAAAATCCACTTGCTTTCCAATAAAGGTAATCGGTTCTTCAAGCTTCAAGGTTCACCCGGACCGGCGACAATCTCCGCGTACCTTAACCTGCACTAGCGCCGTAAGATAGAGAGGTATACTTGACGATGGTCGCCTACCTCGCTAAGCCAGTCGACTCAAAGATGAAAACGACGTCATTGTCCTCAGCTGATACAGCGGACATAGATTCCTCGAGATAGCTACTGGTTCCCATGTCACGAAATATACGTTAGGCGGGGCTTTTTCTGTTTTGTAAGTTCACAGGCAAAGATCTGAAACCGAGATTTAACGTTACCTCCAGAGTTTGCCGAATGAGGCATGGTGATAACGGTGAATATAAGTAACAACTCAACATTGAGAGCTGAACATTTCAACATCCAGCCAATTCATTGACAGGCTTGACGGACTACATCGATACTAGTATATGCTGTACCCCTCTTACCTACACTTCTCAGTCATCAGTGCCGTTCAATCATGTCATACTAAAGCATGATGCGATCTGATACGCGGCATCAGAGATCACGTTGAACATAAATGTCCGTCATGCACTGCAGGTACTGGGACAATAAAATGATTTTTTTTAATAAAAAAGTTGAACATAAAGGCGTACGTCGCTGTTCGTTACTTCTCTTTGTTATCAAGAAAAGTCATTGGTCAATATCAGATCATGATCATTAACGTTGCTCTTCCTTCTGATTGATGGATCGATTGATAGTGCAGCTCCTCTCAGCATAAGCGTTATGGAAGATGTACCTAATATATATTTTAGGGAGGGCTTTGGCGAGCAATCCTAAGTCAACTTTCCGTGTAACCTATACATATTCTTTATCATGTATCAGTAGTGAAAACTGCTCATGTTTATACTAATTATCCCTTTGAGCTACGCTTCATCTTGTGTATTACAATTATTCAACGTTATAGAATGAAATAAATACAGTTCTACGGCTTGGCAAACGGTGTGTGGCAAGGTGTAGTGCTTGGCACCACCCGGCAGAGGCGGACATAGAATATTTTGATGGCATCGATCTGTTCTAAGACGCGTCGCGCTTGCAAGCGTCACCTTTTTTTGCCATCCATCGCCGTTCTTTCAGACCCTACAGATTCTACTACAGCACCTACACGTGCGGCGAAAATGCAAGGGCTCAATTCGGCACGCAACTTGCGCCTACCACGAGCCAGTGATTTCTTTGGTTGTATGATTGTACTAGTTTATAGGTTAAGCTTAGCTATATACTAATACAATGCATTTGATTTGATGACTACTTGAGGAATTGGCCTATCAGGCAACAGGAGCCTTAGTCAGCGGAGTCAGAACATAAGTCACGGTCGCAAGTGATGGTACGATTCAAGTGCGACTAGTGATAGGGTGTGAGCACTGTGAGGTACTGATGTATGAAAGTATCACGCTAGTAAGTACCCAAAATTGATTGCCTTTCTGATTACAATCTCCTTCAGGAGTAATTTGATATTCACTCCAACTGCATTCATTATCCTCAGGGATTATCCCTTGTTTTCGGAGAGGCGGAAATAAGAGGCAATTTAGTGGGCGTTCGCGAGTGATTTATCCGCATGTAGTTACCTCCAGACATTGAACGTACGTGCGGCGCTTTATACGACTACAGCCACACGCTATAATTGAGAGTCCATCCTGTGTCGGCAGTCAGCAGATCTGGATCACAAATATGGCGCTGACATTGTGCTGACACCTCTATTGAGCAGTCGGTAGTAGATGGACCCTGATAGACCCCGTAGAAGCTGTATCCGACAAATTTGGTTACTGCGCCTGCAAACTTTCTCTCGGGCCCTATTCTTGTCCGTTTTTCCACACGGTCTTACCCCGCGGGGGCATAAAACCCCATAGAAAAATCCCAAAAATCCTATTGAAAGTGAAAACGACTGTACAGTTATGTGCGGTGAATACTATATATAACAATGCGTTGAAATCAAATTTTTTTCAAAATGGCCTCATACTCATCTTCTTTGACTTTAGGGGGTCTCTGCCACCCATGGATGCCAGGCCCAGCGGATACGCCCTCCCCCCGGCACTTCTTGCGGTGCCTTTTCATTCAGCCTGAAGGCCGACTTTGTCAAAACCTGTCCGCTTTGACATACGGGACAATCAAATAATATCAATGCCCGGTTGAGTTTGTTTTTGTCTGTTTTTTTTTTCTTCCTCAGGCGTTTGAGTCAAATGTATAGCGCTCGGTATAGTTCTGCCTCCGTATGAGGATAATATGCTTGATTGAGCTGTTGTAGTTCCAGTAACCAATAAACTTGAATTTGGAATGATCTGATACAGGCTTGCATAACATCAAACGTAGTACAGTGGCTGACATCCACTTGACTATCTCATAACTCTTGCCGAATTACTTGATGACGTGGTCTCAGCAACAGGTGTTTCAGATCGTGTGTCACGTCTGAGCTACGAATAACCGTTTTCAAGCAGATATCGACGTGTGGGAATGTCGACTATCTCTCACATATGGAATGACGGAGGGAGTGTGAGAAAAATTGGGGGGGACAAGGTCTTCCTTCATTCATTGCCAGCATGGTGAACATGAGAACGTCCTCGTGAACAGGTCACCTGCGACACCGCCATATATATACATCTATCAATAGGCTCTCACACCGCTCTAATCTCTATCGACCGAACTAGTCAGACGTTTTAAACCCTGTCAATCGGAAACCTGCCATCGACATCAGCAGTGACTTGTGGTCAGGTGCGCTCCATGTTGATTGTCTATTATTCACCGAACAGTGTAACGGCAACTTCGCAAAGGTGGCTCTCACGCCGCCGAATCCGTGGTGCTGGGTCACTATTTTTGTAATACTCGAGTGAACGACCGCAAAAAAACATGCCCGGTAGCCCGATATTTTCAACAGGTAAATCACACTGGTAATTATTATCGGTAATTATTTATACAGAGTCGACTGAGAAACTACGAAAACATGCACGCTAAAGGAATGTATGGATACAAAAAGAATACAATGATAACGCTTCACAAAATCAAAGCTCGCAATCATCAGCCGAAGAGTACGCGAATGACGCTTCGTACCGGAAAGATCACGATATGTCCAACACCCAACACTAGACTCATTACGAGTCCAAACCAAAAAGGGCGAGCCATCTTGAAGGTCTCTGTAGGCTGAATACCGTTTACAGTGGATCCCAGAAACTTGGCACTATACTCTTCCGTTTCTGGGCTATTCCGGGAGGACAACGGTCTGCCAGAAAAGACTTGGCTAAATACTGATTGGGGGCTCATCGACGACCAGCTCTCCTTTTTGGAGCTCGTATACATTTCGAAGAGCGCGCTGATAGATTGTTCCACGGACCGCAACCTCTCATCCTGTCGGCTCCACCGTTTCTCATTTCTCTGGATTGAGCCCTTTACCCCACCAACTGTCTTATCCACATAATCCACTGTATCTTCGTGCATTCGCTTGAGTAGACTTTCAACGATCACGAGGGAATCCTCGAGATCGTCAATGCGCTGCAATAGCGGAGCAGAGGTCTCTTTGGCTTCGTGAGGTGAAGTTTTGTGAATGAAGTCCTTTAGGTCTGCCGTGCGTTGGCTGAAGCGCTCTACCAAGTGTGACCACGGGCGTATTCCGGTTGCCATTACGAACAGTCCAGTGCTAAACCAGGAGATATAATCAGAGCCTAGGACCGTTCTTGTGGCGTATCGTAAGAAATAGGCTCCAATGAAGGGAGAAATTGCAGCAAGTGTCAATGTGTAGAGCTCGATCTTTCTGATTTCGGTCATGGCAAGTTCTCGATGCTTGTCTTCCAAAGTGACAGGAGCGGGGTGGCCTGGTCGCCTGTGATGTCGAGTTTTTTGATAAAGCATCCAAGGTACTATAAGACATGTTAGAAGGACAGAATATGGCGCAGTCGAGCGTTACCTTCTATAACCTGATGAAGGTAGTACACCACGAGGGCGATGAATAGGAGATGCTTGACATGGTCACCTCCAGTCAGCCATTTCCCGAAAGGCGATAGGAGCGCTACGATGACAGCCAAGTCGAATTCGTACCAAGCGCGCCTATTGGTATTTGCCGACGAATCAGGATGGTCATAGCGCTGGTCTTGTGGCTTGTTGTCAAGGCTTTCCCCTCGTCTAGAAAAACGCAAATGTGAAGTGTTAAGTGATGGTTTTCCTATGCCGCCTTGCTCTCGGCTGGACCGGCTTTCGAGGTCCGAAGTTACAGAAGAATGTTGTCCATCCAGCTCTTCGTCATCGAACCCCAGCCCGTCGGTTGCAGAACAATACTCTGAATCTTTGTCGTCTCTGTAAGCTGATAATGAGCCAAGCTGTGAATTCAAGCGATCCATCGCGCGGGTAAACGATGGAATCGCAACCAGCCTTGAGAGCTAGAGGAAGATATGTCGTCCCGAATACGATCTATGGTTGCGCATCGAGCCGGCACTTCACCATGCCACGTGTCATTCACACACATCTTACAATCTCGTACTATAATTACTCGGGTCTATTCGAGGGTCGATCTACGTTGCTTGGTAAAGTTCAGACTCAATTTGTGTTAAATCAGATTAGTGTCCAGAGTGACAGCATTGATGTCAAGCCCGGATGGATGAAAAAAGCATTCCGTGTCCCCAGGAGGATGGTGGTTAGGGTGGATATCTTTTGTATCGCAAATTCTCCGATCAGGACAAGGTCAAGAGTCAAACCGCCAAGCTCAGGGCTCAATATCATGCATATGGAATTGAGTAAAGACTCTGGAAACGGTCGGGGACTCATTTAGTTACAATGCGACCTGAGAAGAGAAACCAAGAACGCCAGACTCGTTCAAAATGTATTCATCTTACTGTAGTCCTTCAATCCTTCCATCATTTGACCGCCATCTCGATGAAAGTAAAAGAAAGTGTGGCAGCTGGCAAATTGGTTTCAAATATACAGACATGTTAACGTTTCTACGCGGCTTCTTAACATATGCCACCAAAATGGTTGGATACTACCCGTGTGGTCAACTTTAGCTACAATGGATTCAAGTTGAAGGTAGGCAAGTAATGTGAGTGTAGAAAAAAAATGAGTATAAAACTGTCGATATTAGATGGCCTTGAGACCTAGATAGGTTTGTACTAAGCCAATCTCGAAGGACCGGCAACTGCGTTCTCTTGTCTTGACTTAGCCTGAGGGAATGCCTCATCCAGCTGTGTACCAACAGCAGCGTCTCTTCCGGAGAAAGACCCCGTCGGCCCAATGGCGCTACCATTCGCCCTCGCCTCATCCGGGATTAAATATTCAATATCTTCAAACATATGCGGGAATAAAATTGCCAACATATCGTCCACCCTGCATCACAAATTGAGCATGAGAAGGGTTTAAAAACAAGGAACATACTGGAAAATAAAATCTCCTTTCTGCACCTTAGCGCTCTTCTTTGCTGGTGAATCAATGACTTTCTTGTCCTCGTCTAACTCGAAAGTGGATAAGTTGAGAGTACCAGCTGCATTCTCTTTCGTATATAATGATAGGCCTTGACGGGCAGCTAGATCCAAAATATTCTTCTCAACCGTGTCCTCAGCGTAATAGCAATATACTGTCATATGCAATAAGTCTCGCATCCATGGTCTGAATGTTAGCCAGTGCCAACCTTCTGTAGGGCGTGTTTGACCCAGACGGTCAATACGGGCAATGGCTTGAAGCTCGAATCCATGATGAACAACACTTTCAAGAAGGAAGACTCGAGAAGCACAAGTTAAATTAAGGCCCGCATTTTCGCGTTCGCTGTAGACCGATTCTATAGGAAAGATAGGTGGAGAGCGAAGTAATACTCACCCGTGGAGGAGTAGGACTGAGATATTGGGATCCTTCCTGAATCTTTTAGCAGCGCTCTCATTCTTCGAATTCTGATCGATACGCAAGGAACGGATACCTAGTCAACACAACCAAGGCACGTCAACAAGACACGATGATAGAGGTGGGGAAGATTTCTACCATTGCGAACAAGAGCAGCCTGCACAACTACGAACGATGTCAATAGAGTTCCCGAAATAAAAGAGTCCGCTCACTATAGAGCGAATCGGCCCAAGCTGAAAACACAATGGCCTTAGCACCCGGGTCATTCACTTGTAGGTAGAGCAGATGCTTGACGAGTGTCTGAACCTTGCTTCCATAATCGCCGAGTGCCTCAACTTGCTGGACGGCCGCGAACACCTTTGGATCTTGAATGTGGCAGGTGAATCTCCACGCTCCTATCGCACTTGAAATGACTCACCGATGGTATTATAAACTATCTTCCGACGTGATTTAGGCACAGAGCCACTGATCTCACATTTGAGACTCCGTTGAGTTGACTCCTCTTTCTGTGGCAGGACGATTTCTGGTTTTGATCCGACAGTGAATCTCTGGAGTGTTCCATTGTCGATCTCAACTCTGTCGAAGTCGAAAATGAATGAAAGTGGGATTTTGTACGTCCAGCATACTTTTCTTACCTGCACATTGGACAAGACCGTACCACGGCCGCCTCTTTTTTTGCCATCCAGGCCTGCATACAACCCTTCGAATCAAGATAGTCAGGTCTCTTCGATTGCAGTCGGAAATATTTCAACCTACTTCACAGAATATATGTGCACTGATTTATGATAAAAATTAGCATTATCTTCGTAATAAAAAAGAGAGGAACTATCCCACCATTGAGTCATATATCCACGAACAAATTCACACTTGCACAGAGTGCAAGTATCATCCTCGTCATCCTCGTAGATCTTGCCCTTGTTCTTTACCAAGTTGGCGAGGTATCGTTGCCTTGAACGTCCATTCGCTATTTTCGTGCCTAGAGTTCTATTCTTCTCCATTTCCTCCATCACCGCATACTCTATTGGTCCCTCCCACTCCACCTCGCGAACAGAGTCTGATATTTCCTGGAGTTGTTTGAAATAAACTATCCTCTGATTGAACACCTTTCTCATCGACGCAAGGTCCGCGTCGAGTCGATCATGAAGTGTTTCTGGTATATTCAGTTCGATAAATATCTTCTCTCGCCTTCTTTCTTAGACTAATGTGGCGCACCTTGGTCGGAAATGAATCGCCGTAGAGAATTTGACGCATTCTTCGCCCATATCTTTTCGGGATCATCTTCCTTCCAGATGGAAACTGCCACATTGTGGAGATCTATGGCAACCTGTCTGAATGTCAGTCAAGTCTTTACCGATAGGTGGAAGGAAAACTCGCCGTGCGTAATGCTTTGTTACCTAACTTCTTCAAGATGTTTTTCTTTTTCTCGGATAATTCTTTAAGAGCGACATGATGTTCCGGCTGCAAATCTACGTCACTCGTGACCTTCAACACAGGCTCTTCAAGAGCAGCCATGAAGTCTAAAGCAGCCGCAGCTTTCAAGGCCGCGGCTGTTTGTCGAACTTTCTTCTCGCGACCGTCATGCATCGCTAGCAATGTGCGCTCATGAAGTAAGGCTTCTCGACGATCTGCCAAAAGACCCGCATACAACTGCATGTACACTTCAGCCTCGCCTTGATCATCCAAAGTTCGCTGGTACTCTTGTCCATCAGCCTCGCCTTCGCCTGGACTCAATTTCTGTGACAAAAGCTCAATAATGTGTGTTCTCCACTCCCACAACAAAGTCGATTGCTTATTAAGTACGTCTTTGAAAATTTTGTGAACATCGTTCCGCTGCATCAAAAATTAATTTATAAATTCGTTTCGTTAGTGTCGGAAGAACTTACCAGTCGAAGAGAATTCTCATCATTACAGCCATCCTGCAGGAAAGGGATTTCGACCAATATATCTTGTACCGAAATGTACCCACGACTGTCCTTTATTTGGGTGGTATTAAGTGCTACCATTGTGCGAGTCGCTTCCGATTCAGCACCTGGATGGTAACGCTTAGTTGCAGGGGCCTCACCAAAGTGAATGAAGAACCTTTCAATAAATCTCTTCGAATTTCATCTGCAGTACTGTACGCTTCGTTTTCCAAAGCAGTCTGCTGGTCGCCTAGCATGTGGTAGACATCGCCCTGCAAGAATTTGATGCGATGCTGCACAATGCGTACTTCCCTCAGTCGGTGCTGGAAGGCTCGCCGTCTATTCAAAAGTTCTTCATTAAGCGATGTTCCCTGCCAATTGTCGTAGATATGTGCTGAAGATCTTTCTCGCTCTTTACCCTTCTCGCTTGAACTAGATATTTCATTCAGCTTTTCAGGCTCTGCTAAATCAGCTTGCAAAGCCTGATCTTGTTTCTTCAGCGCTTCTTCCTTCTCAAGATGTTGTTTTATAACAGCTTCAAGTTCCGCCATTAAGACGTCAACTTCCTTCTCCGCATCTTGCAGGGCCTGTAAAGCGGCATGGTAACGGTTTTGAACTTGTGTTTGCTGTTGATACTGTGCCAATGTACACAAGCCTTGAATCTTCAAACCAGTATTAGTGAACGCTGTATGCTAAATACAAGTGATGCTTACCTTCGCTTTGGCATCGTCCAGAATTGATCTGAAATTCTTGTCTTTCATGTCATCTAAGACCGCTTCCATAGACTTGAGCACGCCTGATTTCGTGAATTTATCACCCTGTCTTTGCAGCTGTCCAACCTACAGGCCACATTGATTCCCCAGATCTTGCAGATGACGTGACCACATACCTGAGGGTGGGTACAAATCGCTCTCAACTTGCGAAGAGAGCTGCGAAGGGCTGTACCATCTACTTGCCACCCAGCGGAAGCAGCGACTCCTCGTGCATCTAGTCCGAGTTCATCCAGGGTCATTTGCAACATTTGATCATAGACCTGCTACGAGTCAACGGGAATTCCATGCAATAAGATGGAGGCCGACTTGCCTCTCTTTCTACGGGTCCTAACTCAATGCCAACTACGTAACGCGTTTGCTGAGGAATTGTAAGTTCTTCTTTGACACCAGCCTTGACAGTCCTGCAAACAATTAGCTCACCTTCGTTTCTCTAACATAGACTCCTTGCTCACCTGATTGCATATTTCTGGAAAAAAGAAGCGAATTCTCTGGCATTCCTCGGCTGCAACATGTGTCCCCACATATGCATAGAGCCAATAATGCTGTCAACGCGCAAGAATCTTTGCACTCATAAACAAGAGAATATTATTCTAAGAGAGAATAAAGACGAACTTCAAAACATGACTCAGATCCGACACCCGCGAACGTGCAGGAGTTCCCGATACTGCGAATGAGGCCAGTCTGGGTATTAATGACACCATATCCCTGCCAGACGTCAGCATTTTAATTCAACAAAAAAATGGGGCGACGAATCGACTGACTCTGCCTTTCCACCGCCAGCCATCTGAACCTCATCCATAATTACCCGCAACCATTCTACCATAACCAGAGGGCTCCTGGGGCGCTCAATGTTCACATAAGTCACGTCTTCTCTCCTTGGTCGCTCGGGGGCCGCTCGCGCAATATTGAGGTCGGTTCGAAGCACGTTGTACGTCGTTATAACAACATCATATTGCTGCACAAAATTGCACCAATCCATCGTGGCTTCCGTCTCCTCCGTGTCTGCATCCATTGCGACGTCATTTGTGATTACAGTGTCGATCTCTTTCTTTTTATCGTTACGGGAACCTTCCTTCGTCGATGAAACCTTCTTTCTTTTCGCGGTAGCCGGGGGAAGCATTTTTCCTCGCTTCAATACTTTGAGCACCCGCTCTTTCTCTTCTGCAGAATTCATGATCGGAATAGCGAGTTTTGACCAGCCGTCATAAACGAGGATATTCAAAGAGGGAGCATGAGCACTGATTTCATCAACCCATTGTCCAGCCAGCGAAGGAGGAGTCACGATCAGTGTTGTCTAGTGCGCCACATCAGTTGATGTCATGAAGGGTGAAATTTCGCACCTTGACAGCTTTGACGTTCAATCGGGCCTCTGGATCCCAACGCACCATGGACGGATTGCGATCCGGAGGGGCTGGATTGAGCAAAATTAGGGATATCATCTCTACCGTTTTTCCAAGGCCGGGCTCTTCAGCAAGGATACCGCCATAAGCTCCTTCTATGTCGGGTTTTTCACGATGAAGCATCTGACTGAGACGATTATAGTAGAATATATGGTTCCCCTCCTCTACGTGATCCCAGAAAGAGTATTCTGCAAGGTTAGCCTTGGATAGAATTTCCCCTTGAGATGTCACCTCTTTTCCTTCGCGTCCAAGCAACCAAGCTAGACCTCGACGCTGAAAAGGCAGTAGGTCTGGGACGAGAGCTTCTGGTTGCATAGCCTCATGAGCTTTTCGGGATTGAATAGACAAAGCCGGAGTAAGAATGGAGTAGAAATAGGGTATATCGATGTTGTGGTGATCTGCTTGTTCGGGAAATTGGCCATAAAGGAACTGATACAAATGAGATAGACATTCATCTATGAAAGCAACTCGTTTCTTGACGGTTCGCCGCGGTAATGGTTCAAATAGCCTGGGAAGACAGAACGAAACTTCCGCTTCAAATTGAATCTCGAAAGGAAGTTCGCCGACATGATAAAAGCCCTCCGGTAGGAAGACGACCCTCAGGTTCCCTTGAATTTCCAGTTTCGAGACTTGCTGTAATTCATGACAACTTCGAAGGATAGAGATATGATCTAAGCTGCTGTCGGAAAGTGGCAACAATAACCAATTCTGAGAAGCGCGAGTTGCGTCTCGTGATTCCCAAACCGCTGCTAGTTTCTGTGAGAAGTTCAAAACGTGAGCATAACCCACGTTTACTGCGGTCGGTTCAGAGGAGGGGCGCAATGTTTCCAGAGTTGCTTCTAGTCCAGAAACCAATGGTTGGTCAGAATCATGCACATAACGCATGTTAAAGGTATGCCTCCAGATGGGCATCCTTTCTTCTCCTGGGGGACATGGAGGGATAGATGGAGGCGGAAAGAGGGGGGACGTGATAGTGAAATTAAGTGATCTAACGTCTGAGCTCTCTCCGTTAGGCGTGAGTTTTCGTTTCTTTATCGATTGCGTGTCCACTAAGGGTGATCCAGGTCTTTTCTTCCCTGTCTCTTGATCTACGGGTGGCGAAACTTCTTCCAGGATACGGTTGAAAAGACCTTCCAATTTGTTAAAGAGTAGAAAATCCGCCGATCTTCTGCGTTCAGGCCATACGTCCGACGCGAGCAGGTCTGTGAGAACGCAATGCTGAGAGCATGATATTCGCATTGAATTATTACCGCGGGCGGCTGACTTGATTGGGGCTGTCGTGGTGAGAGGCAGGTTTTAAATATTGAATTAAATTGGTCTCGGTGTCACGGTCAGGTGATAGCCGAGTCACTTTGAACCCGCCGCGAGGCGGCGCAGGCGTAGATCGGAACCGTCCACCCTGCATTCCTCTGATATAGAATTGGCTTGGCTTTGATGAGACCGAGTACCCATAGATGAGAGCCATAGATGAGAGCCATAGAAGAGAGGTATAAGTATCAGATAATATTTCCCGGCTTGAGATTATGTCCTCGAAATTGCAAAGTGCGGTGACGTGAAGACGTCATGCTGACTGTAATAGGATTCTGCTGAAATTCGGTCCAGCCTAGCAGGGAGAGCGCAATGAACGAGTGGTAGGCACCAGTGAAATGGGTACATAAAGTCACAGTTGCAACACGGAAATGGAGACATGAAGGCAGTATTAGAATAGGAACACAAAGACGTTTGAGAGCATTCGCGTATCTTGAAGGTTTGCAGGTGAATGAGCGTTGAGAAGGAGTTACAGCCATCGACCACCAGCCAACCCATGGTTGCAAGTACATGCCAATGTTGCTAGTGTGCTCGGTCGCAGACCAGGAGCATAACGAGAAGCCCTCGACCGTCAGGTAGATGATGGATAAGAGTTTGTCTCTACAAACTTAAGAAAGGGTCGAGTCGGTCACTCAGGAGTTAGAACAAGCAAAGATTCAGTCGACACCAAGAATTGTCAATAAAAAATGGCGCCTGTGGAACCTAAAGAGGAAAAGTCAAGCGCGAAATATGTTGGTTCTTGCGCAATCAATTAAGAGATGCAATGACCCCAGACGCTGATATCCTGTACATTGTAAGCCAACATCTGGTGCTGGATCGCTTAAGGCAGGCCCCGCAGCGGAGCGCAGCAGTTAACCATCACGTGGTATAACGTGTCGTGTGACGTCAGCATCTGTTGAATGGCGATATATTAGAGAAGCAGTTTGAGCAGACTTGTCATCTTATATTCCGCAAAATGACAATCTAGTGAGCCTTACTGTACTTTTCTGTTTTACTTTATGCTTACCCCTAGCTCTCTTCAGCTATCTCTTGACCTTCTTGTTACTTGCAGCAGAGGTGTGTCCATGTTCACCTCTCAAAATGTCAGAACCAACCTGATCCTTCTAGATGGTCACTTTCTGTGTTCTTGTTTCTCCATTGCCATTTTACGTCCGCAAACGCATCCTCACTCTCCTCACCACGTCCACCTTCGTTTCCAGAATTGCGTATGGTTTGAAAATCTCATTTATGTACGTAGGTAGTGTTAAACATCTCAGCGAGCGACTCAGCCAATTTCTCCTCTCAGTTTTGTTGGCATTCTCTTCGCAGATGCTCTCCAGCGCATGTATCGTATCACTGTGGAAGCTGAATCGGCAAAATCCACATCGACTGGAGCAATTGATGCTAGGTCCGAGTCGAATATGCATGCCCGGAAATTCTAGTATGTTTTAAATCAGCTTCTCAGCTTTCTTCTCTTACATCTATTCTCTAGCTCCCAACGCAATGTCTACCTCACCGGCTTTTGCCTCTTCCTTTCCCTTGTTCTAATTCGCACTTTCCAAATCATGCGTGAACTCATCCAAACTCAAGAGGAGTGCGGCCAACTTAAGAAAAAAGCGAGTATCATAATATTACAATGCCGCATCGTCTCCTAACTTTGCTTTACTCTAAAAGGCCAATGGTAAACAGCCGGAAGTTGATAAGGAAGTTGCTGATCTCAAGAAAAAATTGGCGGAAAGAGAGTCTGAATACGGTATGCAGTTTTGAGCCTCCCTTTGCTTGTATCTGATGCCGGCTTAGCTATACTAAAGAAGCAGGCCGGCCAAAATGCTAAAGAGTACGACCGGCTCGCGACTGAGTATAACACGCTTTCAGGCCAGACGTCCGATAAGCGTCGGGATTAGGTGCTTCTGTCCATGAAAGCTGTTGTCTTCCTATCACAAGTTCATAAGCTAACGAGTTCCGAACTATTTTTCTTTGTACCACGGTTAGATCTATCATAGTCGCTTCCAAGTGGCCCTTTTTTGTGAAATTAGATGCTGCTGCATCCTCGTTTGGTAGTGCTGCGTTGAGAAACATAACAGCATGTCACCCGCGTGGCAACCGTGTGAAAGCCTATTTGTGTGTACATTCAAAGCAGTGTGACGCAATCGCTATTAAAGCAATTAAAGCTGTTAAACACGAGCAGTCGTTTGGACAATCGCGAGAAGCTTTATTGTAAAGTGCTCTATGGCTGTTCAAAGCGGAAGTACATATATCTCGTTGCATTTCTCGCTCTCAGTCAGGGAAAATTATCCTTCCAAGGTCTGTTACACTCTATTACTACCCCGTCTCTTCCTGGGTCCGGCTCGAGCGAAACCTGATTCTCAGCTGTGCTCACAATTCATGATCCGTAGTACTGGCTCTCATGACCTATCGCGATGGATTTATCAGCCAATATATCGGCCTCTGTTCTGGGTTGACCCTGTATGGAGGGTTTCTTATCTCCATCCTGCGGTCCATACGAGCATTCACAAGGCAGGGCCGAGACAAATGGGGGTTACATGTCGTTGCCGCCATGCTATTCGTCCTAGTAACCTTGGACATCAGCCTTCAAATTGCTCGATTGGGGTTCACCGTACTACATTGCGGACCCACTCTGGATGGAAGTTGCGATCCCATTCCTTGGTTCAACCGTGTCAAAGTGAGCTTTGAGTTGATCTTCTTTTCAATCGGGTTTACTGATGCTCATCATGTAGACATTTATTGTCGCATTTTCTGCGCTACTCACAGAGGGTGTTATGGTAATGTGATTTCGTCGACATTGCACGAAACAGACTTTTTTAAGACTGAAATTGTCAGATCTACCGTTGTTGGATCGTACACTCCCGCCGTTGGATCGCTATTGGCGTACCTTCGCTTCTCTGGATTCATGGACTGGGTATGCTGATCTACGTGACGGCATCCAGTCAAAACAATTCTGCAGGCAATTTCGAACAAGATATAGTAGAGTCTGCTATCCAAATAGGATTTTGGGTCTTGACGATAGTCCTGAATTTTATGACGACAGGTCAGTCCGTTGATTTTTGACATATTAACATGAAGTCTGATGAATGACATTCCGACCTTGTAGCAATGATCGTCCGTCAAGTTCTAATCCAAAAGGGGAAGTGTACGCAGACAGATGAGGCATATCCGAAGACATGGCCGACAACGCCATACAATTTTGTGGTTAGATATATCATGGAATCGGGATTGATGGGTATTGTGGCTTCGTCATTCGTGCTCGCAAGTCAGTTTTGTCAGAGTATTTCTCTTTTGGCATCAACTGTGGTAAGTTCTTCAGCTTTACACAAAGTCAAGATAGGAACATTCAAATCTTAACATGTGTATAGATGATCATGGTGTCGGGCATCTCCTACAATTTGATATCGATCCGGGTGGATCAGCACAGACGCGAAAAGGAGAAGCGGGAACGTCTGCTCTCAGCCGAGGTTGGTAGCATGACGCCTTCTAGGCCGTCCTTCTCGTGTAGATCGTTACTCTCTCCCCCTCCCAAATTATATCTGAAATCGTAACGCTCTGCGTTCAATAGACGTCGTCCGCCAACTTGAATAGCGGCCGTAATTAGATCAACTAATTTGGTACGTTCAGTTGCAGGTGATTAAAGACAAGACCACTGACATTGGGACATAGTCACATACTCGCTGGCATACTCGCGGGGTTGATGATTTCTGAAACTACGAGAAATGCTAGGAATGATCATATCGCTCAGGCACATGTTCATTTTTGAGAGTGAATTATGGTGTTCTTTTAATAGGGCTGCATTTTCATCTATCTTTGCTACACCCATCATGTTAAATATCCACACTCACGTCATCATCCTGTGTATTTTTTTGCTCTGTGGCACGGTTAGTAACTAATTGTCAATGATAACGTTAATTTCAAATTTGATTGTAATGCAAGCGATGCTAACCACAACAATGAAACTTGAATTCCCTTTTCGCGTCCGGTTGATCGAGCCCCACGGTGGATGGCGGACTAAGCCTGAGTGTAACTTGCTAGCTGAACCCATAATGCATGTCTCAACGTTTGGTTACTGACTTCAGAGCCTTGCGCCAACAGGACCCTGCTCTAGGAACCCGAGTACAAAATCGGCCCTCCCCCGGATGATCGTGTCCGGAGCTTGAACATAGGTTCCTCCCGACCCTCGCGCCATGTCCAGATTTAAATCACGGATTCTATAAGATCAGCATTCTTTTTACTTCAAAAGCTTCATTCCGGGTACTTGACAGCAGGAGAAAATGTGCCAGTATGGACTTCGTTCCGATCTTCTGTGTAGAATTACTTGTTATACATCGAAATGGTAACGTATTTATCAGAATTATGTAAACAGCATTCACACCGTCGCGAATCATTGATAAAAGTCTAATTAATAAAAAGTATTCGTTTTCTCAGACTGATATGCAAATGGAGAAGGACTAAGTTGCGGACTCCCAAATTGTGACGACACACGCTGTGGTTTCAATGACCCACCATTTTTCGAAGAGCATAGATATAGTCTTTGTTTAGTCATATGGTTAGGAAACACACAGACGCTTTATAGTGAAGTCGATCATCGGCAATGGCTTGAGAGAAAAATGACCCATCGGCTTCCGTTGACACACCACACCTCCAATAACGAGTCATACATTGTCAAACTATGTCAAAGAAGCAAGGTACTAGCCGAAGTAACTTAATACAAGAGAAAACATGTGAGAAAAAAAGGCAGAAGTTGAAGGAAGACGGGAGGAGGATACCGGGAGGGAGTGGGAGATTGGATACGAAAGTCAAGAACCGGACTCGAGAAGTTGGCTAGGTGCCTTTGTCGAGATTTTGAAGGTAACCGGGTGCCGAGCGATGCTGAAAGCGACGCCATGGGCGATGAAGGCATGTGTCACGCATGTGTCACGCGTCACGTTGCTAATTAGTCCTCTTTTGTCCCGTCCAGATTTTTCGGCTACACAGCCTCGTATTCCGAAAGAAACTCATAAATTTTGTTTCTAGAGTGCCAAGAAGGTCTACTTGTACACTATCAAATACTTAAAGATATGTAATTATGAGAAACCAAGCCACATGGTAATCTCAAATCTTGTTGCCACTTCGACGTATTCCACTGTAAGTACCTGATGCAATCACACTGAAAAACCTTAAATTGCACGTAACAAGTTCAAGTCGTCGATTCCCCATCTGTGATGCGATGTACGGATATGCTCTCTGGCTCATTTGACCCTCCCTTGCCCCACACTCACAGACCTCACCTGACATCGGTGCCACCCCGGTCGCTAGGGCCACTCGGCGTGTCCGCATTTTTAAACGGGCGCATACTATACGACCCTCCGCTGAATGATTGGTCTGAAACGGGGCAAATCAATTTGAGATTAACGTTACCGTGTTAAACCACTGTCAACATGCCAACATGAATTGTGTCATGCTCAGGCCATGTTTGATGTTCTCCCGTGCAATACAGTCTATGGGTCTATTGCGCGGTTAACATGCGTTCTGGCACCTGCTTTATAATCAGTGTCCGTACATGAGACCTGGCCTCTCCCATTTTCTCATCATCAGGTCTCTATCTTCAAACATGGGTCTTTCTCTTCAAGAGTGCCGACTACCGGCTCTGATGACTGCATCCATATTATATGGATTGAACATCGTTACGTTCTGTTTAAGTCTTCAACGACTTCTTAGAGGGAGAGACGGCAAAAAACGCGGCCGGGACATAAATTTTCCTATGGCAGCAGTCGTTATCGTCCTCTTCATGTCCTCCACAACAAGCTTGGCGCTCCACCTCACTCTTGTTATGCGGGAGTACATGTTCTTTACACAATCTTCTCCTCATCCCGAGGAATTTGAGAGGAAACGAAAGACGATCGTCGTTGCAAAGGTATGCCGTCGTCTATCATGTTGTTTATTCGGTTGCCAGTGCTGATGCCTGGCCGTATTAGGCGACACTAGCGATCTTTGAGACGATAGTTGCTGACAGCGTCTTGGTAAGGTCTTGAAGAAATACACTTGGGGAAATCTGACAATGGGGCTCGTGACTTAAGCTCTACAGATGCTGGCTTATCTGGAATAAGATGTTACTTGCTATAGTCCTACCCATTTTTCTTTGGATGGGATGTCTGGGTTCTAGCATTTACGCTCTCCACTGTTTATATTTTCGACTCTCGCTGCCACTCACACCAATCGGTCCTTCGGAAAAGACTTTTTTAGGCCTGGCGGTCTTCTGGACTTGTACAATCGTAATAAATATTTACTGTACAGGTAAGCGACTTAGTTCTGAAAACATAATATTCAATGCCATATATATAATTCTTTAGGAATGATTGTGGGGAGAATTTGTTCAGTGCAGCAGGGTTGGAAGCCGTCCACTATATGTTCTTTACGGGATTTACCGCAACGAAGCCGAATGCATCTTGCCAAACGTATAGTCATCGAGTCGGCTATGATGTATACGTTGGCATCTTTGAGTGCCTTTATCAGTCAAATTTGCCAGAGCGTCGCGGTGGAGATTACATTTCAAGCAGTAGGTCAGCCGAATTTGGGACCGATCAATTTCTTATTATTTTGGATAGCAAATTCAAATTACCGCAATTGCCTTCAATTTGATACTTATCCGACCGTGTCCAAGCGAGGACCATGAAAACGAGTTATGCGCCAGATGTTGTAAACCGGAGACAAACCGGTCGAAAGTTAGCGTGGCGGTAGGGACCATGGACTCCTCGGTTGATATACCGTAACTCGACGAACCAGAAGCGTTTCGCCGAGCGTCAGTGGTGGGATAACAACATGGAAAGAATGAATGTCATAGACCCAAATATAGCTGTGCGCGACCTCTTCTCTTGTTTGGGTTGTTATCGGGGTTATCAGTGCTGGATAGGGAAGGCACATGACTCAGCGGGAGTGGCGTGGGAGAATAAAAATGGATGACCTGGCAGGTCACAGGGTTTCTGATCACGGCTGTCGTGACTTGCACGCCCCCATATCCCACCCTCCCCTCCTCGCTGAGCACCGTCTATCGCACCAATACAGTCAATTTAGTTTCTGCAACTTGGCTCCCGTAAGATTCGTATTGGTTTTTGTACTTCATTTCACCGTTCACACTTCCGCCATTCTTCCTGTCTAGCTCTCAGCCTTGTCGCCAGTGCCGCCTTAATCATCTCTGAACCCACACACATCGCAGCTATCGCTGTCTAGCTCTTTCCCCCGTTTCATAGGACCCTTTTTGTCCGTCAAAGCGTCCGTTTATTTCCCCCTGCCATCGAGACTCTAATGGCTCCCACAAACCAGGCTAGCCAAGACCCTGGCCTTGCGCAACCGCTTCCCAATCCTCCGCAAGTGCAAGCATCACAACCTCAAGCAGGCGTACCACCCAACATTCCCCCCGCTTCAGATATGTCCAACGTTCACCTCACCGGTGGCTTCGATCAGAACCAGATTATGTCTCTACTTCGCCATCTACCCAATGTTTTTGGCAAGGTGAGCTTCCCGCTTATGTTTACCCGGTCGGTTGCTTCTCCCCCCGCCTCCCTCCTTCTATGTTTATCGTTCTTCATATATCAGTATGGAATGCTATTCTGCTATCGCATCAATTCCATTAATTAACTACACGTGACCATATATCGTTCGCGACGCCGAGCACGAGCGCGTTCGATGCAAGTCACGGGGAGACGATCTTCTTCTGCTATGCTTATCAGCAATCAACTTAACCATGCTGACTGCCCCGCTTTCAGCTCACAGAACAAGGCCCGAAAGAGGATGCTGCTCAGGCTCTTTCCAACCTCGCTGCGCATCCCGGTTTTCCCCCAGCGGCTGTCCAGGCTGTCCACTATCAAACATCGACTGGCCTACCGGGCATCAACGACCCTGGACCATCCTCCCACCCCCGCGGCCCTCCCAACCTTGGTCAATTAAGTGCTGTTGCTTTACAAGCAACACCGGCTGCTGTACAACAAACTCGACCGGAGGGTTCGCCCACAGATGAACGCACGGCGCAGCAGCTGCAGCAGGTCGCCCAGCCGGTCCAAGCTGTCACCGGCGGTTCTCCGGGAGACAAGCCTCCCAGTCCTACGTCACCGGGTTGGGGCTCATCTAGTGGCAGTCGCCGAAGGAATCCAGCTATGGGAAGCGACGAATGGACAAGACAGAGGAAAGATAACCACGTATGTCTTTCTTGCTCTTATATTTTTCTCTGCCGCCTGTCAACTAAAGAATCAACAACAGAAAGAAGTTGAGCGTCGCCGCCGTGGTAATATCAATGAAGGCATCAATGAACTTGGTCGCATAGTACCAAGCGGGAACGGAGAAAAGGCGAAAGGTGCTATTCTTGCGCGCTCCGTGCAATACATTCACCACCTGAAGGAGAACGAGGCACGAAATATCGAAAAATGGACTTTGGAGAAGCTTCTTATGGACCAAGCCATGGGAGACCTCCAAAACCAACTGGAAGAAGTCAAGCGTATGTGGGAAGAAGAGCGTAATGCCCGACAACGCCTGGAGATTGAACTGGAATCTCTTCGCAACAGTGCTGCCAGTGGCGTAGCATCCGCTCTTCCCCCATCTTCTGCTTCGGAAACGAACATCAAATCGTCCGACTCTGGAGCTATTGACCCTGCCACAGGAAACAAACGAAAAAGTGAGGAGGTTGGCGAACAGACAAACAGCACCGCAACCGCTAATGGCGATGGTGACAGAGATGGCAAGCGGCAGCGAACAGAATGAGTAAATCAAAAAACAACAAACTTGTATATGTTCCCCACTATTTTTTTTTTTGCTCATGGTTTCTTAACCGCTTCTTTTTTTTTCCCCCTTTTTTCAGACGGGTCACCGACTAGAATGTATGGCGCTTGTATCTTTTTATGTGTTTCTTGCCCTATCTCTTCCCATTACCGCCTGGGGATGTGTCGCAGGGTGACATTTTTGACTTGGGGCCCAAGATTAACTTTTTCTTTTGAACATTTCTCTTCTCTTTCATCCCTATTATAACTTCTCTGTGGTCGTGTTTCTTTTGTCTTTTTTTAAGTATTTTTTTTTCTTGTACGAATATTACGAATGAAGTCTTTTGTGAATGCGGTGATGATTTCGGTCTGGTTAGCGGAATGTCTCTGTCGTTACTGAATTATCCTAAGTAATCTAAGGCTTAGTCATGGCGGCAGTGGCGTTTGCGATGCCACAGACTATCTCAGGGGAGGAGGCGACCAGAACTGTATGCGGCATGTATCAGTCGAGCGTAAATCATTTTTCATAGAAGAGTTGTCGTCTGGTCGGTGCTCTGGAACGTCCGACTGTGATCATGTCCAAGTCCGCAGACAATCGCGCTATCGGGCCGCTTACTTACCCCATAGGTTTTCAGTGCACAGGCGAGGGTGAGTCGGAAGAGGCCAAGTCCAGGCTCAGTTAAGCGACTTTGCTGAACAGTTCACTTTTGTCGATAATGTATTGAAGTTAAAAACGGCTTCCCGGTGATACGGAAATTAGTTGATGGTCTCTTTTCAACAGGAATCCGAGGTCGTGATCGGTCTTCCAAAAGGCGCTTTAACCCAGTTTACTGACACCCTAGAATACGGGTATTAGGAATGGTTCATGGTCATTGGAGAAGAGACGGATAAAGCCAGAGATTGACTTGTATAGACGGAAATGATGTTTCTGATATATTAATATGTTCTCTTCTCGGAACTATCATCGATTAGTCAAAGCTAGTGTACTTAGCAGCAAGACTAGTGGATGGCTTCCTCCGTGAGACCCGAAGTTTGAATGAACCGTGCAATAATATTACATTCAACTTGGAACTCCGGAGGTCTGGTATCAAGTGGCTAGACCGTCGACAACTTGTAAGAAAAAAATGATTCCAGATGAGGGTCCCGACGCGAGACTTCAGATTCATTAAATTTGTATCAGATCAGTGACGAGGAACATGCATATTTTCACCCAACGCAAGCCTTGGAAGGTAAGGACTCCGAATCACGATTTAGTTCAGCTAGCGGTGGCAGTTGGTGTGCTTCGATCAGAATGCACATGACACATGCGCGTCGAGCCCGCCGTCTTCAACACTCCTTTTGGGCAAGGTCTTCTACCAAGTTAACAACAGAACACGCCTTGGCAAATACTTTAGTAACAACCCCAGAACGAGCACAGTATTCATCTCGACAATGGGTTTTTTGACCCTTTTACCTTCCAATTATATCCTCGACAGTAGATCTCAGATGTTGTAGGATATGACACGTCCTGATACGACGTCTAAAAACCATCCCGAGCGAGATCATTTTACTTGAACCCAATTCCCGCAATTTCCGTACATCATTTTGCATTACCAAAATTAGGATCCAAAAATATCGAAATTCTAGACCTCGGTCCCTGTCAGTATCTAGTTACGTTTCTTCTTTTTCTTTTCATCTTCTCACAACTCATGTTAACGGTTAACAATACAGAATTACTCGGCAATGTGGCGAGCGGGCTAATGGTTCCACTCCTGTGGCATCTGGTTTTAGGGCTCTCGCCTTGGAGTGTTTCACGGAGCAAGGCCCACTGAGGTGCCTTGCATTTTTAATCTGGTCCCTTTTCTTTGGGAAGAGGGGTTGGAGGGAAAAGAAAGACGCTTTGACTCCCTTTTTTCTTTGCTGGCTACTGGACGACTTCCCGCAAGATCTGTGAAGATAGGGAATATTTTTTTCAGAGCATAGGTGGCAAAGACCCTTTGACCTTTTGCCAACGGATAAATCAGGCCAGGTACCTGCCAGTTCGGATCTTATAAAAGAATCGACCTCCGAGTTGTTCCAGATCGCAGTCTGGAAGAGTCCTCCCCCTTCCCTCCCCAACCTTCCCCATTGTAGCCGACGCTGTATATGGGTTAAATTAATTAATTTCGTACACCGACGCATCACCATGAGTCCGAGCAGATCTCTTTTAAATTTCCGGTTAATGATTCAGGGAGGGTGGGGACCTCGACCTATAGATCTATCATCCGTCGTAACAATCAAGTTGGGATCATTAGGAGCCAGGATACTTTACTTGTTCATTAGGCGGGAGATCGAGCCTAGGAAAAGATCAAAGATTCCATTTAGCACTAACACTGATCCTGATCAACGAATTTTGGTCTCAAGCCACGAGGAGATTTAGTTAGATCTAAGATCGAAAATTAAGAAAATTGCGACCAGATGCAGCATCAACGTCTCAACCTTGTTGGTGTCTTATTGCTTTCTTTGGACGGAAAATGTTTATTTCCGGAATGAAACACAATTAATTCAACGTTTTAATGAAAAAAGATTTGATGGATGATGGTTATCTGATATTATTAACTCATTGGGCCTGTAGTTTACCAACTGGAGACCAGAAGAGACCGAGGCTGTTTTGTGCGCGTTCCAGGCCCTCTCAAGTTAAAGGGTAGCACCGCAAGAGAGGGTCATGGTGACGATATCATTTCTCTCCCAGAAGAAACGAGCTACAGACTTCTTAAACATAAAGACTACTTTTGAGAGCTGCGGTTACAGATCTGAAAGGACATGGACAAAGTTTTTCAGTTCGGGGTTTTCAAGTCTCTTTAGTAGAACAACTGGTAGTTCCCAGATTCATGTTTGAGAGAAAGAGAAATGGAGTTGCAGTCGTCTTGTTGAACCGGTCGGAACTTGGGTGAAGGAGAAAATTTCGAACAGTTTTGCAGAATAGTTTTGTGGATCGTCCGAGTTTTCGGGGGAAAAGCTTTTTTTTCAAAGAGGTGAGATTCATAGAATGTGCGCGCAGATTTTTTCTTAGAGTCTGAGCTTTGGATTTTCGAGATGCATGTCATATACAATGGCCTGCGTTCAACGGAGAAGTGAATGACAACTCGCTCCGAGTTGCATTACCTCATCCGAGGATGTTCAATTGAGATTCAACCATGGTAGATTCTTGATTGGTACTATTACATCGCGATCTTGATATTCTAATATACACACACTGCCTCCATTCGGAACCAGCGCACAGTTGACTTCAAAAAAAAAAAATTGATCTCTGATAATCTAAGAAACTGTATTATTTTACGGAAGGTCATGTCAATTCAATCGGCCAGGTGAAATTAGCGTAAACGCTAGCGTAACTTACACCGGCAGCGTAAGTCCCCAATTCAAAGGCGCTTCTTAAATTCGTCTTTGTTTATTTTTTGATTAGGACAGGATGACACTCATTGAGCGGTCACAATAATTCCCTCTGGCACCGCATGGCGATCCTTCCCAACGGTGCTTAAGAGAATTCTGTACTTGTACTTTTTTTTTTAATGTTGTTTCAAAACAATAAAATCGGTAGTTGGATGATAGTTTATACACAGTTGTAGGATATCCTAGGCTTTTAATTGAAGATTGAACTGTCCCTTTAGTCCCTGCTGGGATATCGTTGAACGATTCAATGATCATAATGACTGCATCTTGATCGAACAAAAAAAAAAACGGAAGGAGAAATATCACGTCTCTGAGTACAAGGATGTCGGCATTGCAGAGCGCACCATGGGACTTGACATATTCTTCTTTTCTTTTTGAGAGAATGTGGGAGGGGTAACGGATGAGGAACTCTGACGCGAGTGGGAGCGATACGGTAACGAACGTGAAGAACGAGATACTCCATATATGATACCTAGCAGGAGTTAGTCAGACTCAGCTGCCGGTAATATTGAATTTACTGTGTAAAACCAAAAGGAGCATTGGATACAGCCTCTTTGCAATGCTAATGGGACATGCATGGGTCACGTATCAAGTTCGTCGGTTGTTTATGCTGTGCGGTTGACTGTATACATATAGCGAATAGGTTAAGAATAATCATTTGCACTAGCTCGTACTGACTCGGCCATCTTTTGTGTCCATTCTTTGTACAGCGCTGGTATCGGCTGTTGTATCCATATACACTTTCAGTATAGTGTACTGTTGGGCGCGCGAAGCGAATGTCAGACAGTATCTATTTGCATAGCCATAGTATACATTTTCAGCGGGCGCCGTCGCAACTGACGAGTTGAAGACTCTCCTATGCATCATCGGGATGGCTCAACCACCGAAAGGTTGTCATTCATGCCGAGGTGAGAGCTTCGTGCGAGCACAAAGATTACCTGCTTCTTTGTGAAGTAAGATGAGGCGGATTGCTAAGTGAGAGGTAGAGTACAAGGACGATCCGAGTAGCTCATTCCGGTTCCGATCAGGGGGATGATGGAGGTGGTTGCGAGGGAAGATGCCGGCCGGGCGGAGAAGAAAGACGGAAGGAGATGGATGGAATGGCTGGGATGATTGTCCACTCGCTATTTGACGACGAAGTCTGATGTCCAATTCACCTCCTTTCTGTCTGTGACTCCTTTTACCCTCCTGGTCTCGTCCCTCTCCCCGTCGCGAAATGAGTCCACAACCAGACGACGACCCGCTTTCTCTGGCCATCCAGCCCCCTCCGGACGAAACCCCAGAGCAACGCCAGGTTCGAGAAGCCGCCGAGGCAGAGGCCAAGAGGGTGAGCGATGAAATCGACGAGCAGATCAAGAAGGAAAGAGAGCTCGAGCGCAGGAAGAGAAAACCTGTCAAGCTACTTTTGCTAGGCGAGCGATCCTTTAGCTCTTTCCCATTAGTCCCGCCCTTACAATTCCCCGCAGGTCAAAGTGAAAGTGGAAAGACCGCAACGCTCAAAAGTCCGTGCCCTGCATCTTTTGATTAGTCCTGCTAATGCTCATACGATCCCCCCCTACAGACTTCCAGCTGACCTATGCAAAACGCGAGTGGTCAGAAGAGCGATCCTCCTGGCGCGCTGTCATCTTTCTCAACTTGGTCCGCAACGCCAACGAAATACTCGAACACATGGTCGCTGAAATGGCCGATCTACCCTACCCACGCTATCCAGAGAATGACTCTACAGAAGACTTGACCGTCCGTCCCGCCAAAACCCTACCGCCACTCAAATTCAAGGAAAAACACAAACAACTCCGTATTCGCCTCGCCCCTCTGCAAGAAGTTCAGCGGGGTCTTGAACAGCAGCTGGGTGCCGCTAGTACGGAGATCTACGCCTCCACTCCCACATCAGCTGCGCCCTTCAACGACGCCGACCCTTCACACCGAAGGACTCCCACCGAATTTTCTATAAACTCTTCCAATGGATGGAAGTCAGCTCTCGATAAGTTTCGCAAGGTTCCAGGCAACCGTCCTGAAACCTCAAACGGCACCACCAAATTCTCAAAGGACTCTGAAGAAGAAATCGCAGAGGTAATCGCTAATTGTCGCGAGGATATCAAGTCCTTGTGGGAAGACTCAATAGTTAAAGAAGTTCTATCGCGGCGGAAGGCTCGTATAGAAGATGCCCCGGGATTGTGAGCATCTCTGCTGATCCTGTTTTCGAAGTTTTACAAAATTCTTCTTATTCTTCTTTAGCTTCTTGAACGATGCAGATCGAATAGCAGTCCAGAACTACATGCCAACGGACGATGACGTGATACGCGCCCGTTTAAGGACTCTGGGTGTACAAGAGTATAGATTTATCTTTGATCATGGTAAGTGCACGCCTAGGAGTGCCTATATGCTATCAACAACGATATCGCTTCTTCAGGTCGGACCGTCGGGCAAGAATGGAGGCTCTACGACGTCGGAGGAACTAGAAGCAGTGTTAGTACCTTAATCCTTCTTGATCATTTACCCCATTCTCCAACTCAATTCTTCTCCATTCTCTCTTATCCAGCGTGCTGCTTGGTATCCGTATTTTGATGATGGTAAGTCAAAAAGCCTGCGCTATCAGTCGCTCAAGAAATTCACCTGTCCCTTAGTGGATGCCATCATATTTTTAGCGTGAGTGTGTGGCTTGTTCTTCTCTCACCCTTGTCACTGACTCGGAGTCTTCATATCCCAGACCGAGTACGTATATAAATACGAACCATCGGAGCATGCTCATCTTATCTGCGCTATTTTGACGCGGTTTAGTATCTCCATTTGACGAAAAGCTGTCAGAAGACCGGCGGGTAAACAGGCTGGAAGATAGCTATCTACTATGGAAGTCAGTATGTTCATGCAAGCTACTCGCACGGACACAAATTATATTGTGTAAGTTGTTTGACGTTCATGACAGGTCCATTCTTTTTCTCTCTTTCTCTCTCACGATCTGTCTGGCAACGCGCTAATTCAAATTATTTTGATAGTTCTGAACAAATGTGATCTTTTACAAGCGAAACTACAACGAGGGATTCGAATTCGAGATTCGGTCCCTAGTTTCGGAGATCGGAAGAATGATCTGTCAACGGCAACTAAATGTGAGCACTTTTTCAATATCTTTTTTTGATTGATTGGGGTCGGCGTCTCTGAATTATTGGCATTTACTCTGTTTGATCAGACTTTCAACAACATTTTAAGGAGATAGCAAGGCAGTATTCACCAGTGCAAAGGCCCTTTTACGTTCATCTAACTTCAGTGATCGTGCGTCTTTTTCAGGGCCATTTCTTTTCCTATTCTATAGCACTGATTCTTCTTTTTGTCCCGTGCTCTCAGGATACAAAATCTACCGCGGTGACATTAGGAGCCGGTGAGTCATTTTATTTTTGGAGCGGAAGATGACATTGCTGCCGCGTGTGTGTGACAATGTGCTTACTATTCCCTGGTTTCTTTTAGTCGAGGAGTCTATATTGAGGGAACACCTCCGACGGGCTGATTTGATGTGATGATAATTGAATTGATATCCCGTTGCTGGGGCTGATAGTGGTTGTTATGATGTATGGGATTTTTTACCTTCTTTTATCTTTTGACTTCTATCTTGTATCACCTCTCTCTCCACTCTTTTTGCTGTAATCTCTACTTATGTATTTGGCATTTCTTGATTTTTGTTTTTCGACTCTTACCTCGTACTTCTTTCTTTTGTTCTATCTTTTCCATAATGATCGTGACATCGGACAGGTGATGATGATGATGCTGATGGGTGGACTGATGTTGGAAGATGACTGATGGTAGTAGTGATTTAGTAGTTTTGATTGATAGTGATGCAGCGATGTTGGTGTTGTAAAAAAAGGCTATTACTTGATTATAGAAGGAGAAGGTTGAGAAGGATGGTGGGATAGGTAAAAAAACGAAACATTCTCGAAACCAGGGGTGTAATTTTATCATCATCAAAAAATTTCGAATGGGGCGCATTTTTCCCTTCCTCGGGTACAATGTACAATCATGTGGACTTGGGGGAACCATGGTCATATGGTAAGACATTCTGAAGAAGAAACAACCATCACGGCAATTTCCTCCAATTTTTTTCTCTCTTTGACCTCTTCCCTTGTAAAGTCCACCTAAAAAATTTTCTGTTTGTTACTTGTATGAGTCCATACAGTTCGGATTTGCTGAATTTTTCTTCTTTTCTTTTCGTTTTCTTCCCTGTCACTTGCTGAGTCACGTGAACGCGATATTAAAGGATCAGCGAGCTAATGTCTGCTTACTGAGCCAAAAATTGCATTTGCCTCCATCGAACAATGTTATACTTTGTGGCGAACGTTAACGACAAAAGTCTACTATAGAAAAAAAAAACATGATTACGAGTTCCAGGAAAGCAACAATGGTGATATAATAATAATATTCGGTATATATATATATAGAATCCTTATCGCGAAAAAGTACTACCCACAAACACTTAACGAAACCTAATCAAACTTACTGCTCATCCCAAGGTGAACTTGCCTTCCCTCTCAAAGTCGGACTGGCTAGTCCCCGCTCCGCTCTACTATCGTCAACCAATGTCATTCTCCTCGCACTTTCTCCTCCACTTCCATTTCCAGAACTTCCACTACTACCACCACTACCACCGCTAACGCCGATAGGGTTAGTGATAACTTGACTCAAACCTGTAGCTGGTATTCGGTTTTCGAAATATTCGTCATCGCTGTCGGCAGGCGTGGCCATTCCACTTCTGATTCCAGCCCTTCGGGAACTTTCGAGACCAATACCAACACTCCCAACACCAACTCCCGCGCTCCCCACACCACCTCCAGCGCCAATTGGCGAATTTGGTCCGGTACCAGATCGCGAACCCACACTACCGACATCACCAGCAGTAGCTGCTCGTCGTCCACCCTTCCTTGCAGTCTTCCTCGCATGAAACGTTCTACTCGCAGTCGCATTTGAGAATAAAGGTAAAAGGTATCTCTCGTCCAAATTTTGGAACCATCTCCTATCTTCGGCTACCAAGCCACTTCTCGGAGGGGGGGTATTATTATTGGAATTTGCTACATTGTTAACGTTATCGGAACCTTGACGAAGGTGTTGTAAAGCGGTCGGTGCCAGAGGTAATACTTCTCCACCATCCGAATCATATGAATCACTTGATGCAGCCGAAAACATTGGTGTATTGGATGCCCAAGTCGAATCGTCGTGAGGTTGAAATTGATGATTATACCTTGCAGCATAATGTGTACCGATTCGAGCGGCTGCAGCTGTGTGATTATAAAATGATTCAGCTGGAGGCAATAACGCTGAACCTTCCAGTTCATCCCAGTATCTTGACCACTGACCCCTTCCCCTCGCACTTCTCGCCAAATATCCAGAACTTGAAGATGGTCCACCATTCAACATAAATGGCCCTCCTTCGTCTTCATCACTACTGGTAGCTTCTTCATCTTCAACACCGGTCCGAATTCCAAGGATTTCCAACATTCTCGACGTAGTCCCACCAAACACCACCACAGTCAACACCACCACGACCAATACCGTCGTGCGCATCATTTGTGCATTAGGACCTTTGAATCCAATAGCCAACGCAACCCCCACTGCACCCCTCAATCCAGCCCAAAACAACATCATTTGATACGAATGCGGCAACTCCTCCGATCTCTGTCCCCGAGCGTGTTTTTGGAAAAAGTTGATGACAGTTGAGAGTGGGAATACGGCGACATAACGTGCGAATACAACTGCGATGGTGGTGATCAAGATGAACAACGGTTTCACATAACTGAACACTGGTTCTGAATCAGGTGAACTCGTGAATAACGCTAGTCCAAGGTAAATAAATATAAAGTTTTCGGTAAGGTGGGCGAGAGTTGAGAAGGTGTATTTCGTTGCCTGTTGCGTTCGCCGGGACATAGTGTGATAGGCATAGTGTTTGAGCGTTATACCACAGAAGAGGAGGGAGACGATGCCGGACATTTTCAGGCCATTGGCAAGGAAGTAGGAGGTGTAGGCGAAGAGGGCAACTAGGCATGATTCGATGGAGGAGTAATGATGGAGATACGAGTGCTTGAGAAGAAGTGATAATCCTAGGCCAAATGAAATACCAAGGGCCATTGAAACCGAGAAATTGAGAAGGAATATGCCAATTCCGTGGAAAAGGGACGAAAAATAGATTTCGGAACCATGAAACTGAGTTAGCGTACTGTAGCAATGGATGTGAGCTTATTGGATTTCAGAGGCTAACCATAGTACGTACTCATACATGACGATACTAACAGCATCGTTTAGCAAGCTTTCACCAAAAATTACGGTGTATAGCTTTGGGTCGACTTTATACTGATTAAATATGGCGAGCACAGTAACCGGATCTGTGGCAGACAAAGTTGAACCAAAGATGAAGCACTCAAGCAGGGTAAGATGGACATGCTCAAGCCCGAGGATAGAGTAAACGTATACTAGCAAACTGCACCCAAGGTGATTAATTAAGGGAATGCAGATTCAGAAAGAAGGTGAGCGCACCCAATCCCAACGGCTGAAATGGTCGTTCCTAAGAATGCAAACACGAGAATCGATCCAAAATTACGAAAGAAATTTGCCTATAAGATTGAATAGATTTGAGCGTCGTCACTAACTGCCGACGAGAATGGCGATACGCGACCTGCTTGAGTTCATAACCTGAGTTCAGAATTATCGGTGGTAACAGTATATTGAAAAACACGAGATGCTTGAATGTCTGTTTTAAAAAATAAGTTAGCACGAGTCGACCAATGCGCAGTTTTGACTGCGGGCCCAAACATAGATTCTGGAAACGCAGAGAACCTCTGTTCAACGGGGAGGCTCTCTATTCCCTTTCATCACGGTCCACCAATAACCCCGAAAGTCTAATTCACCAAGCGACGAGAGACCAACATTAACTCACCAACGCATGCTCGATCATCGTCCCCGGCGCGATCCGCACCACCAATCCAACAGCCATCCCTGCAACTATACTGACAAGTGTTTCGTGAACGGTCTTGATTTTCTTGATTTTTAGGAAGTAACTCGTCAAGAGCGACAGGATGAGGAGAGCGCAGACAAGGAAGAGAGACCATGATGAATAGAATTCCTCCACTTGTGGTTCTGAATCATCTGCGGGTGGAAGATCGGGCACATTTACGCGAAAACCCATCAGTAAAGCGGGTTAATTTTTGAGATTTTGCGGAGAGGGAGTGGCCCGGAAACCAGAGTAGAGTGGTCAAAGGAGAAGTGCTGACTGCCGTGTCATCATTATGTAACCAGGGTAGGTCCGTTTTCTGTATCGCAGAGTCCAGACCATAGCTAACGGGTTTCGACGCTGTCTTCATCATGACACTGCCGACGGCCTCGTTCTGGGGACCTTTTTTTCTGATGTCAGTCCGATTCTCGAGGGGCTGAAGATCAAGAACCTCATATTTCCAAAGTGATCGGACTTCTAGGACCTTCGTTTGTCGACATGTAAAGTTCCTGTCTTCCATCTCCGATGTCAGGAAACTACAACTCGGAATGAACATGATGCGATCTCGAAAAACAGTCATCCATCAAATTGAGACTGGTAATGTACCAGGCATATCAACAACGAAGGCAGTGGTAATAAAAGGGGCGTGTAGTGTGCCACAACTATAATTTCTCTCCTTCAGATTCCGCAGTCATAACCGCAGCACTCGCCGTGCCGCGGGTGTGTTCTGGACCTGACGAGACCACATCGTCCCCACCGTCGTAGGTAGGTAAAATAGTCCTTGGCCGCTTATCTCTATCCGCCGCTCGACTTAGTAACAAATTGAAAGCAATTCCCGTAACTTGAATCTCCTAATGAATGAAGCACCGGTGAATGAAGCATCGTTTCAGAACGCAGGGGACCTACTGCAGCAACGACAATCATCGTCCCTTGACTTTGACAGACATGACTGATGAAGAGAATCAATGTCATGGTGGTGTATAACAAGTCCGACTCGATGATAATGCGTTTAGCAAATCGAAGTCGACAAACTTGAGGTAAATCTCGGATGGAGCATATGCTTGTAGGCGGAGTCCAAGCACGTTGCACCGAGTATATCTTGTTGAAGATCATGCCTATATGTCTCTCGGACATCAGATATCACAAAACCTGGATAGAGAAAGGGTCAAATTCGCTTACCTGTACAGTAAGTATTAATCAAAATTGTGCATGCCCAAAAAACCGTGACTGAAACGAAAAAACCATGTACATGAATTGACATCCTGGGCTGCAGGTGACTTTGAGTGTACAGAGAGTACAAGGAGTAACCGCCGGAGGCTAAAGACCCGGTCCAGCATACCAATGGTAGGTATACTGCGACGAATCGTTTATTCCAGATGAGCCAACAGCGGTAGAGCTAAAATTTCCGTTATTGGTTTATTCATACCAACTGTCATTAACACACACCAAAACGCTGTCAGCAAGGAGCGTTTGAAAAACAACTAACATCGCCTAGAACACATCAATCATCTACGCGGACTCTGAAGGAAAAAAAAAAATACCCTCAGAAGTCCCGACCATGTCTGTCCAATTATGAAGGAGCCCTCCTCCAGATCACTGATAACATCCTGCGTGTTATGAACGAGGAGAAGAAGTAGGTTCAAAGTTGAAGAGATAAACATCAAAACCACGACCAATGTTATCGTCAAGTTGACGTCGCGAAGATGTTTCCAATTCCTATCTTCAGTCCTCAGAATCCTTCGAAGGCAAGCACCAAAGGTGACGAGATATATTCCATAGAGCGTGGATTCGACCATCAAAGCCGGTAAAAAAGTATCCTTGTCAAAGAAGATGAGGAAAGCTGTGTTTGAACCGAAATCAGGATTGGCTGAAGATGGGGAAGTCATCTCTGTCAGATGGGATGTACTCAAACAGTGAGGGCAGTAAAAGTAGGAGCATTATGAGTGATACCAGCACGATGGGCGATCTCGATGTGAAGGCATCCAACCCCGTGCAATGCATGCTTTCGCCATTTTTGTATCGCACGTTGTCGTGCGTTAGTAAACCCGTCGCACAATCTAACCTCAGTCGCATTATGAGAGGCCGCAATTTATTGGTCGAGGCTGTGTTTTCCTATGAGTTGATTTTACGATATGGATCATTGGCAAATAGGGCATACGCGATATAACTTATTTAATTTGATTTTCAACTCAGGGTAGATCCAGTGTTACCAAAATTTGGGTGCCGGCCAAAGTTACGCGTAGAAAAAGTTTCACTGTCTTAGGAATAGTTACTAAAAACCCAAAAAAAAAGGGAACAACGAGGGGAAGCTCAAACCTTACGGTCTGTTAAATAGCTTATTTTACGCCATGAAGAGCAACTGTAAATTATAAAGATATTACGACACAGGATTTCTTGCGTAGGCGCCGAAACAGAGATCTCTAGATTACGACAAAAGAATGAGTTGAGTGGGTATGATCAAGATGGAAGTCCAGTTTCTACCTCGATATCTAATTCACCAAGAAGAATACTCCTACCGCTTCCCTGCATCCTCGATTTTCTTGAACGAGTTGATTGTTCGCGCTCGGGAAATTTTTTTCTCTTGCATGCGAATCGCTTCCTTTCTCCTCTCATCGTAACTCTTGATGGCATAGTCCCAAGATTCCTTCAAGGTGGGAAGTTTGGACTTCATTGGCATATTTTGAATCCCTAAAAGGCGACGCAAAGGCTTGTACCGCAACGCCACAGTTTGGAAGATCGTAAACGTGGAGGTTGTCACTAGGGCAAGTACCAGGCCCTAATAGACCGCGTCAATAAACTCGCTTTCAAAGGTCAGTCAAAGAACTTGGGCTACTCACTGAAGGGAGATATCCGGTAATAGGAATGGAGACGACAGTCAGTACCCTCAGGGCATTCATTATGTGTCCCATGGCAGGTCTCGTCTTCAGATCCATCTCGGCTACCCCGAGAGGAATCTGCACATTCACAAGTGCACAAGTCAAAATAGGCAAAACCCACGTCGGATCCGCCATTGTTAGATCCGGTAACCATTCCAGTCCAGACCACTTCATTTGCTCTACCGGCAAATTACACATATTCTTGATCCCGATAAACATTCCGAAAGTCACAGGAATCTGAATAAAAGGCATCATTATCCCTCCAAACATGCTCACTCCGGCGTTTTCATATATTTCTTTCAGTTTCAAGGTAGTCTTTTGACGAAGTATGGGGTCCCCTCTTGCGGCAGCATCCTTCATTTGTGCCTGAAGCCTCATGATATGATCTTGGTAGGGTTGGAGGCGAGAGGTATTGCGTAGACCATAAAGTGAAAAAGGTAGCACAGCCAGGCGCCAGAAAATAGATCCGGCGATGATAGTCCAGAACCAAGGGATGTGAGTCGTAGTGTTGATAATCTCCATCGACCACTGGACTAAACCTGCCGGCGTCCAGGACGCCAGTCCGAGTGCGGATAAGTCACCGTACTGAAGAGGTGTGTGAATAGCCTCCAGAGTGGATGCCGTAGTGTCCGCAAATGAAGAAGCCGAATCCGTTACGCTCGAAACCACGTCAATTGGTGGTACAGGTGCAGAGGATGCCGCTTCGACAGCTTCTGAAGTTGTTCCAGTTGCTTCAGATGCAGCTGGCGCGGGTGAGTCTTTTGAATAATGTCGGGACAAAAGGAAGGTCGGCAGTACGCGTCTCGATTGAAGTACGCATCCACTGGCACTGCATGACAATCCCAGCACATTCTGCATTATTCAGGATTAATACATTAAGTCGATGGGACTGTCTAGTAAGCACGCACTTGTGGTCGGACTGAAGCAAATCCCCGGCGTAACATAGATTCTGACGGTGAAGACATGGATGAAGTATATCTAATTGTGTAAATGACTCCTGCGCGTGAGAGACGAAAAGGGTACATACCTTGTGACGAATCCTCTCGAGCTGCCCAGATGTCTACGGCCCAGTAGTCTGACCGTGTTTCCAAACAAGACCGACCCCATTTTAGCCGAATGAATAAAAAAAGAGGCGAGAGGTGTTTCGAAAACACCTCAATCCCGACAGGAACACGGGAAAACAAAAACTCGGAAATTTCGAGGATTTAGTCACGTGACATTCCGGACCCAAAAAAGGGAAGTTATTTTCACGCACAGCCACCCACTGACCGATCGCGCCATCGTGGTGACTTGTAGTTCGGTGTTCGTGTCAAATAAACACAAAATAAAAGCATTTTCACTCTCTTGCAAACGTTCATCACAAGGATTTATACGGCCAAGAAGTCGATCGAGACTTTTAGCTATGCTCAGGACCTCAGGCTCCAGGTCGTGGCGGTCGCCAGAACCACCACCGGTGACGTCCCAATTGGGCAATTGTCTCTTGGATCCGAACTGCTTGGCTCTCTTCTGCAATATTCCACGAACTGTTTCATTTTTTTACGGTCTGAAACACGTCCTTACATTTGGAATTTGTTCGGTCCTGAAGCTCAGTTGTAGTCGCTTTTTCCCGCTGCGTTCCATTCGAATCGCCCAACGTTTCCAACCCCACGATTGTTCGACAACTATAATTTGGGACTAAAATCAGCTTGATTTCCGCCTCCCGCTCTTTTCCGCCATGCACCACCGATATCGGTACGTTCACTCCCCTCCATCTTCCTCTGTGTTCCTGCTCACGGGATAGTCCTTTTCAGAGGTCATCGCCGACATTCATTCGTAGCATCAGATATCAACGAGCTTGTTGAAATTCGAGCTCGTCAACGAACATTTCACGGCGCATACGGTCGTACGGCGCTTGCCTCACTAGGCTACGCTCTGATCATACTTCGCCTTTTTGATACACGTTTCCGCAAAAGTACGTAGCTTAGATCCTTTCCCTTTGGAGCTCCTCACTAATTTCTTTCCTTCAATGTATCAGTTGGTATTTTGTTTGCAGTCCTCGGCGCTTTCCTCTATGTCCTGTCTTTCACCCGCTCTCGACATTCTACGCATGACTTTGCCGATCGTCATAAGGAGCAAGCTACTATCGATCACGGCCTACACACTATTGGACAGGAAAACGGTCGGAACTTTGGTAGACCATTCGTCACAGCAGGATGGATTGTGGTTGAGCTCGTTGTTGTGGTTGCTGCACTGGAGATCGCTATGTTGGTCTTGATATTGACTATCGATTGATATTCCTTTTTTCTTGCTTTACTTGGTGAGCGAATACTTTCGATCGTAAACCGTAACGGGGAGTTAATTTGCTTGCAATTTTGAGTTGCACACGATCTTTGTCCTTGTTTCACTCTGGTCTGTACACTATCATGCTTATCACCCCTGCAATGCTGTTCTTGTTGTCTATTTCTTGGCAGTACGTGTATGATGACACTGACTGATATGACTTCAATCATATGTTTTCCCGCTTTTAGTAATTTGAACTTGCTGATAATTGTTCTTGTGGCTGACAGCGAAAGACATTCAAAGTGACCACTTCCGTTTTCCATCAGAATTTCATTTCCGTCATTCAATAAGCGTCCTGCGTTTCATAACTGGTCCTACACCCGGTACCTTCGGTGTGCTACGCTAGTAGAACGCAACATTGATTATACCACATCCTGCGCTTCGGGTTGTGGGGAGGCGTGGATCTCTTCTCCTACCGATCGAAATAAGCGATGGTCCTCTGCATCGGTTAACGCACATTTCTTGAATATATTTGGAATCCTCGGTAAATAGGTAGGTTCTTTCAAAACATTTTCTGTTCACATCTAGATGGAGTCTTCGATTTCCATTTGGTTCTCTCTTCGGTCATGCTCACGACAACCCTATGAGTAGCGCGGCGGATCGAGCGGAATTGGAAAGACCTCGTTATGGCAAGTTGAAGCCTTGGACCTTAGCTGTGTCTGCAGAGCACAGAGCCTTATGACCTGTCGGAGGAAAGCAACAAGCATGTCTTAAAGTTCGTACTCATGCCGTCCTATTCGTTGTGCTAATCTGAGAATCCAACATAGGTTACGGAACCATCACGCACCGCTCCACTTCTTACACTAATGCCTTGAAATTTGATGACACACATGTCGAGTTGGTGGCGAGGTGAAGATTTTTATACAAGCCATTCCACGCTGGCTTAACGTATCAGAGAATCGAGGTAAAATCGCCGTCCCATCCGAAACAAAGTATTATCGTTCCGCAGGCAAGGTCGTGTAAAACTTCGATGGACTAGGCTATTTCGACATGAAATCCTCCCGTGATCGAATGTAGAAAACCTTGTTATATTTGGACCCGGACTGATAATATACATAGACGTGCAGAAAACGGTGTTGAAGACACAGAAACGTTCAAACCCTATTTCGTTTCTTCTCAACTTCACTTGCCTTAAAAATACATTCTCAATTTGTATCTTTGGCTGGGGAAGTCGGCCTTCAAAAATCGAGCGCGATGGTTCGCGACTGCTGGACAAAAGTCAGTATTCCTAATCCCACCAGCTTGTCTGGTCCTTGATTAAAGTCTCAATAATGCTTCATAATCAGAAAGAAGGCCCGCCTTCGACCAAGATCGGGCTTTTATTCCCGTTTAAGGATTTGACTCCAACAATGCCACTGCGAGATGGAATGCGTCTGGCATCAGAGATGTCAAATGCTACCCAGACCTTAGGAACGGGAGCAGTTTTTGGAAATGTGAAAGGACTTTCAAGGGGTCCTGTCCTATAGGACGATTCACGATCAAGAGTTCAATATTTTGGATCGCTGATGTTAGCACGACTAGATGACACAGGACGCGCTGTCAGTCAGACGAACGGACCCTACGACAATTATGCCGAATTGAGCATGTTTGGTGTCCCGAACAACTAGACAACGAATCAATTCTCCACGACTTGACCCATCCTTGATCCCCGTCGTTCTGCGAATTTCATCTTAACGAGTTTCTTTGGCTCATATTGTGAAGAGAGCGCGATTGTTTGGCTTGGCCCACTTGTGCATTCTATTTTTGTCGTTGAACCCGATGAGGTTTTATCCATATTTTGGTGGTACTATAGAATCTGACGTCACTTATTTAGCTCAGAGGTCAATCCAAGGCACGATAAGACTTGGAACATCTTTTTTCCAGGAAAATAGGGAAATGAGAACCACCCAAACATGGAAATGTTAATTGATACCCGGTCGCTGGCATATTTGGAAGATGACTTAGATAGAAACAGCATTAATGAAGGGAGTTTCCTTCCACCAACAGCACCGGGCTCACCAAAGTACCGTCACACCCATTAGGAATATTGGATGGTTGGCAGCTCCGTCTTGTTCGTGCGTACGTACTGCGTTGTCATTTGCACCAATCAGACCATAAATGGTTTCATATACATTCAGTTCTTGATGGACGGAAATGACAATCAAAGCATCAGTCCTCGGAAACTAGGTAAAGAACTTTTGTAGTGTGCGGGCCTCAACGGTTTGCTTCGGCGCTGGTGCATAGTAAGCAAATAAATTTTCATCAGAATTACGACTTGGCATTGATTTCCCGGTTCCATGGTTGCATCGCACTGTCGCAGTGGCTTCCTCGGCTCGTCCGCCAAACGTAACACTCGTCTCCTCGTAACCAACTTGTAACCTCCCCTCACTATCATCCTACTTCAGGGGCGCGCAAGCCTGCGTTGAGTCCAGGCCCAATTCAAAAAGCATTAAAAGACAGATTGAATACGGATTCGAACACTTCGTAACTAACTTACGTGAAATACCTTCTGATTTGTCGATCTTGCCTCAAAATTTTCTTAGAGAACCAATGAGGATATGAGATAACCCTGTCCATGTACTTCTGACAAGACTGGAGTGCAAAGAGGTGATTGGCGTGTAAATCTTTCCATTCCGGTAACGTTGACGTACCACGGTACTAGAAAGGGAGGCCTGGCAAATCTGAAGAAGTAACATATCGATGCACTTAATTTGCAATGACGCACAGGCAAAAGACAGGTCTCGCGAGTCCACGTCAATAAAACTGTCGATCCCATATTGACTGAGAACCTTTCGGAACCCCAACCGCCCGTACTAGCCGCCGGTTGATATGTCTAATTATGCTGGGAGTTTCTATGCACTCCTACGGTCTGTCCGCCGTAATCGGGTCACACTTCGTCTTTCAAAACATGGAACACAATTCACTCTCCTTTCTTGAAGTGTCAACTCAAAAAAAACGATAAAAACTGAGAGCAGAGATCTCTTGGTATTTCCAGTGTTTATTTAGGTGAGCATAGAACACCTGGTCGCTTGGCGTCCACGCGAAATCGAACGACGATAGATACGCTTACAACATACTTACCCTATATACGGTCACCGAGACGGACGTGTCAGTCCCACCTGCTTCTATGATTAGCCTTGTGTGGCTTGCTCCAAGGGTCCTGTGACCTTTTCCTGTGTTCTTGAAGTTTCCGTCCCGTCCCAAGCCCGTAAAACCTTGCAGCAGGATAGAAAGGCACTGGTGGGGCTGAGTCAAATCATGCTCAAATCTATAGTCCACTGCATTGTCATCAATGTAAGATTGCTTCATCGAATTTGACCGGAAACCCATCGACGGACAATTAAGCATTTCTTTTGTTCAGCGTACTTCAAGCTCCCATTTATTGGAATATTTATCCTCGGTATCACTACATCCTCAAACAACCCCCATGCGATTGCCTCATGATACGGTGATATATATAAGCTCTCCTTTTTCTACTCGTCACATTCGAATATCTCTCATGTAAGTGTGACAAGAGCGGTGTCAATCGGGCAGGTAACGGGATCATGTTAGTGTTCGTGCCCCCCTCGGCGACAGTACTTGTATCCCGAAGAACCTCAAAATTCAATAACTGCGTCCAACTATCAATTATAAGCGTTTCAGATTCAGGTTTACAAAATCGTGGCCGAGGATAAAATTTAAGAGGAAGGAAGATGACAAGACACAGCTGACCTAGATCCTCGACGAGATATACAGGGGCAAATCTAGTATAATCCGGTCGTGCCCCATACGCTGACCTCAAGCCAGCCAGCCAGTCAAACATTTTATGGTCACGTTAAGTTGAAACTTACACCAGAAGTCACAGTGAACGCCACGGAACAAAAATAGTAAACTTGTTCGCATGAGTATGGCCAAGCAGACTCGAGTTCAACTTGGGCTGCCATGTCAGCTTTGCCACTACAAAGAACATGTTTTTACACTCCACGTCAGTGGACGCTTTGGCACAGTTATAGCCGATTCATACCACTAGGTGCAAATGCATGATTTACAGTTTCGCAAGCATGACTTCTACGTTTCAGCAAGATTTACTTGGCATATGAAGTGGCCTCAATCCTTGCAGAATACAGGATCAAACTCTCATGATGATTGGGCCGAAATGCTTGGTTTTTGGACATGACCTAGTCAGCAGAGCTGGACAAGCGATAGCCGTATAGATCTGAACATTAGACATACTATAACATTGAGCAGGCAAGTAGAAGAAATAAGTAAGATGACATTGTGAAAAATTTTATGTGGCGTTCAACGTCGTCGGTTCATAGCAAAGCATCCTTCGTAACCAGGAACTTCAAGCGGGCTGAGTGTATCCCTCCAGCGTCCTACAAGGTTCCCATGAACATTACCAACCAGGTAGCCTCTATAGAGCCACTTCCCTCTATCGCCGTCTATCTAACAGAGTTTCATAAGCCGGGGCAAACGCACCAGAACTGTCGATACCTACATATTCTTTCGATAGACTAATGAATCCATCACAAGGTCTCACTCTACCAATCAAATTGAACTGACCCCAAGAGGAATGGCCCTGAATATGTCAGTTATTAATAGATTGAGGCTCATGGCAGCAATGACTAGAACAGCCTTACTTCTCCCATGATAATAACGTCAACTATGTTGTTGTCACATCTGCGTTTGAGACTTTCCGGAGTAGTACGAGATGACCTTCGATACCGTACGCTGCGGTTCCGGTTTGGGGCGAGGACCATCAGACCCTCAGGGTCTTCCTTGATGTGCGTCCCATCAGGGAGATACGACCTTAGAGGATTACCAGAAGGAAGTGGCTCGGCATTCGCATCAAGTTGTAGATCAATGCCAGAAACTGCTGGTCTCGTGAGATGATACTCGCGAAGCTTCCAGGTCTGTTGATGAGTCGCAACCAATGATTTCTGTAGAATATATGGTGGCGCTCCGCCCAACAAGGCCGCGTAGGCAGCGAACTCCGTGTACTATGAGAGCTAATTATCATCTATATCTGAGCCAATGTGAACCCGGTTACGTACAGTAAATTGACCCTCCCAGACACCCTCTATGCTGGTAAAAAAAAATTCAGCACCTTCAACCTGGCAAGTTTCAACTTCGGGCGCGCACCTTCCCGGTCTAAAAGCCCCCGTCAATATATTACTATACTGCATTAGAGATATTGAGAGACACCGTGCCCATTCGCAATCCCATTCGCAGCTAGGTTTGCCACGGACGATGGATTTATAGGATAATGATGGATGGGAAGCTGGACCGTTGGACTGTCGCTTGTTTGCGAGAGTAAGGAACGCGAGAATCGCGGGTATAGCAGCAGGCAAGGGAGTTAATTGAAAATCCTCATCGAAATGGGCTACATGACTTGGCGTATCCAGACTGGATGTTGGAAAAAATTCGGTCCAAGGTGAAGCTGTTATACTGTACTGTACAGATTCAGTACATTGTTGTGACTGAAATTGGAGCTGAGATACAAACTCGATGCGCTGCTATCGCAAAAGCCCTAAGCACATCTAGGGCGCTATCATCAGGCGTGTTGTCATCTGAAGGATTCGAGATAAATTTTCAGGAAAATAAGGCGAATCTTACCTGCTCTCAGCAAAAACCAATATAACCACATTGCTAGACTTGCGTTCCGATCACTGATTGGCCAATGCCCCTCTCGTATCCGACGGATGGCGTCAGAAGCGCCGTCACTATTGAACCAGTAGTCGTGCAGCCAAGTATCGATGTTGGCATACTCCCTCAGCTGTCTTTCGTTCTTCTCCTCGTTCTCCAATAGCCAGATGAACATGCGAAGGAGTAATTGGTGTAATGAATCACAAGACTTGTTGCTACCTTTAGTTTTGTACGCATCTGCACCTGCCCGTATCCGCTTCAGATAGAGAAATCTCAATTTGAGCTCGGCTGCGAGAGCAGTTGATGGCGCATTATCAACATTCAAGTGCCTCAGGACTGGCTGGAGGTCAAATTTGTGTGCGAAGATACGGGCATATAGGAGTGGATTTGATATCATTGATAACTGCGAATGAATCTGACGATTTGAGGTAAGAAGAGGAATCAGATGACTTGGGGGACCAAGGAAACTGTCTGTTGCTGCATAAAATGCGATGTCTTCGAGGATTTCCGAGGGGATGGAGTCGAGAACGGTCATGGCAGGAAGGATGTGGCTATTCGCCGTCATTTTTGGAATTTGATAGCCGGGCTGCCGGATCGATATACTAATTACCGGTAATGGTCCAAGGCCCAGACTGTTTTCCCTCGGACCTGGATTTATTACGCGACGCTCGAACACTGTGCGGTTTGCTATAACAATTATACAGATAAGAAGAAGATAGGCCCCAGAGTCCCAACGTCATCTTGGAAAGATCTTTGGCATGATGCACTTAGGCTGGGGAAATGCCAGCGAAGTTTGCTGGCAGAGCAAGTGATTAGGTGACCGTAATATTGAAGCACCTAGAATCTAGGGAGGAGTGATATGGAGATGAAGAAAGGACTTTGTCTAGACCGTGTTACTCAAATACAATTAATAACTAGCTCTGCGGTCTGCGCAGCGGTCCCTACTGTTAGCGACCATTGTCCCAGCACAGCTAGTCGGAATGTCCTGGAGGGCCTTGTATCGTCAAGGTACAGCTTCACCGCTGGTTCATCCGCTCGATTCAATGGCTGACCAAAAAGTGAGCCGGAGCTCAGAATGTCAGAAAACAGTTCGGCCCGGATGGTGGAAACTGGGTCCAATAAAAGATCTGGCAAATGCTCAGTCTGGTCGCGAGCCGCAGCGAAATTAGTCCGAATTGTGGAGTTGAAGTATGGAAGTTTGTCAAGGCTAAGGTTTTGCTAATTATGAATTCCCCGAGTTGAGGCGCGCCTTAATAAACACATTCTGTGCTACACCTTGGTATTCACAGTCAAAATGAATGTGAGAGTCTAAAAAATTTCCTTGGAGTTAAGGCCAGGCATCACCATGTGTATGATGAAGTATGAGCGGTGTGACTTGTTGCTATCCATCTCATTACTTGGACCAGACTTTTCACACTGCCACGACGAGAAGCGCTAGTTGTAATAATTACGTAATTATTGTACTGATGACCCGATAAGGAAGTCGGGCTTGGTTGAACGATAATCGCCGATGGCACAAATTTTGCCAACTATTTCTTTATCTCAGACGCCCACCATCGACCCCCCAAAATGTCTGCAAACCTCCAGAAATTAAATGACCATCTCGCCTCGAGGTCATATGTTGAAGGGTAAGCACTTCGATAGCCTAGGCTCTCGACTAGAATGTTAATCCTTTCAAAGGTACACCCCCTCCCAAGCCGATGTTCATGTCCTCAAAGCGATCGCCTCTGATCCAGACGCAAAAAAATATCCTCATGTTGCCCGCTGGTACACCCACATTAAGTCTTATGCTGCAGAGCATGGATCCCTTCCCGGATCTAGCACTGCTGGCGAGGTATTCCTCGGCGGTGCTTCCGAGGCGAAAGCCGACGACGATGACGATGACGATGACTTTGACCTTGAATCTGATGACGAAGCAGATGCTGAGGCAGAGAAAATAAAGGCACAACGTGTCGCTGAGTACAATGCGAAGAAGGCCAATAAACCCAAAACCGTCGCAAAGGTATGAACGTCAATATGAGGACTAACCTGCGACTGATGTACCTGAAAGTCTGTTGTAACTCTTGATGTAAAACCATGGGATGATGAAACCGACATGGTTGCACTTGAGGCTGCCGTTCGTGGCATTGAACAAGATGGCCTCTTATGGGGTGCTAGCAAGCTCGTCGCCATTGGATATGGTATCAAGAAACTTCAGATTACGCTTGTCGTTGGTATGTCGCCACTATGACACAATATTCTTAAGAATGATAGCTCATACCAACTGTGCAGAGGACGAAAAAGTTTCCATGGATGAACTGCAAGAGAAGATCGCGGAGTTCGAAGACTATGTCCAAAGCTCTGATATCACCGCTATGCAAAGTACGCAGTCAATGCCTCGAGTGCCCGTAACGAGTTCACTCACTCTTTCTTCTAGAACTCTAGTTACGCATTAGATACCGTGGTTTGTTGTACACTTTGAATTTAAAGCGGCATTTCGAGTTTGCCTTATCAATTTTGGTGAGGAATGATACAGATGCGTCAATAACGATTATTTCCCAATTCGAAACGGCATCACCTTCGAGATCAGGAACGCTTTATTTCACCGAAACGCTATTTTTCATTTCGGGAAGCTTTGGAGCAAGTACGCAATGTTGGAAGCGTGACCATTCTCCGATACTTTGGAAATGCGGAAATGACGAGCAGGAGGATACGCCTATTAGATGAAGAAGATGAGCGCCTTGAGAATGTCAGTACCGACACTTCTTTGGCTCTCCATTCTACGTTAATGATGAGCTCATCCCCGGACATGGTGGTTCTGAACAGGCTCTCGAACCGTTGCTTGGTTCGCATTCGTCTGTAGTGGAGTAACCCCTGACGTGGCATACATGTAATCCTCGGCACCCAGATTTGACCATCAAAGACTCGCAAGAATTACGAAACTCTTTTAAAATAGAGGTCCATCACGAACTTTGAGGTCACCGCTACTTTGCTGTCAGCCTCTCGTTTCTTACTGTTCGCGTGTCAAGGCCACGATTAACGGAAATTTACTCAAACAACGAATTTTAACCTTCGGTGGTAAACTTTTATATAGCCAACGAATCTACCAGATCACCGCGATTGGGATCTAGATCATTCGAAAGGTTTGGCAGATGTTCTCGAGATCGGATCATTAACTTGTGAGTGCCAAAACCGTATTTCGGCTGCGTAAGTGTATGTGCGCAATATGCGCTCCGGTTACTTCCCGCGTTATTGCAGTTAACGGAATCGGCCAAGTAAGTATTATACCATAACACATTAACTTTCGGAGCCAGCGCCACAATGACAGATATAAGCAAGAACATCTACTTGCTGAATATCAGTTCACCAACTTCCAAGCATGCTCAGCTACCTTGAGGCCGTCCCTTGCGACGTTCTAGAGTATATCGCGCTTTTGACGACTATTGACTCGTATATGTCGTCGGCGATGCTCAAAAACATATTAGCCTTACTTCTTACGAGCTCGACCCTCTACCATTCTCTCTGTCTGCGGGACTGTCCACACCTCTATGCTGATATCTTTCGTTCTGTGTTCGATGTTCGGGCCACCCTACGAAGATTCAAGTTCCAGATAACGGATTCTGCTTTGGCCGGAGAACTGGTTCTGCGTTGCAGAATGCTAAAACGCGTGAGAAGTAAAAGCATTTCGCGCAACGAGCTCCATCAAGACCTTTGGACGGCTTTCTTAATGATACAAGAAAGCGATGGAATTAATGAACAACATCTACGATCCGCTGGTCTGGCGGACTTTCTGGTTGACATTGTGAAGCCTTGTGAAAAGATTAGTCCATGCGATATTCAAGCTCTGGTCATCTGGCTCCTGTGTTTCACACTCACACAACGTAAGCTGTCCTTCAGCTTCACCGATCTCTTTTGTTCTCATGGTTCTACACCAAGAACACGTCTTGTCACTGCCATCTGATTTGAAAGAACATCTCCAATCTCTTTTATTTCCCCACTCTCTGGGCCTTGGTAGAGTAAGATCGCTTTATCCTCCGCTGATCCATCCCTGTCTGATCGAATGTTACTCTTCTCACTCTTCTTTTTATTGCTGTCACGGTTCTATAACAGTCAGGGCCTGGGAACAACAGAAGCGCTATCCAATTGACGCGTTTCCCATCGTATGTCCGCCAGGATGACTCCGTTTATCCAGAAGCCAGAAGAAGGCCGAACATTGCATACCGCAAATATGCTGGCGACCATCGGTGCGAAGATGGGACGAAGCCTATCATTAGCTACGGGTGGGAGTGGGTTCCTAGTTGCCCTGATCTAACCCCCGCTGCAGTTAGCTTGATCTTTTGTCTCACGGAAACCACTCCCATCGCCATTCCTGATCATCTTCCTGAAAATCGCTCTATCGCCATCGCCACACAGAGATTCGGGCCAACTAAAGAAGATATTCGGAAGATAAGGGGATACAAGACCAGGCTCTTCGCAGATACTGCTCCCCGTTTCGATAATCGAGTGGGCTTCCTGGCGAAAGACACCAACCGAAGCTTGAAACACGACATTGAGTTCCGACAAGTGACTCTGGCGGATGAAAGAGTGACGGATGTTGATGCTCCCTGCGCTATGTATGGACTGATGACGGGCATCTGGGAAGGTTTTTACATGGTGAGCAGATATATCTCAAACTTCTATTGGTTTTTCTTTTGTTAACGATATTGATTGATTTACTTGCCTTCCAGATGACAGGAATGGTTGCACCGAATGCCGGTCCTGAAAGTCAACGCAATCCAGTTTCGGAATTCATATGCCGAAAACCCCTTCAATGTGCGCTCGCAGAGTTCGTATGCTTCGACAACAAAGACAATAACGACAAACGCACCGCTTCGATCGATGTGACTGGGATAAAAAATATACCCAGACTATCTTTAGAGACAGCCGTGAGGTTCCTTCTGTGTCCGTTACTTGCTTCTTGGGACTGAAGTGCGGAATGCTATCCTGTAGACTGGTTTTGAGCTTGACGGCCACAAGTATGAAAGGTTGACGGTTCGGCCTGATTCGCACCAGGAGACTCGGTCAGGGACTGGAATGATAGGGCCTGCGGAAATTCTTTTATTGGGCGAGGTACGTGGGCGAATGCCATCTGAACAAAACATGGCTGATCGCGCCACAGACCCTAGAAGACCACGAAGAAGCATGGAGTGCATTCAGATTCGCAGGGTGCGTTCGTAGAGATGGATCCATCCTGCTGAAAAGAGAGCCTGTAAGTATCAATCTCGTTATATTTATCCATTGAGGAAAGGCTGCCTGACCTTTGGAAATTTCTATCCTCAGAAGGAGACTGGAGGTGATGCGCATTCTGGGGCATGGATTTTTGAAGGGAGACTATGCTTCGGCACTGTTTTCGTTGGAGCTTGGTACCTCAACACGAGCTCGGTGGGTAGCAGCTCCGGCATACGAGGGATTTTCAGCATGCAGAAACGCGCGAGTGGTTCTATCTCATGGTAATTTGAGTAATCTCTTGTTGATTTGTACATTTCATTCGTAGTATGTCTTCGCATTATATGGTTTTCAGTCTTGTAACAAGGATTGACTTAGCTCCTTCTCGCAAGTGGGATAACAATCCACGAGCACTTGTGGTGACGACGACTCAAATACAGGATGGATGTTGCGCACAATTGACGACGTCCTAACGTCGCCAGTCGTCATGTTGACGCGTATCTCGGATGTGCAATCATACGGCCGTAAAACTTCACGGAAGCAGCGGCGACGAGCGGGTGCATCACATAGGTTCTCTCCGCGGTCAGCCTTTGCCGATCAGGGGGCATTTGAATTTTGAAATGGACCCGAGCTAGGAAGGCATGGGTGAAATGCTTCACCGCGTACTTCTACCGTCCAAGTTCTGCAACCGATTAAGTTTTGGAGCGTTTGATGAGGGATTAATAATCCGGTCAATCGAGTGAGAGAAGAAGCTGTGCCTTTAGGGTTGTAATGGAGAATCCTTGCGAAATAAAGCTGACTTCGAATAGTCAGTTGCTCTGACCGCGTTACGAAACATGGCTTCTGATACCCACGACGATTGAAATATGTCAGAGGTTTTACATTTCCACCAGATGCCGACCCGACCTTGACCGTGTCAAAGTCAAGGGCAAAACTTCTGGGTTTAACCAAGGCCTTTGATAGAGAGGTCTCATGTCCTTTTCTGCGCCATAATTTAGACTGAAAAGAAACAAAGCCCATCGAAACTAGAAGGACAAAGAAACCTGCAAAACATCTAGGGTTTTGGCTTGAATTAGCACCACATAAAGCTCAAATCAGAACAGAACAATAGTATGCCATCAGGATGCCAAGACATCAATTCCTGCAAACGAGCTGTCTGTAATTCCTTGATGGAAGGACCTGGGACCCGGCGGCGAGTTGGCGGCGAGCGCCGGTGACCCCAGTTTCGCGGAAGTCTGGAGAAAAGTCTCGATAGATGTCTGCGTCTAAATGCTTCAATACAAAAGGCCGCATTTCAAAACACCAAAAAGAAGATAAGTAAGAAAGCCAGACAAAGCGTTGCGAACATGCGGCTTGACACAGTGATGAGCGCGTGTTTCTATTTGTCATTGTTTTGACATGTGGCCAATGAAAACCAAACAATGTGGAAACAACGTTGCTTTTCCCCCGCCTTACTTTCCTCAAATCTTCACCCGTTACATATTCGTCGTCGTCGTCGACAGTAAACACGTCCACTCATTATCATGAAGGCCTGGGTTTTGATCTCTCTTTTTGCAACTCTTGCATCTGCGCAATCGGTGGGTTGTTTCCTGTTTTCAATTTTCATCGTTGATACTCATCGGTGCCAAAGGCGTCCTCGAGTTCTAGCGCTGCTATTCCAAAGGCAACTTCTTATATTCCAGATGGTATCAGCCCTGGATGCAAGAATTTCCTCTCATCTTTGGACTCCGATTCCTCCCTCACCTCGTGCACGGACTCGTTACTCAAATCCACTGCAAACTTTGGCGCTGAAGGATCGCACACAAAGGCAGAAGTCACTGGAGCCATTGATGCAGTTTGCAATGGCCCAGTTTCCTCGGCGTGCCCTGATAGCCTCATCCGTGGAAAACTTGCAAACTTCTACTCAGCTTGTTCCGCCGAGCTCACCTCGAATCCCAACAAACAAGTTCGCGACCTTTATGACGTCTTATACATCCTCATGCCCATGAAGTCTGCCATCTGCTCGAAAGACGATAGCGGCAACTACTGTGTCTTCTCTGGCACTGGTGCCAATTCCACCGCTAATCTTCCTGCTGCAACCGACAATGGTCTCGACCTCTCAAACATGGGCTCCAGCAACCTTGCATTCCTTTTCCGTACGGCCAACATGGATAGCACCTCATTGTGTACCACTTGCACTCGTAACATCATGTCGGGATACTTCAGCTATGAGTCTGATACCCTGTACTCCCCTGGCATAAGCAACAGCGAAATGCTTGGTGGCCAGACCCCGCTTGTCAGCGCAATTGAAAAGCAGTGTGGTGCCAACTTCTTGAATGGTGCTGTTCAAGCCGCTGGTGGTATCCAATCAGGCTTCGGCTCCTCTGGCGCTGCTCAAGATAAAGTTTCAGGGGTCGTGGTCGCCCTAGTAGGCGCTTTGACCGTCGTCATCTCTGCCCTTTAATTCCGCCAGTCCGTTTTTGTGGTCAATTTGGGTTACATATTTGGTCTCCTGTTGTCATATTCTTTTTAATTTATACATAGATACCCTCTGTTTATAGGGCGAAGTCTGTCTGCGTTTCAATTTGACCTTGTTTTTACTTTGAACGTCAACATTAGTATTCTTAATGATGACACATCCTGCTTCTGAATCGGTGAAATGATATCTGATGGATTCTGGGGTACTTATATGCCAGATGGATATGTTGTCAACTCACCCTTATCATGTACCTGTTGTAGGGCGGAACAATGCTGGATTCATTCATTGTCCCAGTATCCTCTTCCTACCCCGTCCTCAACTTTTTTTGATTGCGCAGCTCAAAGATGTAGGTTATTTTGCGAACTCGTGTGTGTGATCAACTACGACATAAGGCATACTCTCTGGATGCTTAAACTCCGCCGAACGGATTGCTAACAAGTTGTTGACTGCTGCAAGGCCTTGTGGTCTAGAACAGTGCAATCATAATTGACCGGCCGTTCAAGACCGAGCGGCTCCCGGTACTCACTGGATCACGGACCCATGCATCAGGAACCAACTCCTATTTTGTCTTCAGGCTGTCAGCCGCGTGTCTTCTCAGCCCATCTCAGTTCTCTTTTACAACGAGCGCTCCATGACGGACATTAAAGAGGAGCCTCGCTTATAGCACTGATTGGCTTCGAATGGGGACAATTTTACGAGGGGCATGCTCACATATATAATAGTCTTTGGTCGAGACTCTCAGGGGACGCGGTCTACACTAACACTTTCACCCGTGGACGGGTCTAAGACCGGGCTGGAATCCAAATATACAAGAATATATATCCACGAGGTATAGTTACACAATCGAAACGTTGTTTATTATATTGCCGTCTCCGATTTCATAACGGACGGAGGGAGTGGCGCTGCGAAATTGAGTTTGATCCATCGAGGGACTACTTACCAACTCGGTAATCGGTGTAAGTATCTGGCTCGTTTGCTTCTTGCAGAATTTTCTCATTGTATCAGGGTAGCGTTCGATAGAAACGTCATAAAGATGTGAGCAAACATACAGTATAAATGAATATATGATTTAGGAAAACTATTGAAGTATAGATCTTTTGCCGCAATCGTTATCACGCCACAAGGGAAGTCCAAGATATGAGTAAACATGGACCCACAGGGAACGCGATAAGATAAACTTCCCCAGAAAGAAGCATATCACAAACAATGAATCCGATAAGATACATGGGGATGAACTCTGCCGCACTATAGAGCCGGAAAACTATGAACTCTAATTTTCAACCGTATACAGTAATCTAGCCGTCCTCGAGGACTAGCGCTGACAATTACCACATGGTATCGGACGGTCAGACTCTTCTTACGAGGAGCGTGCCCGTATGACAGCTTGGACAAACAACTTCGAATACAAACGCACAAACACAGCCTGAGTTGTGGCCAGCATACGTAGTGTATGACTGCCTGACTGCGCATTTCAGAAAAGGAGAACGAAAGAAGATATAGAATATAAGTTCGGTTTGAAAAGACCAGATTGCTATCAGAGGACTGAGATTCTCAGTGTGGGCAGTGAGAGGTGCAACTGCTATCGTGTTCATGGGCGGGGAATGGCCTCGTCGAGCACGAGCACCTCAGGTGATTGCACTCTCGAACTTCATACAACGGGCAAATTTGATCCCTCGCCCAGTAAGTATTGATCATTCAAATTTGCAAGTCGCTCGAAAGAATTTGTTGTACTTGGATTTAGGCATAAAAAGTTCATGCCAGTGAGACAGAAGAGTGCGTGCTGATCGAGTTTCGACCATCCTCTACGCGAGTCCGATACGACTACTTTCGACATACTCCCATTTCTGTCATTTCCGTTTCAGACAGCTGCGAGTGGAGGGCATCACGTTCAGACTCTTGACCAACTTGTGGTAAGTTAATATTCTTTGAATATCACGTGTACAAATCTCACCAGGACCCCCAAAAGAAGAAACTATTGGAAAAACGTATTTTTCAAAAACATCGAGCCATTGCCCCAGGGCCTTTTAGATAGAAAGCCACCGGCGGTAGAGGGCGTCTGCCAACGGTGTTGCTCCAGTCAAAACGTAAATCAGGGAGAGGTTATACGCTGCTTCTCGCACGAATGTATCGTCCTGTGATGGAAAAATGGTTACCTGTGCAAACTTATGGTAAGAGAATGGAATTCACATACCTGACCACTTTCGGCCATTGCAATTACTTTCTCATACTGCTTGACTGCATGCGAAAACAACCCTATCAGGTCCTCAATCAGCAATCATGATACGAGTCTTTGAAAGATCGCTTCACCAAGTTGATGGAAAGTTCTCCCAAAATTATATTCCACCTCCCCAAGACCTTGCGAAGTCGTTCCCCGCATGTTTCTGTACTTCGTCAAGAACGCCATTGCCTAAGTAGATTTCTCGTTAAACTAGAGTTCGATGAGATGAAGACGAAAACCCTGACTTGGGCTATTAAATGATGACGGTTATCAGACTGACGTTGCATGGCGCGTCCGATCGAAGCGATAGCAAGACACAGGCAAATCATTGGGTCCTCTGGACAATAGTCATATGCATGTAGCAGATAAACTGCAAACGATCTTTCAGTATCGTGATTTCAAAACAGCAGGGGTTTGAACGCACAAATAGCACTTTGATAACTTTTTGCAGAAATACATATTTGCCCGTATATTGCAATGATCACCGGGTTGAATTTCGTGGGTACTGGCGGTAGATTTGCTTGTTCTCGAGACTGAAACGTCGAAGTCGATGCTGAAGGACCCTCTCCTTCACCCTCCTTATTCACCTCATCATTTTCGTTTTCGTCTTGGTCTTGTTCAGCCACCTTTGATCCCGTTGGCGCATAACGTTTGTTAAGCGGATTCCACTTTAGCATCTCCGGGTTTTTCACAGCTGTATCTGAAAGTTTCATTTCTCGGAAAAGGTGTTTTTGGAGCGTTGAGGTTATGAAGGCATCCGTAGGAAGTAGACCGCTCGAAAGACTGGCTATCAATATGCGGAGAGGCTCGTTATTGAATTGATGACCGGTGATAATTTTTCTCGCATTGTCGACCGCCGTTCTATAGTCTTTGACGTATATCGCTACAGCTTTGGCGGCATGCGTCATTGAAGTTCTCTTCTTCGAGTAAAGGTACTTACTGATGAGTGATAACCGAATCACGTCTTGCCGAGTACGCGTCTGATAGGCATTGGAGAGTAAGATATGGTTCAATACCTCAAATGCAAGATCGGATTGTCCTTGCTTGGTTAGAAGGAATGAATACTACGGAAGCATGTTAAAACAGTACCGGGTGTCAATAAAGAAAGTGCACCTACTTGCATAAAGACTCGTAACCAATCATCAAATGGTACACCCCTGAATACATCCACAACACCGAGTTTTTCTCCCCTCTTAGTAGCTTTCTTCGCAAGATCTTCGCGTTCTGACAAAGAAATATCATCTCAACATGGTGAATGTCAACCTGCTGCCAAACAGGTAGCTTGCCTAGATCCAGCTGCAGTCTAGATGCCATCCTTTCCTCATCGGCTTCGACCTCAACTGGCTGTTTTCCTCGCCTCCTGGGAAACATCCCACGGAATGGATGGGTCTAAGCACATTTGCATTAGACGGATCTCCAAAAATCCGAAAAAAGAGCTCACCCTGCTCGTTAAAAACAGATTACGAGTTTCTCTGAACGTCTCTACAAGTTTCTCAGCTTCAATCAACCATTCCTTTTCAGCTTCAGGTTCTCCCGCGAGCATGCCCGACCATAGCTCTTTCACGCGTTGATAACCACGAATTAGTTCTTTTTCCTTCTGCGCTTCTAACTCTTTGAGCTGGGCATGCGTCAGCCTAGGTGTTCGAGTCTGCGCCTTGACCTTAGGTTGCGCCTTTTCCTCGAACAAAGAAGTGGAAGCTATGATGGACTGGTCATCTGCCTGACTAGATGTATCCCCCTTCCCGCGACGTTTCCGAGAGTCAATCACTACAAATTACTATTGGCATTATTACGTTGTGGTAAAGGCAACGCTTACCCTCGTAAACTAGTTCAAGCGCCTTTCGCGGTTCGTTCATGATTTCATAAATCTCGGCTAACTTCATCTTCGCGTCATTATTCGTCGGGTCAATAGATTTGACTGGAAGGTAGATTAGCTAGAAGTAGAATGGACGATTCACGAAACTCACTGTGCTCATAAACTTCAGCAGCCTCTTTGAGTTCTTCCATCATGCGGCGACATGCCGCAGTTTGAAGCAATATATACAAGCTGCTCGTCTGTTGCGGGTAAATCACAAGATGTTCAATTACGCAACGCGACAATAGACACACCTCCACATCAGCTCCTAGTAACTCATAGATCGGCTTGGCTTCTGCCCATAATTGTTTCTCAAAATACGCGTCTGCAATTTCAGCAAACAAAACAGCGAAGTCTTTAATGTTCTGCGATAAAATGACACTAGCATGTCGCTGTAACGCTTCTCTCAGCACTTGTGTATACCATGTGAAGAAAACCACAACATACCTTTCCTTCATCTATTTCTCCCATTTTAATCCTCGCGACAGCTAGTCGGTGTCGGGCATTAATGTCGAGGGGAAATCTTCCCGAAATCACTTCCGTGGCATCTTCACCGCCGCTACCAGCTCTTGCACTCCACTCAGGTAGATCATACTCTCTATCATCAGCACAGAGATCCCAATACTTCTGGTCAGCACGTCCCTGCAGCCAGCGTGTGCCTCTTCGTATCACTTCGACAGCGTGCTCGTGTTCGCCTAATGTGTTATACAAGTCGGCAAGCAGTAATAGCTCAAGGCTACCGAACCCTCCGCCCTCTAGCGTCATATTGGAAGCGGGATCGTGTAAAAAACCGGGGGGATAGAGTTTTTGATAATGGTCGAACGCTTGTTGGAATAACTCCGCGCAAACGGCCAGCTCTGAAAGTTCGATAAGTATCGTGTGTAATTCGCGCAGTACACTGAGGTCGTGGGGGAATCTCTTGAGGATCGCGAAAAAGGCATTACGGGCCTGGAGAATGGAAGTGAGGTTTACTAGCTGATGAATGAAATGCATACAAACTGTTTTGAATTCCCCGATGTTTTTCGCCAGAGACGCGCGATCCCAAAGCGCGTCGACATTCGTCGGGTCGAGGCTATATGCCTTCCGATAACAGTAAAGGGCTTGTTGATTGTAGCCGAGATCCCTGGGAGGTACACTGAGGACAGATACAAATGTTTGATTGTGGAGCCATACCTGGACTGTCGAGCTAGCCCATCCCATTCTTCAGCATCGTGTCGGAGGTGAGCCGCCATAATTCTGATTTGCAGGGCTCTTTCTCCCTGATTCATGTCTTCGTAACAATTCGCCAATACGGACCACGCCGCCGTAGCACGAGGTTCAATGCGAATGACCTCTTGCATGATCCTGATGGCTTCTGAAGTATTATTATCAACGAACGCTTGGTTTCCCTGTCCAATCATGGCTTGAACTTGTTGGGAGAGTACAGGACCGGTGCCGCGTCCTTTCTGTATCGTAAAAGCCAAACTCAGCTGGAGCTCTGAATCGCGAACTTCGAAGACCAACTTTTCTTCGTCTTTTCCCAATGCCAGAAGCCGCACGCAGATCGTCCCGAAATTCTGCCTCTCGCTCTGCTATGTTGATATCCCAGTCTTCAGACAGCATGCCAGAGGCGTCGTTTCCCTCATTCTGTCGTATATTCTGGATCAAGCGACTGTAGAAGTGTCAGAGTTGAAAACTACAGCAAGGCGATCTGGTAATTACTCAAAGTCTCCCTCTATCTCTCTTTCGGCATTGGTGTCTTCCAGAGTAGGTATATCGTCCTCATCGCTTTCCCCTTCTTCACCTTCGGAGAGTTCGGGGATGTCAGGACTGTCGGAATCTGAGCCTGGCGTGCCTCATGATAAATGGATGCAGCAAGGATAGAGATATTCTCTCGCACCGAGCTGGCGCTCCTCATCGCTGAGGATGCCCTCGTCCATGGTACGGCGAGATGTGGATGCCATCATTGAACTCAACGACTGGCCAATGTCAATTTCCGCCAAACATATCCGGTCACATGCTCATGCTGATCCTCTTTCGGAAATTGCTTCCCCTGGTTTCTGGCTTGTGATACTTACATTGCACAACCGGGCCAATGATTTGATAACGAATATATAAAAGACATTCGCCAAGGATTCGACCAACACCTCCTTCAGCATGACCTTCGCTAGGACTCCTGGTATCGACTTTCTAGCGACAGGCTTCTTTTTCCTGTCGATCCCCGTATTTGGGTTTATAGCGCTGGGAAAGGCGCATCAGTATATGGGCGGAAGGACCCTTCCCACATGGACCTTGGTCTTCGCAGGAATTGCTAGTATCCCTGTGTTTGCCGTATCCCGCGTGGTCACTACGAGACTCAGACACAAACGTGAAGCCGCCGCGATGGGAGCGAAGATGGTACCCGTCGTCAGAGGTAAATGGCTGGGCAACGCTGATGTTGTTAAAGTTATGCTGCACAACGCTGCACATGGGTATCCAGGTACTTTGAGATCGCCAATATATTGCCGTCTTCCCCTCTGATTGTATCTGTACAGCGGATGGTCTGACGGAGCTATTCGGGGAACTGGGGCCCGTAATCAATATACGCTCCTTCTGGTCCGATTTGATTTTTACGACAACTCCTGAGCATGTGAAGCTTATGCTTTCCACCGATTTTGAGAATTATGTGAAAGGTCAGGTATTCCTGCTGTAGTTTTATCTTAGTACTGATATGGATGTCTTACAGGTGAGGAATTCCAACGGAAAATGGGTTCGGTATTAGGAGTTGGTGTATTCAATTCTGACGGTAGGTCGCCATAAATCAACTCGTCCATCATTTCTCATCGAATGAGGTTCAGGCGACATGTGGAAGTAAAGAACAATTCTCAAACGCCTTTCTGAGTTACTGAAGCAGACTTCAGGTTCCATCGGTCCATTACTCGTCCAGCATTCGCGCGAGACAGAATCAGCGACTTCCAAATGTTTGATCGCCATGCCGAGACTGTGATTCAGCAGCTCAAGTCCCGTTTTGGTGAAGGCCAACCGGTTGACTTTCAAGATCTTATGTCTCGTTTCAGCCTTGATTCGGCTACTGAATTTCTTTTCGGTCATTGCGTGCACAGCTTACATGCTGGACTTCCGTACTCTGTCAACACTTCTTATGCTCCTAAAAACATTCAGACACCCGAAACGCGACGCGCTAATGAGTTTTCTAGCGCTTTCCTTGAAGCTTTCGAAGGTGTCGTTCACCGTGAACGCCTCAGCATAGTCTGGCCTTTATTCGAGATATTTGGTGACAGGACTAAGAAACCCATGGAAGTTTTGAACGCTTTTATAGAACCAATAATTGCCGATGCCATTCAGAAGAAGAGTGCTGTACGCCATGAAGTCGAGCCAAAACCTATAGAAACGTCAGATGGAACACTGCTTGATCACCTAGTTCAGGTCACGTCGGATCCCAAAATACTGAAGGACGAAACGTGAGCGTCATCATAGATATCATCCCATGGTTGGTCTGACTGCCGCTGCAGTTTGAACATCATGCTCGGTATGTCGTTTCGGATGAAGACTCAACTTTCCTGATGTCCTTCTAGCTGGCCGTGACACCACCACCGGAACTCTCACCTTTGCTGTATATCTTCTCTCACAGTATCCACACGTTATGCAGCGTCTACGCCAAGAAGTCCTCGAGAAAGTCGGTCCCACAAGGTGTCCAACCTTCGATGACATTCGCGATATGAAGTATCTTCGTGCGGTGTTGAACGGTCGGTCACCCTATCTTTTCCCATTCCGGAGGCATTGAAGTACCCGTAGAAACTCTTCGTCTATATCCCGTTGTCCCCTTCAATGTCCGGTAGGTTATCGGTGTCTCATTTCTTGTGTTTCACTCATGTTCAATGTAACAGAGAGAGCGTTAATGCAACAACGTGGCCAAATCCGGATCCAAACGGTAAACCTTTTTACATCCCCGCTGGAACAAGGTACGTTTGAATTTCTTCCTAAAGAAGGCTTTAGTGACGAAAGCTTGGGATTAGGACTCTTTATTCTGTATTCATGATGCAGAGGCGAACGGATCTGTGGGGTCCTGACGGTAAATTTGCCCCGTTTCTCATTTATCGTATTTGAGTTTATGATGTGAGGATCGTAGCGGAAGCATTTGACCCAGATCGTTTCCTCGATGAACGTGTAAAGAAGTATCTTGTCAAGAACTCCTTCATCTTCCTTCCCTTCAATGCTGGCCCCCGTATCTGCCTTGGACAACAGGTTGGTTTTCCCTCGTGTATCTTGAACAATTGCTGAAACCAGGGTATCTATAGTTTGCGTACAATGAGATGTCATTCATACTCATTCGCCTACTACAAAATTTTTCTTCTATCTCCCTCGAACTCGATGCATATCCACCTGGAACTCTCCCTCCCGAAGAATTCAAACTTGCATCTGGAAGGAAGGCTATCGATAAAGTCTGGCCTAAGGCGAATTTGACTTTGTATTTGGCTGTAAGTGCATTTCGAATCTTTTGACGTCCTCACGATTGATCGTGCATACTCAGGGTGGTCTTTGGCTTAAGATGCAGGAGGCTAAAAATTCGTAAATGTTCTGATCAGTCATATAAAGTTCCTTGTATTCTTGTATTCTTGTACTAAACTGATCTTTCGCAAATACTGCAATGTCCTTTGTCCACTTTTATTAGACTGGAATAAGATTCTAATATACGACAGCGAGCATCACAAGGTGAAAGTAAATTTACAAGAAAACATCGTTCAGAAAGTTGTCCAGGAGGATGCGGGTTGAAGGCTCAGGAGTATGATGTGTTCACAACCGGTGACTCTCGGCTGCCGCTTGACCCGGAACTGCTATAAGCTCTTCACCAATCTGCCCCGTTCGAGCACCCGAAACTGCTGTAAGCTTTTCATGAACCGGCCCCGCTCGAGCATTCGGAACTGCTATTAGCTTTTCATGAACCGGCCCCGTTCGAGCTTGTGGGTAACTGCCTGAAGTATCACGAAGTCCATGAAGGGGTCCCGTAAAGCTATGACCATTGCGCCACATGTTGGCAAGGGTGGTCAATATGAGGATTACTGTCCAGCACCAGAAAATCCAGGAAAACGCCTTGATGGCTTCGAGTATGCGACAAACTTTGTAATCACGACACCATCCGAGGTTTACAAATTCGTGCTGGAAGAAAAAAACCGTCAAATGAGCAACAGTGGCGCATTCTTGAAAGGAGATTATTTGCTCACGGTGAAGATGGCGGCACCAATGAGAGACATGATTGAGAGGACTCCAAGCGAATACAATTCAAAAAGGTATGTGCCCAGAGGTCCTCGACCAACTTTCGCGAGGAGAGCAGGGAGCCTAGGTTCGCGGTGAGAAACCACCGATGGGGTCGAAGTTCAGGAGCGCACATGAACAAGGACCATAGGGTGCCCAATATTGCAACCGTCAACAACTCAGCAACGATGGGTGCTAAATGCCTGATTATCAGGAATGTGTTCGTAGACGTGATGGAATGCAGCTTGCAAAGAACATACTGTAGAAATGCGTGCGAGTGGTCAGGATATCAGGCCCAGATTTCGATTTTGTGTAATGAATACGGTACGCCGTTAGCCCCATCAAAGCGACGGAGAACATGAACTAGAGAAACTTGATGGTCAGAACAGCAGAAATCGAGCATTCAGAGGATTTTTACAAGGAAGGCATAGAGGAAAATGCGGGCGAGATTAAATGACATGATGAAAGATTCAGAGTGAAAAGGAGAAGCATATTGAAAACTTTATAAACGAATGTCTCGCCATCTGAGGTGAGTCACGGAGGAAGGTCCACATTGAAACGAGGACACCCCCTTGCCGGAGCCATAACTTACTCCTTATTCCTAGTACATTTGGCGATGGACCTGGATAGAATTGCATTCTTTTCACTTTATGTTGCCTTATCTTGGGAATTTAGAACAATGCTCGGTGGCAAAATAGTAACTTGTTACTTACAGGTGGAGTATTGAATGATTCTATTTTTAGAACGGTAGTACATACCTTACCACATGGCGAGAGTTTGGGTTCCAAGGCGTTGGATATGTTACCTCCTTGTAAACCTTTAGTTCAAATGAACTACCACTACGGTGAATATGGTTATAGTAGCTTTTCCGCCGGTCAAAATCCTTTAACGTGTAAAATAAAAAGAAGTTATGTCGCGGATAGCCTTAAGCCACAGTTTACGGGTGGCATCATTGATACTTTACATGTCGCATATCCATCGAGATGTTCCTCCCCTCCAACCTCTCCATCTTCTCATCACCCAAGGTTTATAATACAAAAATCCATCGTGACAATCACCATTCTAAACTCGACTCTCCCTCATCCCTCCCGAAAAAGTACTCATCCTAGGATCCCAATGCCCATGCAACGGCTCATTCCACGCCTTATTCGCAATACAAAACAAGACTGCCAAAACCAACAACACCGTCAACGTTATCCAAGCCAACCACGCAAATGCAAGCATCGCACTTAAAACTTGACACGGTTGAAATCCTTGACAAAATGAGAGGTCGCCCCAAATCGACTATAATTTTATATCGTTTTGTGAGTATTAGTATCGAGGAGAAAATTGGAGGGAAAAAAAGTACGGACACTAGAGTCTGCTGCCCCGACTATCCAGAATAACCATAGAACAGAAAGAACAACGATTTCTCCGAGAGATGTCGTGATCACGGGGATTTCGAGACTTTTAAGCATCGTCACCAGACTGTTGTCGATTTTTTTTAGTTCCGGATGCCTTCCGGCGATTTCTCAAGCGAATACTTACACGAAAACCGACCAACCCATAGTAAGCATTGCCGAGACCAACAGTTCGACGACAATAGGATCTACAATTTATATTCTTCAAAAAAGGCAAGGATGTAAAGAGAGGAAGTTTCCGTACCATAATAATGTCTCCCAGCATTCAACGGATCATCGTGCGATAAATCGTTGGTATAATGTAATCTCGCAGCCGAGATACAAAAGAGAATGAATGAAAACACCAGCTAAAAAGAAACGCACACAAGTAAGAATCGTCTCAGTGTCAACGAGAAAGAAACAATAGATATCATAAGCGGAAAAAAAACACACACCAGAGCGCAGTACAACCCCAACCTGATAGGGGTAACTCCAAATGATGCCTTCATGTTGCAACAACGATATTCGCCAAGTTCAAATTACAAAGTAAGAGTGTGACGCAGTAACCAATAGTAGAGGGATTTCAAAGTATGAGTTATAGAAGGTAGAAAATCCAACTAATACCAGTGGCGACCAGGTGGGTGACCAGAGGAGGACAGCAGCAAGGGTCACGGGAGTTTAAAAACTAGAGGGGTTGCCACAAGTTGATGGGGACACGAGGGATGAGTGTGGGCAGCAACGAGGACAAGCCCAAGTTTCTAGAAACGTTGGCGTTAAGAGGGTAAGAAGGCCTCACTGCCTCTAAATACCTCTGGCATTTATAACATCATAGGTGGGTAATATTATACTTGCTATAAGTGACTGATTGTTCCTAGGGCACCCCACATGCACAGGGCTTATTTGAAAGTTGGAGTCGTGAAAAAATTATGTTGAAAATGAGCCTATTTTGGTGGGTATGTCACCACCTTTGCCCGAGCATTGATCTAATCACAGTAAGCTCGAGCAGTCAACCATAAACCCTTAGTTCCACTTGAATCAGTTCCCATTTATCACTCACTAGTAAAAATCATACATAGCCATAAAACCCTGATACCTAATATATGTAGAAAAACCAATTAACAGAACAATATTCAAGAAATTGACAGGACTAGAAGACGTCATAGGCTGGTGCTATGAACAGACGCATCAAGAGGAAGGATCATGAGGCCCCCGGAATATCCCTATAAATGTTAGGTACGGATTTTACGATTTTTCGGGTTTTTTGTCCGTGCGAAAATCGGCGTTTTTGTCCGGAATATACCTGGCCTCCCCCCAAGGTGTCCAAAATTGTCCGTGATTTTGACCCGGCCTTGAAAATGCCAAACAAAATCCTAAAAATCCCCAAAATATCCCAGGAGGCTCAGATTAGAGTATTGTACCTAGCTACGAACTTTCAAGAGCAATGGTTAATACTCCCTAATACAGGTGTGGAGATTACTTAATCAACTGAGCCACAGCTGCGGGGATCCAACGTAACCCACGGCGAGGCAGGTGCTTGTGCGAACCTGTACATAGCCTCCGCCAAAATTCCCACCGCTTGTCCGCACTTCCGTACCCAGCCTCTTCGTCACTTTTTCGTCTGTTTCGTACCTAGACTAACGATCGGGGACACTGATTTTTGTCCAGGTCTGTAATCTAAGATTTATAGGGATTTTCCGGGGGCCTGGATCATACCTCCAACAAAAAGTGATGGGGTATGAATTATGTAACACATTCATCCCTTTGTTCCGTGACCAACCCCCTGCTAAATGACGGGTTTGGTAGATTGGGCGACGAAAAAGCCCCCGCTACCTGTTGATACTGATATGTATAGGCATAACCGCAATCAAAGAGAGAAACCGAATAACTAAACACACAAAAGCCCAAATAATCATTTAAAAGAAAGACAAGCGATTTAATCGTAGCATAAGGTACCGGGAAAAATGATGGTATAGAGTTGACGAGCAAAGGAAGACGACCAACCTGATGTGTATATTCGATAGAAAAATGTCTTCATAAAAGCGATTAAGAGTGAAGATGATAACCATATTTTTGAGGGCTTCCTGAGTCTCTCCCCTCGTTCTCCCACCTGATAGAGCACGAGATTCTGAGCTCAATCTTGCGCAGGAGGAGTAATAGTGACCTGGGGATCACGAATGAAGATATTGTCACCTTTGACATTAAGGAGCGAATATTCAGCAAGATTAGTAAATCCGGGATCACGGTTGTAGTTCAGGTATACGAGGTTGGGCTATTGCAGAAGTTAAAAACCAAACCCCAGAACAGGATGAACTGCAGACGACTTACCTCTGTCCAGAACGGCCTCAAGCCGGCTTGTTCCAGTAGGTCCCACCATTCATAAAATTCCTCAAACGATTTTCCCCACAAGTGAAGCTCAATTTGAAGCTGACCGAAAGGAAGCGTCTGATTTCTAGCCACGTAGGGTTTAATCATGCTTGTGAGGGTTGAGAACTCCGAGCTCTCTATGTCAACTTTGAGAATATCGATAAAAGTATGTCCTATAAGATGGTTTCTGTCAGAAAGGTATCATATTTGCAGGGATGAAAGATTACCATTTTTCTCCAAAAGGGTTTCCAAGGTGTATTGTTGGGGATCATGTTCAGGGCCGAACTTGTCCTCTCCGTCAAGTCGATAAGCCTTGAAATGAGTGCGGTGGCTGATGTCGGAAGTGATCTCCGGACCAAATGACCGGACAGAGAAATCATATCCCCAGATTTGACAGTGGTTCGTGTTGTGCAAAATCTCAGCTTCGAAGGATGACTCGTAGTTGATACCTAGAGTAAGGTTATTTTATCTAGATGTCCACTTATGTGTTCAAACGCACCAAAAGAGTATACGACACAGTCGGGCTTGTCATAGACGCGCGACAATCCACAAACCCATTTACCTCCATCACCAAGGGCGCCTATACGCTCCACTTCATGTGGGCAGTTGAATGCAGCTGGGAAGAAGTCCCCTGTTTGCGGTAGTAAAATCAATAAGTGCGGGGAAGGTGATGCTAACTGCCACGTACAAACTGTGTAGGGAGGCCAAGGGTACTTGTCCTCGGGGAACCTGTGGGGCACTCAGACTGGGATATCCGTACAGACATGGAAGGGCAACTGACATCGCAATATCTTTGGGCGTCGGACCGAAAGTCTTTATTAACTTCTTTCGGTCTTCGAGAACTTTGTCATAGATACGATTGGCGCGTGCCAGGCGGGCGGGAAGGTCATTATCGTTCAGAGAAGAATAGGGGGCAAGAGTGGGTTCATAATGAACAGGAACGAGGAAGTAGAGAGTGGCAGCCAAGACGACGAAGACGAGAAGAGAATAGCGGGGATGTCTGTTCCAGATGCCAGGCATGTTGAACGCTCAGGAGGCGAAAAGGCGAAAGAAGAGAAAATGGGGAGGAGTCTTGTTGTCCACTGTTTATGTTATGTCAAAACTCCACATTTCATGTCCCTATCACCATCTTACGTTCACGCTTGTGGGGCTAGCACCGCCCCTGTTAGCGGTTGCGGGATACAAAATGGTTTTGCAGCAGGATTATATTACAATATTGATCGGAAGAGTAATAGAATCACTTTCTCCTCGTTTTGATTTCCCACAAACCTTTATCCCCTCTCACCAGTCCCTCCATCACGAATTTCTCACCCAGAAAATCAACCTGCGTAACACCCTTCATCCCCTCAGCTCTCCTTCCTTCCGTTCTCTCGCTATACCTTTGACCCAGGGCCGCTCTAGCCTTGTCATTCAACGAATCATTATAATAATGCCTATTCCGTATAGGCGTCCGCATTTGTGAACTCAGTTGCACCAATACATCTTCAGCAGTCACTCCCGAAGCATTCGACTGGTGAATGTCGACGTACCAAGGGAGTTTCGGATGATACAATCTAATCCTCGAAGCATGTGGGGACAATGCCGGTCGACCAAAATCTACATTGTCGCCACTATTGAACGTTCGTATAACCCTTTGTGATAAGATGGTGCCACTCCTACCCTTGACCTTATAACGAAGATCTAGAGCGAGCGGAGGAGAATGCGGTGTATACTCAAGTAAAGAATGTAGACTGCGTTTCACCGAATCCTCGTATGCTTTGTATTGGATCGCAGAGCTATCAGATTTAAACAGTGCATTTGTAAAATCACTTACCATCACCTTCTGAACGCCCTCTGCTTAATTTCAGGTATAACGATGTACCCAACGTCGGACAATAGTCCGGTCTCCAATCTTTCGGCCTACCCGATAAATTGTTCCCATCATATAGATCATCATCTTCCTGTGCGTACGCTGGAGCTGAAGAAGGTGAGGTAGGTGATGCAGATGATGTAGGTGATGTAGGTGAAACGTTCGGCGCTGTTGAGGTAGTCGCAGCCTCAGCAGGGGGAGCAACCGGAATAACTCGACTAGACCCCGATTTATCAGAACGAGTCTTTTTTGTCGAGCGAGCTTGATTTTCAGACGTCCGGCCTCGCATTTCAGGTCCACCCGAACCAGAACGAGAACGAGTCACAATATTTAACCGAGCTTGATTTCCACCATCTTGATCTTGATTCATCATTTCACCAGAGCCAGAACGGGGACGAACTGTAGTATTGGAACGAGCTTGAGCATCATTTTGATCACCTATTATTTCAGGCGCACGAGAATCAGAACGGACCACCTTTTTTAGTCGGGCTTGATTTTCTTGATTTTGGCCTGATAATTGAGGTCCACCTGAACTAGATCGTCGTCGATTCATGTTGTGAATTTGCGATCCCGATGGCTGATTAGTCGCCGAATGTGAATTGGATCTCTTCAAAGCCGGTTTTAGTGGACGAGGAGCGTTTGCGGTTCCTCCAAACGGTAAAGGAGTATATACCTCAGGTTCTGGAGGTATAAAAGGTACTTGCGTTTCTTCTCCAGAAGGAAGTTGCCGATGCAACGATTGACCAGAATAAGTTTGTTGAAATGACCCGGGATATGGCGAATAAAGATTGAAGCCATTGGGTGTAAGGGATGCGGTCGAGAAGGGTGATGCAGCTGGAAAGCTTGACGAATATTGTCCCAAATTCCAAGCTTGACCCGATTGCTGAGCCAAATATGCTTGAGGTTGACGTTGGAATTGATAAGGATATGAGGCTTGTGACTGAATTTGCTGAGGCATCTGCACCGCGGGTCGATGTGACATGCCAGTGGAGTGTGAGCGCGCTGATCGCGTTGAACCGCTTCCCAATGCTGAGGCATGTGGGTATGATGAGTACTGCTGAGATTGCAACGGCACTGCATTGTTAGACCAATTGTAAGAGCTAAATTAACATCAGGGTTGTGAAGGCATGTCGTCAGCAAACAAAAAAGGATGCCAGCGCTATACTTGTACGAACCTCGGATGGGAATAGGGGTTGGGTTCACCTCCTTGGCTCGCTCCAGGCGGTGGTGGGATGAATCCGCCTGTGCCCGCGCCCTGAGGCGTGTGCGGCACCGTTCCATATGCAGGGTGTGCCATCAGGAAAACCGGAGCGGTGTCGCCTGAATTTGGGTGAAAAATCGGGCAATAGTTTTAAGGAACTATCTCGAAGATCAAGCTATCACGAAGGAAGTACACAATTTTGGAAAGTTGAAAGAGATTGCAAGGTTCGAAGCTTGGTGAGAGAATGTGCAGAAGCGGGGAAGGCTGATTGTCGGTCATGAGCAATTAATCTTATCTGATAGCGAAGGACTATGATTAACTATTACATCCGACGCCCTCACTGATCCTCGACACGTAGACTCTAGAGCTTGATATTCTATCAGTTTTCTCGACAGTCGGTCCATGAGCAGATAAATATTTCGGCTCCCTTGAAATTCGGCATTTAGTGTATCAAAATCTAAATATAATTTTAGTTGGCTGGGTTTGTGGGGAAGGATTACGAGAGGAGACCTGCGTATCATTTCACTGTCAGGCTGTGCGACTGTGGCATGCCAAAAGCGATCATGTAGTCGACCCGTTCCCATGTACTTGGATCTGAAGCACTCCATCAAACGGCGAAGTTGTTAGCAGGGACAACCCTTGAATTTGCTCATTATCCGTCGTCTTCCTAACCCGAACGGAAATTCCCATGTCCTACAGTGGGCACTTCATGTTGTCCCGTACATCCCGTAAGTACCGTTTCTATTCCGTACCGGTCGATACTCCAATGCCGGGGAATCGCAGGACAAGTCTTACACCGATTTTGTCCGGCATGAGCGAAAATTTTTAATGTCGAGCCCTACCGGCATTCAATATTCCGCAGCAACCATGGGGGTGTCGTTGGATAATGTACATACCGCATTTAGGAAGCCTAAACATAGAAAGCTCCGAGGCATATATTCTTGCACATCAGATTGATCAATCTACAGTTTACCTCCCCAAGAGGCTGAATCCCCGAATTCAAAAATGTTTATTTTAGGAGGCTTGGAAACTGTCAAATTTTAGTATCGTTAGGTGGAGTGGATACGGTGGAGAACCCCCATCTAAAATCTGTGATGGCGTGTTATGGTCATGATCACAACAGTACTTCTGGTTCTCCCTGTCCGTAGGATTCAACGAAGCTGTTTTGACTTGGGGGCAAGCCTTGTCCTAGCCCGGATTTGAAATACCTGCACGAGTTTTCGAGACAAAATTCCCTGTCTAAGTTCGATGAAAGTAGCTTTCTTGATACATGAACTACATAAAAGTCGAGCATGCGATTCCTAGAGGAGAAGAGTCTCTTTCTCTCCCTCGGGTCTGGTCTTCCCGGCCACGAGACATGTTTTGGTGAAAGGTCGTCGAGATCGGGGACGACCTCACTAAGCGGGAGCGCGGGAAGATACAATAGACGCGAGGTGTATTGAGAGAGGGAAAGGAAAAGAAGAACTGTTTACATGTCGTATCTTTCCGCTATATATATGTATTTATAAATAGAGGTATCGACGTAGTGCGAGACCGATGTAAGCCAGAGAGGGCTTACACTCACCACGCCTCTAAGAAATTGTCCGTAACGCAAAAGAAAAGAGAACGGAAAGAAACTTGGGGTAATTTATTTGTGATTCAGAAAGGAAAGACCAGTAGCACGATCAATCGAGTTCCAGCTGGCGAATTTGGCTCTCCCAGTCGTCGAGAGCTGTGTTGTTGGAGAGCAAGCGATGGGGAATCCACTCGTCGTGAGCAGACGTGAAGTTCTTCCATCGGACAAGGTACTGTTTGCCACGTCCACGTTTACGCTCATCGATGATCCGCTCGACCTCATGCTCCCAGGAACCATCTACTAACGTAGGTTCTTGGTCATTTACCGGCCGGTCCGGGAACAAGCTGGGGTCGCTTGCAACAAACTTCTTCAGGTGGGAGACATGGAAGACAGGATGGAAGGTTGAAGATGACGGCAGGTGCAGCGTGTAGGAGGATGTTTCCGGGTGAGCCTTAATGATCTCAAAAGGCCCATCCCACCGAGGCATGAACTTAGCGGCTCTACCTGATCCTTTCTGCAAGTAGTCGCGACGACGATTAGCCGTGTTTAACCAAACTTTATCACCAACAGCATAATTCGGGTCGTCCGCGCGATAATCGTTTGCGTAAAAGGTTTGAACCAATTTGGCAGCAAGCAAGTTGTCTTTAGCTTCCGCAATGTCTGTGTGAAGGGTGGACAGAATAGAGGAAGCTTCACGGAGAGCAATGTCGGTTGACCTAGCGGGAACAGCAGGAGGCGAAGGAAAAAGCTTGGGTGAAAAACCAGAGCGAAGCTGGAAACCAGAGTAGCCAGTGGACTGGTTGACAGAGTTCATCATGTGGAAACGAACACGAGGCAACGCACGGACCCAACCTGTCTGCTGACGGTCAACAAAGAAACGGAGGGCTTGTATCACTGTCTTATTGGTTCTTTCAGAGGCGCCATCTGTTTGAGGGTGGAAGGCAGTGGAACAAAGATGCTTGATCTTCTGTAGCGAAGTGAAGGTAGACAGTGAAGGTAGACCAGAATTAAGAGATAAAATCGTCTGTCCCGATCAGACACAATCTCAGCGGGGCATCCATTCTCACAGACCCAGTAGTCGAGAAACAAGGAGGCGAAATCTTCCGCGGAAATGTCGGAGCGACAAGGAATAAGACGGATATCAGCACCGAGCCTATCTGTAATGGTAGCCAGGTAGTCGTAGCCATCTTCCTCGGGAAGAGGGCCGATGAAGTCAATTGCAATAGAGGAGAACCGGGAATCCGGAATGGGCAGAGGATGGAGGGGTCCAGGTTTGAGAGATGTATGCGATTTGTTCATCTGACAAGCCTCACAGGAGGAACATAAGCTTTTTCGAGGTGGGATCGCATGTTTGGCCAATAAAAAGAATCCTTCAGGTTTACCGTATGACTTGTCAACACCGAAATGTCCAGATTGATCATGTGCTAAGCGGAAGAGCTGCTCACGAAGGGAATTGTCGTTAGGAATGAGAATGCGATCCTTAAAGTAAAGTAACCCATCGAGTTCACGGAAATGTAAAGTAGGGCCGGAGTTACGGCGGATACACTCCCGAACTTTAGCAATGAAAGAGTCATTGACGTAACCAGCTTTGATCTTTTGAAGAAGTGTGTTACCGAGATCAAGGGTAACGGGTGCGCAATTCATAGGAAGAGCAATCGAGACAGAGGGAACAGAATGTGCGGTGATGTCGGAGTGGCTTACATTTGGATTGCCCTCTAAAGTCTGTGTGAATTGGCCGTCGAGGATGTATTAGAAAAAGAAGAAAAAGTAACAGTGAAAACGAAATAAACCTTTGAACATAGAGCAGACAAGATGCACCACCGCCTCATTAACATATAAATAGCCTTTGTTGAACGAGGGATTACGCACCCCACGAATCCAATATGAGCGTTGTCAATCTAAAATCTTAACCTCGATGAAGGAAACTCAAACGAGTATATATCGATAGAGGAGAATTCAAGTACATTACGCAGCAGGGCAAAATTAGCCTAAAACGAGTCCAAAAAAGTAAAAATAAAAGAGTGGTAGGGCCAGAGCCGAAAACAAGAAAAAGTCGAATTGCCTTTCTTATCAACAATGCCAATCCGCCTATATTCAAACCGTCAATGATACAAAGACTATTTTGAAAGAGTGAGTAAGCTTACCGTCCTCCGTTGAGGAGACCCTGTTTTGGAATACGGTTGTTCACCAAGGCATTCCGCCAGTGTCACGAGTTTATATCCGGCACTTTGTAGTTTTCGAATCGCATATGGTAACACGATATGAATGGAGTCGGCTAGGGAAAAAGAACAGTGATCAAGAGGATGAGTGAACACCGATGTAAATGAAAATAAAAGACGCACTTTTGACATCATGTTGTAACGATAACACATTCTTCGCTTTTCTATTGACTGCATCGTCATATTGTTTCTTCTGGAAAGCTACATCTTTATTAGTGCTATCTCCAGAACTAATACCATCCAAAGTCAGATTAACACGCGACGATTGGCAGTTGGCGAACTATTTTTTGAGAACTTACTCCAAATCCCAGATAGCGACAGTTGTTTCTCCTAGAGATGCTGCAACCTCTTGCACTAGTCTGTTATAATTCCCGTAAGCTGTACAAGATGATTATTTCGTTAGAAAGATGAATTTGGTTTGAACATCATTTGACATTGATACTCACGCGGACGCATGAATGCTGGACTGGCACCGGTGATCCTCTCAATAGCCACTACAACACCCATACGCATAAGTCGATCCGAGAAACATCATGTTCATTCAGATTCACTTACCATGACTCCTAGTCATTTCTTTAACCACTGAATATTTCACGTTTCAGCAACGATATCCGATTTGGACGAAGCGGAAAAATATACTTTTGTCTCGAGACAGTGACGTAAGATTCGCGTGAGACCAAGTATGCGAGCCAATTTGATGTCCTTTGTTATATGCATTTTTCACAGTATCGACGCGATTTTGATCATAGATACATCCCCAATTAGCTCCATCTATAAGAAAAAATCAGACGCGCTCTTTGAGGTTCGCTAGGAAAAAACAACAACGATTACTTACTGACGAAAAACGTTCCTTTTGCTCCTGCTTTGTCCAAAATATCAACAGCAGCATTCGTGAAATCAAAGGGTCCATCATCCTAAAGTCAAAAAAAAAAAAAAAGGTCAGAACAAAACAGGATACAAGTTACGAGGTCAACAAGTATGTTTCAGAGAAGGGATTTGATACGCACAAAAGTCAATGCCGCGACTTTGTCCTTTGTACAACTTCTGACGACCTTAGCGAGTGCCACATTAGCGGCTTGAGGAGCTGCATTCACACCAAACGTCAAACTAGCGCTAGCGGCGATGAATACGGCGATAGAGCGGAGGTTAAAAATCATGGTGTTGGAGACAAGGAATGAGAATTTTTTTCAATGAGACGTTCAGCAACAATTGAACCTAATTGCAAAAGGGATGACAAAAATGAGGAGAAATCAGTGAAACTCCAAAATTTATGCTCACGAACCACACTCACGAATTAGGGGAAAGGAAAAAAAAATTCGAAAGTCCTGTAAGAGTACAGAAAGGAAGAAGAGGAGTGTTAGTACAGAAAATATTTCGGAGACGAGATGATGTTCTTATATGCCGGGCGCGATACGGGTGTTGGTGGGGGGGACATTAGATAATTAATTAAATAATAAAAAATATTCGTAGTAGTACTCAGTCATCGAGTTCCGGTCCTGATAGCTATGGGCCCGGTAGGGCTCGCTCATAAGGAAATGAATATCTGCCTAATCCCAGCCCTCATTACACTTCTTCTGGGGTTTCTTTGAGTTCCGGCCCCTGCATGAAGTCTTTCCACAGTCCTGACAGGGATTTGTACACCACGACACACGCTGGTTTCCCTTGCATTCATGACGACCGCATTTTGCGCAGTGTCTGATCTTGACTTTCTTGGTAGGTTTGCTGTTCTCGATTGATTCCGCGAATCGTTTGCGGGAGAGTCTTAAAATGGTATCAGTAGCTGCGCCGGTTGCTATCAGTGGCCCTGCATCATTGGGTCCTGCATAAATCAATGCCGGTGTAGCAGTCCTACTAGAAGGAGATTGAGACCTCTGAACCAAAGAGGTATTACCAGTCATCGCATCGTGAGTCGAGTCAACTAGCTCGTGAGTATTGTTTACTTGGGCGTTGTTCCCATAAGCAGTCATCGCGTTGTCAGGGGAACGAAAGCCAACCGTGATAACATGTGGCTGCAATATATTCGGAGGGATGATTGGTGCCCGCTGGTCGAGGTGATGTTGCTGAACATAATCATTCAATGTGCTTCGTGTAGCCGTACTCATTGTCAGTGATTCCTTCACGTTGAGAGAACCCTTCCACTCCGTGAAATATGTTGTGAGATGTTCAATCAGCTGAATTGTCATTAAGTGAACAGCAAGTATGAGATGGATTAAACTGACCTTGTAAGTTACATCTATCTGCTCCTCCGCTTTGCGATTCCATACCTTCACAGCTTGTTTCCACTGAGGGCTGGTTTGTGAATTGTTGAATGAGGGATCTTCCCGAAGAAGTTTCTGGAAGAGTTCTCGCTCAATGGGCGAGTGGATGGGAAGAACGGGTTTTCGGGTCTTCTGCATCGATGCGAGGAACCCTTGTGGTTGATCAAAGTCATGCGCATGGATGTATTGTGTCATTCCACATGATTCCTGCACGTTTAATGGAATAGGAAGAATTCCGGCGCTTTCAGATGTTGGCACGTATAAGTTTCCATTAACCCAACCACCAAATTGAGGGATTCGCTCAAACGAATCATGGAGAGAGGCGAGACACTCCTGGATTTCGTTGGTGAGCCATATGCTTGTGTGACCTTTGTATAGTTGTCCTGTCCGATTGTGAATCCCAACCTGCAAGTCGGAACTGGTCAATATACCTTCAAGTTCATAACCATGATAAAACATACAAGGAGATTGTGACGGAGAATGAAATCAAGCAGACACGAGTAGGCATGACGGATGGATGCACCTGATGTAGGTAACCGTGGTCGGAGTTGTGTGTGAACACCACCTTCAGTGAAGTTGGTTCCGCGAAAACATCGGTACACTGGTAAGTCACCTGATTTATGGTCAACACCAATTTGTGAATAGAGCGAGATGCCAGGTGGGTCGGATACATATCCATTCTGTATCAGGGTGAGTACGTTGTTTGCAACCTTCCAAGCATTTTCATTGAATAGTGGCTGCCGTGTTTTAGCATCTTGAAGATGCCCGAATGTCTGAAAGACACCATGGACAAGTGGGTAGAGTATTTCAGGCGGTGGTATTATTCGGCGGCAGTGTCGATGAACAAACCTCGGCGATGTGACCTTGAGCTTCTCATATGTGACTGGAGGTCTTTGTTTCATACCCCAGTAGTTAATGCGTGCGACATCTTCTTTGTTTGGAATGAACATAACATCGCGGAGCGCTCGGGCAAATGTCACCCGAAGTCCATGGGTACGAGAAATATAGAACATATTGAAAACGTGAAATGGATCCTTGAGTACTCGACTGCGCAGATGATCTGGCCATTCATTTGGTACAGGCTTCAAAATATGTTGACCGTGTTCAGCTGATATTGGATCTGATGTGTATCTGTCCAGATTCTCTGATTCTGAACCAATTTGTGAGCCGTAAAAGAGAAGCTCGCCAAATGATTCCTCCAACTCATCATTAGATTCAATTACCACAGTTTCATTACTGGTATTGACATTCTCCGCGGCCAAAGTTGATGTTGACTCTGTAGATGCACGAGCAGAACCAGTGCAAACAGTAGCAAACAAAGACTCGGGTGTACAAGTGGGTTTGGGATATAAGCGTTCTTGTGATGAAAGCTCAGGGACAGTTCGAAGATGACTGCGAAGGGCAACAACGTCAAACTTTGGAGGACCAAATTCGCGTAATGGTTTTTTGTAAATCTTCATAACTGCACCCGGGATGAGAATACGTGTGATCGTGATGACTGTACGTCTGGCAGTTACATTGATTCCGTTATGCGTAGTCTGATGCAAGTAAGGTGATAATTCACCATGGGCAATTATACGGGTGTTGTCATGATGATATAGAATAACAGGAGTATGGGGAATTAAGTCATTCGGAAGTGGCTGAGGAAGTGGAAGTTTGATAAGGGCCTCATAGACAGCGAGTGAAGCATATGCATCCCGCGCAGCATAATTGATCTGATCATTGGAAAGAATGTCATCCCTCCATCGATTGCTGATACGTTCAGGAGTATTTTTTTGAAGAGATTTCTGTAGTGTAATTGCGCACAGATCAGCGAGGCTTGTCCGAGCATTTGATACCAGAGTTCGCTCTTTGGCAAATTTTCCGAGCTCAAGGCCACCAACAAATGGCATACTTGAGCTACAAGCAACTTCAAGTGAGCGGAGATCAGCAGAAACACTGCAGCCGACTTTGACAACTGATGGACTTGAAAGTAGAAGGCGAAGTTGATGAGGAAGCTTGTTCGCTGCTAGAAGGTCTCCGACCTAGATATTACAGTTAGACAATTTGGAATATCTAAAGTAGCAGCGATCGTACCTGAAGGATATATATAACGTTGGCATATGCAATTTGTACAACAGCTGTTATTCTTTCTCGGACAATACCCCCATATGGCTGTATTTCCGCATTCCATTCTGTATCAAACCCAACCACAATCTTCTCTGACAAATCTCCATCATTTATTGGTATTGAATCCAGGATGGTACGAGCAGCCTGATCGATAGTTTCAGCAGTTGACTTGACATAGATATGGACTTCAGGTGACTGGGGAATTGTAAAAACGGGAAGATGGGCATATTTTTCGACTGGAAGAATGTTTTCTCTCAACGATGGAAAGATTTCTTCCAAGAATTGCTTGTCGGAAAGGTTGTCGGTGTAAAAGAGTGATGTGCCCCGTTACCATAAAGAGCAAGTGATACCTTCATTTGCTCGAGCGCAACTCGGAACTGTTCATGTGATTTGGTTGCTACTAGTGCGCAAACACGGATTTCACCAAACTCATTGGTAACCGTGAGTAGGCCAGTAAACATTTGAATGCCATTGATACGTGAAATATGTTTGGTAATCTGTAAAGGCATTGGTTAAGAGTCCATCGTACACCTACAAAAGATTATCCAAAAACACACCTTATGGCTATGATCAATCGCACAAACATTAGCCGATAACATAGACATTTGCTGATTGATTTCATCCTGATGTTGTTTGATGAAATTGTCATACATATCCCGTAACCACATTGATGATGGGATGTATCCATGATAACCACTCTTTGATTTGTCGAAAAAGTCAGGAAATCCAACAACTCCACCTCTGCGCCAGTTCAAAAGCTGTCGTTGAGCAATAGTATGGAGATACTGAAGCATTAATTCATCGTAGTGCTCAAGATGATGCATACGTAGCGAGTTTGAAAATTGTTTTGCACCCATTCCGTTTTGAATACAAGATCGTAGCATTGTGAATGCCACTTTTGATAGTGCGCTGCGATGACTGAGAATAGCAGGAAACTCGAGCTGGAGTGACCGCGGTAAATTAGAGATAATACGAGTATCCCAGCTGCGGAACGTGACGTTCTTCAAATTCTTCTTAGACTTTGGGTTTATACATGTTGGACAGCGATAACGATACCCTATCATCCAAAAAACAGTACTCAAGTCCATACAGCGACGGGGACGGCCAATTTCACCATGACGTTGAAGCTTTGTCTGACAATTTGGACATTTGATACCTTCGGAGCACAAAGATAGTGGATCCCATAGGAAGAAGCGAGGGTTGAACAACAATTGAGGTGAAACATTTGGACTGTTGAGAAGAAAGTATGATGATGGCTGGGGAAACCAAAATGTCTTGTAATCACGGTAAAGAGGCGGCAGTTGATCACGGCCACGATTGCGACAATTATCGACCTTTGACTTGAATGCTTCTTGTAGCCACGAAGGTAACGGACGACGATGCGAGTTAGATTCATGTGAAGGGCAAGGTACACTGGAGCCCTCAGATTGGACACTTTCATCGCCATCCTCATCGTCCTCATCATCGCCGCCCTCTTCATCACTATCCAATCCGTCTAGTACAAGGCTTTCAAATGAACGTTCATCATCAGAGTCCAACCCAGCATTAGTTGTGCGTTCAGGATCTTCAGGTGGAATGATTGAGATAGTCGGGGGAAGGCATAAACTCGATGGTAAAGCAGTACTACCTTGCGTTTGATGTATCGAAGGGTTTGGACAGGTACGATGGGGATTTGGTTGAGCCTGGGGCTCTACACTCGGTTGAGTACTATGACCTGACTTCAGAAACACTTTTCAGTACTGTAACATCTTCGAGCAGTGATAAATACACACTGTTGATGAACGCGGATGTCGGAAGCTCCTCGAAGGGTACCGGGCACTCTCTGACAATCAGATTAACTAAAGCCAACCGTTTTAAAACTCACACTCACTAATTTTCCCCAATCAGTAGTATTAAGATCATCTGCAGTGGTTGAACGTTCCTTTGGAGGCCTTCCCGGGCCTTGCTTCGGTTGTGTGTGTCCCTCAATACTCGAATGAGTAGCTTGACTCTGATGGCGGCCGGTCCCAGGTGGTCTTCCAGGTCGCCTCGGAGGCACTACCAAGTCCTGGCCTTCATTTTGTGAATTTTGGCTTTTATTCTTGCTACCCTTCGGTCGACCGCGACCTCGCTTGACAGGTACCAAGAGATGACTTCCAGGAATAGATGGCCCAGTGGAACCATTTGATGGCAAAGGTGTTTGGCCGGCCGAAATTAACCCCGCATCGCAAACCGGACCATCAAGTTGGCTACTAGGAATAGAGTGAGTCCGGCTAGGGAAAATCTACTGGGACTTCGGCACACCTTAGCTCCGAGCTGGTTTGATTCAACTTTGCCAGAGCCTCTTCTTCCAGTTCAGTCAATTGGGCAAGGGTGTCATCGTCAAATATGATGTCGAAAAGTGAGTCATAGTCAAAATGATCATCCGTGTCCATGGCGCAGTGGCTCAGGTCTGACCGTTCAATGCCAGTGGGTAACGGCGTTGGTTTGGTTTGAGGGCGAGTGGTGGCACATGATCGAAAATGTCTTATGTAAGGAGCGTGACCGTATCCGTATCCGTATCCCCACCGACACCCGTAACGCGCCATATGCGGCGCGATACGGGTGTTGGTGGGGACATTAGATAATTAATTAAAATAATAAAAAATATTCGTAGTAGTACTCAGTCATCGAGTTCCGGTCCTGATAGCTATGGGCCCGGTAGGGCTCGCTCATAAGGAAATGAATATCTGCCTAATCCAGCCCTCATTACACTTCTTCTGGGGTTTCTTTGAGTTCCGGCCCCTGCATGAAGTCTTTCCACAGTCCTGACAGGGATTTGTACACCACGACACACGCTGGTTTCCCTTGCATTCATGACGACCGCATTTTGCGCAGTGTCTGATCTTGACTTTCTTGGTAGGTTTGCTGTTCTCGATTGATTCCGCGAATCGTTTGCGGGAGAGTCTTAAAATGGTATCAGTAGCTGCGCCGGTTGCTATCAATGGTCCGACATCATTGGGTCCTGCATAAAACAATGCCGGTGTAGCAGTCCTACTAGAAGGAGATTGAGACCTCTGAACCAAAGAGGTATTACCAGTCATCGCATCGTGAGTCGAGTCAACTAGCTCGTGAGTATTGTTTACTTGGGCGTTGTTCCCATAAGCAGTCATCGCGTTGTCAGGGAACGAAAGCCAACCGTGATAACATGTGGCTGCAATATATTCGGAGGGATGATTGGTGCCGCTGGTCGAGGTGATGTTGCTGAACATAATCATTCAATGTGCTTCGTGTAGCCGTACTCATTGTCAGTGATTCCTTCACGTTGAGAGAACCCTTCCACTCCGTGAAATATGTTGTGATGGCATGTTCAATCAGCTGAATTGTCATTAAGTGAACAGCAAGTATGAGATGGATTAAACTGACCTTGTAAGTTACATCTATCTGCTCCTCCGCTTTGCGATTCCATACCTTCACAGCTTGTTTCCATGAGGGCTGGTTTGTGAATTGTTGAATGAGGGATCTTCCGGAAGAAGTTTCTGGAAGAGTTCTCGCTCAATGGGCGAGTGGATGGGAAGAACGGGTTTTCGGGTCTTCTGCATCGATGCGAGGAACCCTTGTGGTTGATCAAAGTCATGCGCATGGATGTATTGTGTCATTCCACATGATTCCTGCACGTTTAATGGAATAGGAAGAATTCCGGCGCTTTCAGATGTTGGCACGTATAAGTTTCCATTAACCCAACCACCAATTGAGGGATTCGCTCAAACGAATCATGGAGAGAGGCGAGACACTCCTGGATTTCGTTGGTGAGCCATATGCTTGTGTGACCTTTGTATAGTTGTCCTGTCCGATTGTGAATCCCAACCTGCAAGTCGGAACTGGTCAATATACCTTCAAGTTCATAACCATGATAAACATACAAGGAGATTGTGACGGGAGAATGAAATCAAGCAGACACGAGTAGGCATGACGGATGGATGCACCTGATGTAGGTAACCGTGGTCGGAGTTGTGTGTGAACACCACCTTCAGTGAAGTTGGTTCCGCGAAAACATCGGTACACTGGTAAGTCACCTGATTTATGGTCAACACCAATTTGTGAATAGAGCGAGATGCCAGGTGGGTCGGATACATATCCATTCTGTATCAGGGTGAGTACGTTGTTTGCAACCTTCCAAGCATTTTCATTGAATAGTGGCTGCCGTGTTTTAGCATCTTGAAGATGCCCGAATGTCTGAAAGACACCATGGACAAGTGGTAGAGTATTTCAGGCGGTGGTATTATTCGGCGGCAGTGTCGATGAACAAACTCGGCGATGTGACCTTGAGCTTCTCATATGTGACTGGAGGTCTTTGTTTCATACCCAGTAGTTAATGCGTGCGACATCTTCTTTGTTTGGAATGAACATAACATCGCGGAGCGCTCGGGCAAATGTCACCCGAAGTCCATGGGTACGAGAAATATAGAACATATTGAAAACGTGAAATGGATCCTTGAGTACTCGACTGCGCAGATGATCTGGCCATTCATTTGGTACAGGCTTCAAAATATGTTGACCGTGTTCAGCTGATATTGGATCTGATGTGTATCTGTCCAGATTCTCTGATTCTGAACCAATTTGTGAGCCGTAAAAGAGAAGCTCGCCAAATGATTCCTCCAACTCATCATTAGATTCAATTACCACAGTTTCATTACTGGTATTGACATTCTCCGCGGCCAAAGTTGATGTTGACTCTGTAGATGCACGAGCAGAACCAGTGCAAACAGTAGCAAACAAAGACTCGGGTGTACAAGTGGGTTTGGGATATAAGCGTTCTTGTGATGAAAGCTCAGGGACAGTTCGAAGATGACTGCGAAGGGCAACAACGTCAAACTTTGGAGGACCAAATTCGCGTAATGGTTTTTTGTAAATCTTCATAACTGCACCCGGATGAGAATACGTGTGATCGTGATGACTGTACGTCTGGCAGTTACATTGATTCCGTTATGCGTAGTCTGATGCAAGTAAGGTGATAATTCACCATGGGCAATTATACGGGTGTTGTCATGATGATATAGAATAACAGGAGTATGGGAATTAAGTCATTCGGAAGTGGCTGAGGAAGTGGAAGTTTGATAAGGGCCTCATAGACAGCGAGTGAAGCATATGCATCCCGCAGCATAATTGATCTGATCATTGGAAAGAATGTCATCCCTCCATCGATTGCTGATACGTTCAGGAGTATTTTTTTGAAGAGATTTCTGTAGTGTAATTGCGCACAGATCAGCGAGGCTTGTCCGAGCATTTGATACCAGAGTTCGCTCTTTGGCAAATTTTCCGAGCTCAAGGCCACCAACAAATGGCATACTTGAGCTACAAGCAACTTCAAGTGAGCGGAGATCAGCAGAAACACTGCAGCCGACTTTGACAACTGATGGACTTGAAAGTAGAAGGCGAAGTTGATGAGGAAGCTTGTTCGCTGCTAGAAGGTCTCCGACCTAGATATTACAGTTAGACAATTTGGAATATCTAAAGTAGCAGCGATCGTACCTGAAGGATATATATAACGTTGGCATATGCAATTTGTACAACAGCTGTTATTCTTTCTCGGACAATACCCCCATATGGCTGTATTTCCGCATTCCATTCTGTATCAAACCCAACCACAATCTTCTCTGACAAATCTCCATCATTTATTGGTATTGAATCCAGGATGGTACGAGCAGCCTGATCGATAGTTTCAGCAGTTGACTTGACATAGATATGGACTTCAGGTGACTGGGGAATTGTAAAAACGGGAAGATGGGCATATTTTTCGACTGAAGAATGTTTTCTCTCAACGATGGAAAGATTTCTTCCAAGAATTGCTTGTCGGAAAGGTTGTCGGTGTAAAAGAGTGATGGTGCCCCGTTACCATAAAGAGCAAGTGATACCTTCATTTGCTCGAGCGCAACTCGGAACTGTTCATGTGATTGGTTGCTACTAGTGCGCAAACACGGATTTCACCAAACTCATTGGTAACCGTGAGTAGGCCAGTAAACATTTGAATGCCATTGATACGTGAAATATGTTGGTAATCTGTAAAGGCATTGGTTAAGAGTCCATCGTACACCTACAAAAGATTATCCAAAAACACACCTTATGGCTATGATCAATCGCACAAACATTAGCCGATAACATAGACATTTGCTGATTGATTTCATCCTGATGTTGTTTGATGAAATTGTCATACATATCCCGTAACCACATTGATGATGGGATGTATCCATGATAACCACTCTTTGATTTGTCGAAAAAGTCAGGAAATCCAACAACTCCACCTCTGCGCCAGTTCAAAAGCTGTCGTTGAGCAATAGTATGGAGATACTGAAGCATTAATTCATCGTAGTGCTCAAGATGATGCATACGTAGCGAGTTTGAAAATTGTTTTGCACCCATTCCGTTTGAATACAAGATCGTAGCATTGTGAATGCCACTTTTGATAGTGCGCTGCGATGACTGAGAATAGCAGGAAACTCGAGCTGGAGTGACCGCGGTAAATTAGAGATAATACGAGTATCCCAGCTGCGGAACGTGACGTTCTTCAAATTCTTCTTAGACTTTGGGTTTATACATGTTGGACAGCGATAACGATACCCTATCATCCAAAAAACAGTACTCAAGTCCATACAGCGACGGGACGGCCAATTTCACCATGACGTTGAAGCTTTGTCTGACAATTTGGACATTTGATACCTTCGGAGCACAAAGATAGTGGATCCCATAGGAAGAAGCGAGGGTTGAACAACAATTGAGGTGAAACATTTGGACTGTTGAGAAGAAAGTATATGATGGCTGGGGAAACCAAAATGTCTTGTAATCACGGTAAAGAGGCGGCAGTTGATCACGGCCACGATTGCGACAATTATCGACCTTTGACTTGAATGCTTCTTGTAGCCACGAAGGTAACGGACGACGATGCGAGTTAGATTCATGTGAAGGGCAAGGTACACTGGAGCCCTCAGATTGGACACTTTCATCGCCATCCTCATCGTCCTCATCATCGCCGCCTCTTCATCACTATCCAATCCGTCTAGTACAAGGCTTTCAAATGAACGTTCATCATCAGAGTCCAACCCAGCATTAGTTGTGCGTTCAGGATCTTCAGGTGGAATGATTGAGATAGTCGGGGGAAGGCATAAACTCGATGGTAAAGCAGTACTACCTTGCGTTTGATGTATCGAAGGGTTTGGACAGGTACGATGGGGATTTGGTTGAGCCTGGGGCTCTACACTCGGTTGAGTACTATGACCTGACTTCAGAAACACTTTTCAGTACTGTAACATCTTCGAGCAGTGATAATATACACACTGTTGATGAACGCGAGATGTCGGAAGCTCCTCGAAGGGTACCGGGCACTCTCTGACAATCAGATTAACTAAAGCCAACCGTTTTAAAACTCACACTCACTAATTTTCCCCAATCAGTAGTATTAAGATCATCTGCAGTGGTTGAACGTTCCTTTGGAGGCCTTCCCGGGCCTTGCTTCGGTTGTGTGTGTCCCTCAATACTCGAATGAGTAGCTTGACTCTGATGGCGGCCGGTCCCAGGTGGTCTTCCAGGTCGCCTCGGAGGCACTACCAAGTCCTGGCCTTCATTTTGTGAATTTTGGCTTTTATTCTTGCTACCCTTCGGTCGACCGCGACCTCGCTTGACAGGTACCAAAGATGACTTCCAGAATAGATGGCCCAGTGGAACCATTTGATGGCAAAGGTGTTTGGCCGAAATTAACCCCGCATCGCAAACCGGACCATCAAGTTGGCTACTAGGAATAGAGTGAGTCCGGCTAGGGAAAATCTACTGGGACTTCGGCAACCTTAGCTCCGAGCTGGTTTGATTCAACTTTGCCAGAGCCTCTTCTTCCAGTTCAGTCAATTGGGCAAGGGTGTCATCGTCAATATGATGTCGAAAGTGAGTCATAGTCAAAATGATCATCCGTGTCCATGGCGCAGTGGCTCAGGTCTGACCGTTCAATGCCAGTGGGTAACGGCGTTGGTTTGGTTTGAGGGCGAGTGGTGGCACATGATCGAAAATGTCTTATGTAAGGAGCGTGACGTATCCGTATCCGTATCCCCCACCGACACCCGTAACGCGCCATATGCCGCTACTTGAAACATGTAAGAATTAAATATTAAAAGGAGCCTCTTGGCGTTTTGCGCGCGATTTACGACCCGGGAATGTTGGACCGTTCATTAAGCCCTTCATTCTCGGTCTGCTAGACCATCCGACTGAATAACCCTGACAGGAAGGATGGAGAAAGAAGAGGTATAGTTTCGATGACGTGATGCTTCTTCTGCCTCGATCAATGCTATTACTGCATTCAGAAAAAAGAGGATCGTTGAGTCATCATCGGTATCCTTGGCGCGCAATGTCCGACGAGTTCGTTTGAACGGAAAATGGGGTGAGCGTGATACAATGCCGCATGGGAGTTAAAACAGCAGCGTTTCATCTTTACATCAACGCGTGTATACGAGGATGATCAATAAAAAACGTTTCCAATTATATTCATTCTACTCACCCATACTTGGCATCTTATGTGACCAGGACTGGGATTAGGACGTCGCGTGCCTCGTGGTCATTCGGGTTGTAGGGACGCAAGAGCCGACTTCACTGAAGTCGGAAGTGACAGTCATGATCTAACGCATGGGACGATTAGCCTTTCAAAATGAAACACGATACTTGAGGTCAAACGGCGTTTACATTTGAGCGACTCTGAATGTGAAAGTTGGTATGGAGAAGGAACGATGAGTGATTTGAATTCCTTTTACGAAAGAAAATATCTGTACAACGAACGTTGGGCAACTCGTCGAGAAACAGTAATAAAATTCAAAGAGTTCGCTCTGAGCGGGCCAAAAGACTTCAGATTTTCGCAAGAGTAAGATGATTAGTTAGAATTAAATAACAGCTTTTCTTTACAAGCAATGTTAGCATATGACAACCTCCTTCGAATAGATCACAAGCTCACCTAAACACGCAACCCGACTGCGACGTTAAGCCAGGCTCTACTTCTTCTCCTTCTTCTCCTTCTCCTTCTCCTTCTTCTCCTTCTTCTTTCCCTTCTCGGGGGCACCAGGTTCACCGCCGGTCATGCTGGCCATGTTCTCATACCAGTTCACATCATCCAGCGATCCTCCCATACCCATGTCCATACCCATACCAGTCAAATCTATCATGTCCTCCTTCACTTTCGTCTTGATCTCAATCTCGCCTCCTTTTTGCCTTTTCTTCCCGTTGCCTCTCCCACTTGAAACAGTCTCCTTTACTTCAACTTCCTCATTATTTCCATTGTTGGCTCGAAATTGTTGTCGAGCTAGTTCGCATTCAAACACCTGTACCCACAGGAGACCCAGTCCCAAATTT